>CM038147.1:459651043-460012427 GCA_021437245.1 Aegilops speltoides | reverse complement strand
CTTGATTGTATCTCGATGATGTAATGCTTTATTCATGGAATTGCGTGAATTGGCATTGTAAGCCAACTATGTATCTCTTTCCCTTATGTATTACATGGGTTGCGTGAAGATTACCTCATTTGCGACATTGCTTTCAATGCGGTTATGCCTCTAAGTCGTGCTTCGACATCGCGGGAGATATAGCCGCATCGAGGGCGTTATAAGTTGGTAATCAGAGCCTTCCCCGACCTTAGGAGCCCCATTGCTTGATCGCTTTTAGCGGCCGAGTTGTGTCTAGAAAAATGTTTTGAGTCATTTAGGATTATATATATTGAGAGTTAGGAATTCTTTTACTCCTCAATCCCTTCGACCTTCCGGTGAGGTATCCCGACGAGAGTTTTGACTCTTCTCTTCTCAAATTTCACTAAAAAATTTTTAGGATCACGCTGGTATCTTAGAATTGTTCCGATGGTTTTATGATGACAACATTGTCTTGGTTGCCTCCTCGACATTTAGGGTTGTGGCAGTGTCCCGGGAGTTGAGCTCCGAGGTGTTGTCGCCATAATTTTATTGTTGCAGCTCGAATACCTGAGTTTAGTACGCCGACATCGAAAATCTCTTTTATATGCTTGTTGGTGAGATAACCCCGCTAACCCAAGATCGAGGTGAGTACGGAGTATTGCCATGACTCGATAACGAAGCTTTTCAAGGTTGAGGTAGACGATTTCAAGGTTTTTGGTTATGTGTTGACGGATGGATACACTGGATGTAGGGATTGTTAGTTTGGGTGAGATATATTGCCCTCAGTATCCCCAACACCGCATTGCATAACCGAAAGTTTCGGAGTTTCATAGGTGGGAATTCAAGTAGCTCTTAGGATATCTTTCCGACGGATGTATGATATGAAATTGGGGTTCGACGCCTAGTGGTCCGCCTATTCACGGTTGGTTTTACAGTTGGTCTCTTGGTGTCTTAAAGAGTCCTTATGCCGACTGGGACGCTTGTATGTCATGTGCACTGCCTTGTACATGATGGTGCTGCACGATCGAGCCCTGTAGGCCCCACCACTAAAACTTCGGACGTAAATTCTATCATATGTTTGTTCCGCTTATTCTGCAAGCCAAATCCTTTGTTTTTGTTTTGAGTTGTGGTATTCGAGTTGCTTCAATGTCAAGTGTTGATTCCATACCTTTCCTAAACGGTGTTCTCATATTTCTATGTGAATACTAGTCCTTTGATCATTGAGGTTGTCATGGTAATTCTTTTCCAACCGGGCGTGCTTCTCTTCAAGTGGATCCAATCATTTTCCCATCCGCAAGATCAACTCTTAAGTTTTTCCCAACGATGTTTGTTTCATCCGCTCTCAAGTTGCCTTTGTTTTTCCCGCCCACCCACCCTTTTTCCTCAAGGACTAAGATTTCTTTACCAAGTATCCTTTTATTTTGTGAAGTTTCTCCATTCTTTTCCCACAATGTTCTTACCCGTGGTTCTTAAGAAGATGTTCTACTAGTTCGTCATTCCTCATTCCTTTCTCTTCTCCGTGGATTCAAGTCAAGTTTTGTTGATCATACCTTTTTCCTCATTTCAATGTCTTCTCATACCAGGCACCTCATTATCATTCTACTTTCGCTATTTGTTATTCCGGAGTGCTCAAGATATCTCAAGATTGGTGTTTCCATTCTTAATTGCTCAAGCTCTTTCGAGATTGGTATCTCATTCAAGTCATTTAATTCAACCGTGCAACTTCTTTAAAATCATTTTCAACGGTGTTTCCTTTTGAGGGCCCTAATCCATGTGTCTTTTCCTGTGATCTTACCCGACTCTTCTATTTTCCCGTAGCTATCCTAAATTCTTCTCCAAGTTTGACGAAGAATGAGTTATCATCACCAAATGCTTTTCTCCAAGATCTTCCAAATTCTTTTCATAGTTGGATCAACCTCTTCGCTTTTGATTCTTCCGGTGCCTCAATAATTCTTGGTGGTGTTTCTCGTTGTCATTCTCATCATTTGAAGACCAAGAAGAGTTTCTTTAATCTTGCTCTATTCTCTTCAAGATTCATGGTTCTAGCTTGATGCCATCCTCTCATAATTGTTTTCGATCGTGAGAATTCTTTTTACCCATCCGAGCATTTCATGAGTTGTTTCCATTTCTTTCCTCCCAAGGCCATCATGTCATAATTCTTCATTCTAAGCGTAGCTATCATTCTCCAAGTCTTACCGTGAATCGCTCGATATCCTCTAATCAGTTCATGATCTCTTCGCTCTCAAGTATCTAAATTCCTCAAGTATCTTCATTTGTTTTCCAATTCTTCCCGTGAATTGTGCCTTTGCTACGCTCATTTTCAATTCTTACGTGATTCGATAGATTTCACTTTCGTTATCATATCAATTCATTTGTTGTTCCAATCTCACCGTGGTTCGTGAAGACCTTCTCAAGTTTTGATATATCTCTTTAATCCTTTCTATGAGAATAAGTAGTATGCCAAATCCATTGCTTGTCATCAATCTAATTGGTGAAGGATACGCATAACATAATTTTGTTCTTGTTTCATCCAAGTGATTAATTCTTCTTCGGAGTTTATTCATGATGAATAAATTCTTGATTATAAGTGATTCATCTTTCTTTCCTGAGTTGGTCATCATATCACATTCTTGGTTTGAGATGCTTCATCTTTTCTTTTTCGAGTCCCAAGTTTTCCGCTTATCTCGCCGCTAAGCTCCATCTAAATCAAGGCAAGGATTCACCTTGTGTTTTCAATTTCTTTCTTTCCATTCCTTTTGTTTACCGGAGTTCTTCATGGAGGCTCTACATGTTGGTTCCTCAAGGATTCTTTTCATTCTTCAATTGTTCTTCAAGATTTCTCTTGAAGTTATGATCCGCCAAGCTATACTCTAAAATGAACATGGTGTTCAACACTTGTTTTGTTTTGAGGAGCTCAAGTATTCTTCTTCTTGCATTCAAGTGCAATTCTCTCTACTTTATCTTTTGAGGTGGTGTTATGTCACTTGACAATTTCCTTCATGTTTCATGATTCACATGTTGTCAAGAATGAGGTATTTAAACCCATCAATCTCTTCATTTGATTTGTATTGGGTTATATTTCACCTAAAGCTTTTCCCTAAGGATTGTTGCTATTTATGGTGCTTATAAATGACCCAAGTTCTTCATTTGTCCTCCCGTGAAATAAGTTTTCGCTCTCCTTGTTGATATCAATCCAATCATTTGTTTCCGTTGGTGCGTAAGCTCACCTCATAGTTTTGAGATGTTTTCCATAAGCCCACTACAAGCTTGTTCTTTTCGCTGTTGGTTTTCCAACAACTCCATTCTAAACTTCTAGGAAGGGTGCTTTCGAGCCCATTTGTGGCGTAAGTTTGCATTTTCTCCTACATTCTGTTATTCCAAAGGATCTATCTTCTATTCTTTTGTTCGAGGCAGGTGTTGTTGATTTCATCAAGTATACTCTCATCTTGTCAAGTTCATGTTCAATTCCTTCCATTTACAAATGGAGGCCGCCCAAATTATATCAATCTTATCCTTTTCTATCTAGTTCTAACCGAGTGGTTTCAATATTTATCTTATCACTAAACCTCTTGGTTCTCATCATATTCCTTGTTCCTCTTTTCACCGGATTGTTTGCAATCTCGCTCATCTCGGTTGTACTTTTCTTTTAAATTGCTCAACCTCTCAAGGTTCATGGTTTCACCTGCTCACAAAGAAGCAACTTAGTTTTACCTCCCTCTTCCTCTTCCGCTTTTCCTCCTGTGCCATCCTAGATCTCGGACGAGATCCTCTCGTAGTGGTGGAGTGTTGTAACACCCCGATCCGGCGCGCAGATGTCCGCCAAGAATTCGCCGCCGCTGCCTATGTCATTTGCTTGCGTGTTGCACTTTACCATGTCATCATCTACATTTTATCATGTCATCATGTGCATTTCATTTGCATACGCAGGTTCGCCTCATGCATCCGAGCCTTTTCCCTGTCCGTCTGCTTTTGCAATCCGCACTCCTATGTTCCCCGGGCGCCCCATTTTGTCTTCTGTTGTGAGCGGGTATTAAACTTTCGAATGGTTCGAGGTTTGCCAAGCGGCCTTGGTATACCACCGTTAGACCGCCTGTCAAGTTTCGTGCCATTTGGAGATCGCTTATACTCCAACGTTAACCGGTAACCAGAAGCCCTTTTGTTTCCAGCCCAACATCCTTCCAAAGTGGCCCAAACCCACCAAACTCCCTCCATGTTTCTCGGTCGCTCGATCACGATCACAGGTCGAAAACCGCCTCATTTGGACTCTCCTAGCCTCTACCTATAAATATGTGTCTCCCGTCCAAATTCGGATCATTTTCCTCTAACCCTAGCCTCGCCTTCATGTCCGGACATGTCCGGACGGAGTTTGACATGTCCACGGACACGCCGCCGCTAATCAGCGCCGCCACGCCACCGCCACCGCCGCCTAATCCCACCACGCCACCTCACCTCTCTCTCCTCCTCATCACATGTCTGGATGATCTGGATTGGCTCACATGAGTTCACAGCCGCTGCCGTCTGGCCTGCCCGAGGCCTCTCATTACTTGCCCTGGATCGCTTCAGCCAGCCGGGCTGCCATCATTGCTGCCTGGGCCGCAGGCCACAGGCCACAAGGGCTCGCTCGGCCTACCAAGGCTCCCCTCCTCTCCGGCGCCCCACCAAGGCTTCCATGGCTGCAGGGCATGTTCTCCGCAACTCCGCGCCTAAGGTCGCTGCCTGGCTCCTCCTCCCGGCTGCCTGCACGGCCTCCTCTTGGCCGCCGCCTGGCCTCCGACGTGGCTCACGCGGTGTCTTCGCCTGCCTCACAAGGCCCAAGGGCCGGATCCGCGCCTCGCCATGGATCCGCTTCTTCCTCCGCTCCGCGAAGTTGCCGGGCGATCTCGATTCAAGGCCCTCAAACCCTAGATCCGCTGGAGGTAAAATCTGCCAAGTCCTTATTTCTGTGATTATTTCGTGGCATTTTCATAGCATCACATCTCCGCACCTGTGGCTCCGCTTTTGGGCGATAATATGTCAAATTGTTCGTCTCAAGAGTAAATCATTTCATTCCATTGCATCATTTGCATTTGAGCTCATCTTGATGCCCGAAATGCTGTTGGAAGTAGGCTTCAGATCGTTAGTTTCAGAATCTTATCAGCTCGAGCTCTTTTGTCATTTTTGCCATGAATTATGTGTGCACCTTATGAACTTGAGTCCTACATGTGTGTAAAACATTGCCATGCCATCTTTCCAGGGGTGTTTGCCATGTATTTTTGTGAGTTATGTGTTGACTAGAACAAGCATGCAAAGTAGGGATGATGATGTTGCTGATTTCAGGAACTTAGTGTTTTCTACCAAGTCTTGTCCTGTTGTTATTTTTATGCCACATGTTCATGTTGTTACAGAGAGATCTATGCCTTTTTGAGCATGATCAGTAAGGGTGTTTTGAACATATGGATGTGTTTCATCCATCCATGCCTTTGTTGGCATTTATGGAGTAGTCTAGCATGTCATTTTCGTGCTCTACTTTTGCTTTTAAAATGTTTCCGGCAGATTGTTTGCACGAGATTCAATTTTCACGAGGTCGTTGTAGTTGATCCGTATGCTATGACTTTGCTCTTGCCATGCTTAGCTTCATAATCATGCCTTCTTACTGTTGGTTGCCTTTCCATGCCATGTATTGCTCTGTAGTGAGTGCTTCGAGCTCACTTAACATGCCTACTGTTAACTGTTTTTGCCATGCCCAGTTTTTCTGCTAAGTCTGAAATCTGTAATAAAACTTGCTATGTTTACATGGGTGCCATCATTTCACAGTACTTTTTGGCTTATGGTCAGTAAGGGACTATTGATATACGCTTTGAGTAGAATCATGTCATGCCTTGTTTTGCTATTATAAGTTCCTGTAGCATGTTGTTTGCTTGCTCTAAACATGCCTTCCCGATGTTAATTCCTGGCATGTTAGTAATTTCACTAAGTCTGTGGAACCTGATATTTTTAGCACTTTCACCATGCTTGTTTGAACATGTTATGATGTGATTTAGCCGTAGCTCAGTGTTCTCTTTGTTAAGCATCTCCTGTAGATCATTGCCATATGTTTTGTTTTTATGTTGGGGTGTCTGTAGCATAGTTTCTTGTTATGCGTTAAGTAGCATCGGGTCGTTAAACGCAGATTTGCATCATTCTTGTTTTGCTTGTCATTTGTAAACCCCGCATCCGATTCCGTGATCTTTATATCGATTTCACCCAAATCATCCCATCTTTCCAGCCGCATACTTGGTTTGCCAAGTTGATGCCCGGTTCATCATTTTCCTTCCGGAGCATACATATGCATTGCATATCACATCTCGCATAGCATGTCATGTATTGCATCATATTGCTTGTGCATTGTTCCTTGTTTGATTGTGGTTCCGCTGTTTTGTGTTCTTGCTTTGGGTAGAGCCGGAGACGAGTACGTGAACGAGGAACCTGTTGAGAACGCCACGAGGATCAAGCCTTCACAACTCCGAGAACCTTGGTGCAAGATGATCATACCTCAAATCACTTCTATCTTTGCTTGCTAGTTTGTCCGCTTCTTTTGCTATGCCAATGCTACGATGCCTACCATTTGCTTTTCAGCCTCCCAAATTGCCATGTCAAACCTTCTAACCTTTGACACCATTCCTAGCAAACCATTGATTGGCTTTGTTACCGCTTTGCTCAGCCCCTCTTATAGCGTTGTTAGTTGCAGAAGATGAAGTTTGTTCCTTGTTGAACATGGAGATGTTGTTCCTTGTTGGAACATGTTTACTTGTTGGGATATCACACTATCTCTTATATTATTAATGCATCTATATATTTGGTAAAGGGTGGAAGGCTCGCCTTATGCCCGGTGTTTTGTTCCACTCTTAACGCCTCTAGTTTCCGCTATACCGTGTTATGTTCCCGGATTTTATGCTCCTTACGCTGGTCGGGTGATTTATGGGACCGACAGTTCGCTTTGAATAAAACTTGTCCAGCAAGGCCCAACATTGCCTTTACCATTTGCCTCACCTAGCCCTTTTTTTTTTCCTTTGCTCGAGCCCAAGGGTCATCTTTATTTACCCCCGGCCAAAGGTTCGTCAGAGTGTTGGTCCAAACCGTCACCAGTGGTATTACCAGGCACTCTGGCTGGCCTACCGAAGTTTGACAATCCAGGTGCCCTGAGAACGAGATATGTGCAGCTCCTATCAGATTTGTCGGCACATTCGGCGGCTTTGCTGGTCTTGTTTTACCATTGTCGAAATGTCTTGATGTACCGGATACCGAGTCCGATCGGAGTGTCCGGTGAAGGTCTATTCTTCGATGATCGCGAGAGCTTGTCATGGGCTGTTGGGACACCCCGCAGGTATAAACTTTCGAGAGCCGTGCCTGGGTTATGTGGCGATGGGAATTTGTTAATGTCCGTTCTAGAAAACCCAAGTCGACCTTAATTAAAATACATCAATCGCGGTGTTACCGTGATGGTCTCTTTCCGCGGAGTCCGGGAAGTGAACACGTGTTGGAGTTATGCTTGACGCAGGTTGCTATAGGATCACTTCTTGATCATACTTTTATCGACCGTGCTTTGCCTTTCTCTCTCGCCTCATTTTGCGTATGTTAGCCGCCATATATGCTAGTCGCTGTAGCAGCTCCACCTCATGCCTTTACCTTACCCATAAGCTTAAATAGTCTTGATCTGGTGCGAGATTGTTGAGTCCCCGCGGCTCACCAGATACTTCCAAAACCAGCCAGTGTGCCTATGTTACCGAAAAGGTGACGCAACCAAGCTCAAGGAGGAGCTCGATGAAGATCTTGTTCATTGTGTTGTTTCGCTTCAGCTTGATCAAGAGGGAGCCCAGCTTGGGGTCGATCGTGGACCTTTGTCGATTTGGGGTTCTTCTTTATTTTGGTTCAGAGTCGGACCTTGATTGTATCTCGATGATGTAATGCTTTATTCATGGAATTGTGTGAATTGGCGATTGTAAGCCAACTATGTATCTCTTTCCTTATGTATTACATGGGTTGCGTGAAGATTACCTCATTTATGTACATTGCTTTCAATGTGGTTATGCCTCTAAGTCGTGCTTCGACATCGCCGAGATATAGCCGCATCGAGGGCGTTATAATAACACATATATTTGCTATTCTTCCCATATCATAGATTTTTCAACAACTTGAAAAACACTATTTCGGATATACATACCTACCGATTCTTCTCAGAGTAACATGAAAAAAATTGCCCATTTTTGTAGTTGTATTAACAAATAAAGAAAAAATTGTATATTTTGCTTTATTTATGATAAGAGAGATAAGAAGTATATGCCTATTTCTTGACGTGGTTTTAAGATGACGGTTCTTCGAAACAAGCTTCCGCTTCCGCTTTATAAATAAAGCACCAACAGAATCAATACACGCCAAACGATACAATGTGATGAGATGACTCTCTTCAAAGCGGATCAAGGATACAACAAGAAACTAGAGCTAGCCTAACACCGCTTAGGACTAACGAACGACACCAACACTCCACGATAACGCCTCAGGAGGGTGACGGCGCGATTCGTCGCTGCCGAAGTCCGAGAACGCATAAGGTTTTCACCAGAGCCCTAGCACATGGACAAGACCCATGGCTATGCCTTCAAGAAGGAACGGTGACCCATGGGTGCCGCTGTCGCCGGCACTAAGCACAAAGCCGCCGAACTCGCTAATACCACCAGAGGTGCCCCGCCACTTCCACAACGAGGGTCGTGCCAACCCCGCCAAATCCCTGCATGACCAGAGCCTGCTAGAGTTATCCACCCCTACCCCCATGTCGCCCACACGACCAAGGAGTAGGCACACCATCACCACGAAGCCTGTCGGAAAGCCCACCGTGTGACCCGCCATCCGGAGCCGCCGCCCCAGCATCCTCCGACAACTCAACACGGACGCCACAACACGAGGCTGCCTCCCCACCAAGCCACGATCCTCCAACTCTACATGGGAAGAGAAACGATCGAGGCAAGCACATGGGAACAACCAGCCCTGTAGGGGGACCAAGTCAAACCCCAACATCACTGGTCGGCCCTTGCCGGTCAATCGCATTAACTAGCTGTTTTTGTAATGTATATATTTAAATATTTTAAAGTATAAACAAAAGTACAAAAATGAAACAAAAACAAAAAGAAAAAAGAACATAAAACATGTGTGGCCTCGCCACAGGCCGAATCCATATTGCTTGCCCCCTTCAGCCACGCAGCTACTGGCCAAGCTAAAGGTGAGGAATAGGGCGCTGTCACGCCTCACCCAGCTATGAGTCGGGCAAGAAAAGGAAAAGGCGGACCAACAAAATGAGGCAAGGAGCACATGACAAATAACGAACTCTAGATATGGATTTTTGCACGAAATATACAACATTTATATCCAATGGCTAAGAACTTAGATGATGTGAACAAGACCTCAAAAATAGTGGTCAAATGTTTTCAAAAAGGCCGAGGCATAGTGCATCTACGCAGTGGCAATGGGCAAGGGAGGCGATCGTGGTGGCGATCGAGGAGTCCGGATTGAGGGGTCCTCGACACACCGGACTATATACTTTGGCTGGACTGTTGACTATGAAGATACAAGATTGAAGACTTCATCCCGTGTCCGATGGGACTCTCCTTTATGGAAGGCAAGCTTGGCAATTCGATATGTAGATCTCTTCTCTCAGAATCGACTGCTGTAACTCTAGCCCTCCTGTTTATATAAACCGGAGCGCTTAGTCCAGAGGAGAACAACAATCATAATCATAGGCTAGCTTCTAGGGTTTAGCCTCACGATCTCGTGGTAGATCAACTCTTGTAATACTCATATCATCAAGATCAATCAAGTAGGAAGTAGGGTATTACCTCCATCGAGAGGGCCCAACTCGGGTAAAACATCGTGTTCCCGCCTCCTGTTACCATTAGCCTTAGACGCATCCGGGAACCCCTACTCGAGATCCGCCGGTTTTGACAACCGACATTGGTGCTTTCATTGAGAGTTCCACCGTGTCGTCGCGATAAGGCTCGATGGCTCCTTCAATCATCTTCAAAGTGACGCGTCCAGGGAAGATTTTCCTTCCCGACAGATTCTTCGATTCGCGGCTTCAGCATCATGCAACTCTGGCTGGCCATCCGAGCAGATCGATAGCTAAGCCCGCCATCGTGTCGGGTTTGAAGCTTGAACTATATCACGCCGCATCCGCTGGAGACTTGATCTTCGATTCGGATTCGAGCCCATGTCAAAGCGCCGAACGGTCACGACGGTATGACTTAGATCTGTCATCGGACAATGTTTGGGAGATCGCGTGCTGCGCGGGCGCCGAATCAATCCGAGCAGATCGTGCTTCGAGGACGAGTGGATGGACCCCGCCACTAAGGTCGCAGACACTCATCGGGCGTTGGAGCCAACACCGATCCCACCTCCCGTGAAGGTGGTGTCATCGACTCGGACTCATCTCCGCTACAGTGATCCCAACCGCGATACGTCCGCGTGCTAATCATAACTAATTGGGCACCGCCATGGAGTTCATACCATGATATTTTTCAGCACTCACCCTTGGGTGATGTGTTAAACTCATTAAGGTCTCTCTCCCGCCAGAGACGCCCGTCGAACTAAGTTTGGCTCGAGGGAAGCGGATGACAAAGAAATTCATGCCCCACCCACCACCCACTTAATAGACACCGCCGATGACTTAACCGACATGCTCGATTTCGACCAAGACGCCAATACTATATTTACGACGACGCAGAGAGGAACAGAACCACCACCCACTGGTGTTGGACGGCACCTCATCATATGATATATATATGGTGGACACGCCAAAAGAAGGCGATGGTGATGACGCGAACTAAGGATAATCCCTCGATAAGCCACCAAAGCGACGCCGAGGTGCCGCTTCTAAACCGCCATAGTAAAAAACAAGGATAACGGTGCAAGAAAGAATAATACCCCGGTCGACTCCAAAGGAAACGACAGCCCATGGACCCAACGATGGAGCAGGATGAGCTGTGAGAGGTGAACATAGTCCTGAGCCAACGTCAAATGACGCCAATCCCGAGGGTAAATTAATCAACTGCCTCCGGAGAGGAGAACAGTCCGACGATGATGCACTCATCCTCCCGTAAAAACACTTGGAACAAGAGAACCTCCATGGAAGGCTTATTGCCACCGCGAGGAGCCTAAAGAAGCAAAAAAAGCAGGCTTAAGGTCAGCAGACACGCTCAACCAAAAGAGATGGAATAAAGTGCTTGACACTAAAGAGAAATACGGTGGCGATCACCACACAAAGAGCTATCCAAAGCACAAGCTGTTGCCCAATTTGACGACGAGGCTATAGAGCCCATTCAGCCAAAACGGCTGATAATCCGATCCGACCACCCCATGGCGCGAGTAACGGCTAAAGATGCCGCACACAAGATAGCCGAATTTGCGTGAGCTCTCGGACAAAAGGTCCGTATGCTAGTTCCATCTATGGACCTAGGAAGTGCGCTTGTGTTGGGGAACGAGTAATTTCAAAAAATTCCTACGCACATGCAAGATCATGGTGATGGCATAGCAACGAGAGGGAGAGTGTCGCCACGCACTCGTGAGACCGTGAAGCGAAGCGTTATGACAACGCTGTTGATGTAGTCGCGCCTTCACGATCCGACCGATCCAAGTACCGAACATACGGCACCTCCGAGTTCTGCACACGCTCAGCTCGATGACGATCTCCGCCTCGATCCAGCCGAGCTCCGGAGATGAGTTCCACGACGACGCGTGGCGGACGATGATGATGTTCTATCGCGCAGGCTTCGCCTAAACTCCGCGACGATATGACCGAGGTGGAATATGGTGGAGGGGGCACCGACACGGCTAAGGAACGATCCGTAGATCAACTTGTGTGTCCATGGGGTGCCCTTGCCCCATATATAAAGGAGGAGGGAGAAGGAGGCGCCCTCTACTATGGCGCCATGGGGAGTCCTACTCCCACCGAGTAGGATTCCCCTTCCTAGTCCAACTAGGAGTCCTTCCATGTATTAGGAGTAGGAGACAAGGAAGGGAAGATAGAAGGGAAGGAAGGACGGGTGCGGCCCGTCCCCTAGTCCAATTCGGACTAGGCCATGGGGCGCGAGCCTGCCCTAGGCAGCCCTCTCTCTTTCCGTAGGGCCCAATAAGGCCCAATACTTCTCCCGGCGAATTCCGTAACTCTCCGCATCAAAAATACCGAATCACTCGAACCTTTTCGAACTCGAATATAGTCGTCCAATATATCGATCTTTACGTCTCGACCATTTCGAGACTCTCGTCATGTCCCCGATCTCATCCGGGACTCAACTCCTTCGGTACATCAAAACTCATAAACTCATAGTATAACTATCATCGAAAACGTTAAGCGTGCGGACCTATGGGTTCGAGAACTATGTAGACATGACCTAGAACTATTCTCGGTCAATAACCAATAGCGGACCTGATGCCCATATTGGTTCCTACATATTCTACGAAGATCTTTATCGGTCAAACCGCATAACAACATACTTTGTTCCCTTTGTCATCGGTATGTTACTTGCGCCGAGATTTGATCGCGGTATCCAATACCGAGTTCAATCTGCTATCGCAAGTCTCTTTACTCGTCCGTAATACGTCATCTCATAACTAACTCATTAGTTACATGCTTGCAAGGCTTAGGTGATGAGTATTACCGAGAGGGCCCAGAGATACCTCTCCGCAATCGGAGTGACAAAACCTATTCTCAAATATGCCAACTCAACATGTACCTTCGGAGACACCTGTAGTACTCCTTTATAATCACTTAGTTACGCTAGTGACGCTTGGTAGTACCAAAGTGTTCCTCCGTAAACGGAGTTGCATAATCTCATAGTTACAGGAACATGTATAAGTCATGAAGAAAGCAATAGCAACATACTAAACGATCAAGTGCTAATCTAACGGAATGGGTCAAGTCAATCACATCATCCTCCTAATGATGTGACCCGTTAATCAAATGACAACTCTTTTGTCCATGGCTAGGAAACATAACCATCTCGATAAACGAGCTAGTCAAGTAGAGGCATACTAGTGACACTATGTTTGTCTATGTATTCACACAAGTATTATGTTTCCGTTAATACAATTCTAGCATGAATAATAAACGCTTTATCATGAAATAAGGAAATAAATAATAACTTTATTATTGCCTCTAGGGCATATTTCCTTCAGTCTCCCACTTGCACTAGAGTCAATAATCTAGTTCACATCGCCATGTGATTTAACACCAATATTCATATCTAGATATGATTAACACCCATAGTTCGCGATCATCATGTGACCAACATCCAAAGGGTTTACTAGAGTCAATAATCTAGTTCACATCGCTATGTGATTAACATGCAAAGAGTACTAAGGTGTGATCATGTTTTGCTCGTGAGAGAAGCTTAGTCAACGGGTCTGCTACATTCGAGCCGTATGCATTTTGCAAATATTTTATGTCCACAATGCTCGCATGGAGTTACTCTAGCTAATTGCTCTCACTTTCAATATGTATCCAGGTTGAGACTTAGAGTATTCGATCAGTGTAAAAGTTTGCACTGATGTAACTTTTACAACAAACTCTTTTATCACCTCCATAATCGAGAAACATCTCCTTAGTCCTTACTAAGGATATTCTTGACCAATGTCCAAGGATCTCATTAGATCACTATTGTATTCCTTGCCAAATCCAACCGCATACCCCGGCTAATCGAATCTAATTGGGCACCGCCATGGAGTTCACAACCGGATATTTTTCAAGCCTCACCTTGGGTGATGTGTTAAACCTTATTAAGGCTTTCCCCGTCAGAGACGCCCCAATCTGTTTGGCTCCGAGGGAAGCGGATGACAAAGAAATTCATGCCCCACCCACCACCCACTTAATAGACAATGCCGATGACTTAACCGACATGCTCGATTTCGATTCCAAGACGCCGAATATTTACGATTTACGCAGGAAGGAACAGAAACCACCACCCACCGGGTGTTGGACGGCACCTCATCATATGATATATATAATTGGTGGACACGCCAAAGAAGGCGAGGTGATGACGCAACGGGATAATCCTCGAAGCCACCAAACCCCAGAGGTGCCGCCTTAAACCGCCAAGTAAAAAAAAGGACAACGGTGCAAGAAAGAATAATACCCCGACCCAAAGGAAACGACGAGCCCATGGACCCAACGATGGAGAGGATGAGCTGTGAGGGTGAACATAGTCCTGAGCCAACGCCAAATGACGCCAACTCGAGGGTAAATTAATCAACTGGCTCCTGAGGGAGAAACCCCGACGATGATGCACTCATCCTCCCGTAAAACACTTGGAACAAGAGAACTCCATGGAAGGCTTTATTGCCACCGCGAGGAGCCTAAAGAAGCAAAAGAAAGGCTTAAGGTCAAGGCAGACACGCCAACCGCAGATGGAATAAAGTGCTTGACACTAAAGAGAAATACGGTGGCGATCACCACACAAAGAGCTATCCAAAGCACAAGCGCCGCTCAATTTGACGACGAGGTTATAGAGCCCATTCATAAAACGGCCGATAATCCGCATCGACCACCCCATGGTCAGGAATGTAACGGCTAAAGATGCCGCACAAAGAAGGCACGAATTTGCGGGAGCTCCCGGACAAACCCAATGCTGTTCCATCTATGGACCCAGGGAAGTGCGCCGTTGGGGGAACGGTAATTTCAAAAATTCCTACGCAATGCAAGATCATGGTGATATAAACGAGGGGGAGAGGTTGCCCACGCACTTGGAGACCAAGCGGAAGCGTTATGACAACGCGTTGATGTAGTCGACGCCCACGATCCGACCGATCCAAGACCAACATACGGCACCTCCGAAGTTCCGACAGCTCAGCTCCGATGACGATCTCCCCCATCCAGCCGAGCCCGAGATGAGTTCCACAAGACGACGGCAGGACGATGATGATGTTCTACGGGCAGGGCTTTCGCCTAAACTCCGCGAATATAGAGGTGGAATATGGTGGAGGGGGCACCCGACACGGCTAAGGAACGATCCGAGATCAACTTTGTGTGTCCATGGGGTGCCCCGCCCCAATATAAAGGAGGGAGGGAGAAGGAGGGCCCCCTCTACTATGGCCCAAGGGAGTCCTACTCCCACCGAGTAGGATTCCCCTTCCTAGTCCAACTAGGAGTCCTTCCATGTATTAGAGTAGGAGACAAGGAAGGGAAGAAAAGGAAGGAAGGACGGGTGCCCGCCCCCTAGTCCAATTCGACTAGGCCTGGGGGCGCGCCCCCAGGCACCCTCTCTTTCCCCTGTAGGGCCCAATAAGGCCCAATACTTCTCCCGGCGAATTCTGAATCTCCCGATTCAAAAATACCCAATCACTGAACCTTTTCAACTCCAATATAGTCGCCCAATATATCGATCTTTACGCCCCTTTAACCTTTTATGTCCCCGATCTCATCCGGACTCCAACTCCTTCGGTACATCAAAACTCATAAACTCATAATATAACTATCATCAAACGTTGGGCGGATTCTTGGGTTCGAGAACTATGTAGACATGACCTAGAACTATTCTCGGTCAATAACCAATAGCGGGACCTGGATGCCCATATTGGTTCCTTTATATTCTACAAGATCTTTATCGGTCAAACCGCATAACAACATACTTTGTTCCTTTGTCATCGGATGTTACCGCCCGAGATTTGATCGCTCGATCCAATACCAAGTTCAATCTCCACGGCAAGTCTTTTACTCGTTCGAATACCATCTCATAACTAACTCATTAGTTACATGCTTGCAAGGCTTAGGTGATGAGTATTACCGAGAGGGCCCAGATACCTCCCCAATCGGAGTGACAAAACCTATTCTAAATATGCCAACTCAACATGTACCTTCGGAACACCGTAGTAATTTTTATAATCACTTAGTTACGCCAGACGCTTTGGTAGTACCCAAAGTGTTCCTCCCAAACGGAGTTATAATCATAGTTAAGGAACATGTATAAGTCATGAAGAAAGCAATAGCAACATACTAAACGATCAAGTGCTAATCTAACGGAATGGGTCGTCAATCACATCATCCTCCTAATGATGTGACCCTTAATCAAATGACAACTTTTTGTCCATGGCTAGGAAACATAACCATCTCCGATAAACGAGCTAGCAAGTAGAGGCATACTAGTGACACTATGTTTGTCTATGTATTCACACAAGTATTATGTTTCCTTAATACAATTCTAGCATGAATAATAAACTTTATCATGAAATAAGGAAATAAATAATAACTTTATTATTGCCTCTAGGGCATATTTCCCCTCCCACTTGCACTAGAGTCAATAATCTAGTTCACATCGCCATGTGATTTAACACCAATATTCATTTCAGATATGATTAACACCCATAGTTCCAATCATCATGTGACCAACATCCAAAGGGTTTACTAGAGTCAATAATCTAGTTCACATCGCTATGTGATTAACACCCAAAGAGTACTAAGGTGTGATCATGTTTTGCTCTGAGAGAAGCTTAGTCAACGGGTCTCACATTCAGAGCCGTATGATTTTGCAAATATTTTATGTCCACAATGCTCGCCATGGAGTTACTCTAGCTAATTGCTCTCACTTTCAATATGTATCCGTTGAGACTTAGAGTCTTCGATCGGTAAAAGTTTGCATCGATGTAACTTTTACAACAAACTCTTTTATCACCTCCATAATCGAGAAACATCTCCTTAGTCCTTACTAAGGATATTCTGACCAATGTCCAAGGATTATTAGATCACTATTGTACCCTTGCCAAATTCGAGCAAGGTATATACAATAGGTCTGGACATAGCATAGCATACTTTATAGAACCTATGACCATGCATAGGGAATGACTTTTCATTCTTTTCTATTTTTGCCGGGTCGGGATTTGAGTCTTACTCAATTTCATACCTTTGCAACACAAAAGAACTCTTTTTTGACTCTCCATTTTGAACTATTTCAAAATCTTGCCAAGGTATGTACTCATTGAAAATCTTATCGCCGCCTTGATCTATCTCAATAGATCTTTGATGCTCAATATGTAAGTTTTTATCGAGGTCTTTTCTTTTTAAAGAACCCTTTAAAACACCCTTTATGCTTTGCGTAAATTTCTACATCATTTCGATCAACAATATGTCACTACATATACTAATCGAAAGTCGAGTGTCCCACTCACTTTATTGTAAATACAAAGCCCATCAAGTCCATATAAAACTATATGCTTTGATCAACTTATCAAAGTGTATATTCCAACTCCAGATGCTTGCACCAGTCCATAGATGGATCCCGGAGCTTGCAATTTTGTTAGCACCTTTAGGATTGAAAAACCTTCCGTTGCATCATATACAACTCTTCTTTAATAAATCCATTAAGGAATGCATTTGACATCCATTTGCCGATTTAAAAATGTGGCAATTACTAACATGATTCGACAGATTTAAGCATCGATACGAAAGTGAGAAAATCTCATCGTATTCAACCTTTGTTGGGAAAACCTTTTGCAACAAGTCGAGCTTTATTAGATAGTAACACTACTATCGCTGTCCGCCTTCCTCTTGAAGATCCATTCATTTAACATGGCTTGCCGATCATCGAGCAAGTCAATCAAAGTCCATACTTTGTTCTATACATGGATCATATCTCAGATTTTATGGCCTCAAGCCATTTCGAATGGGCTCATCATCGCCCTCATAGTTCGTGAGGTTCATCATGGTCTAGTAACATGACTTCCGAATGACACCCATTTACTGTTAATTTATTTTGGAAGACCCACAGGTTTTGTAGTAACTTGATCTAAGTTTCATCATCATCATCATTAGCTTCCTCACTAATTGGTGGGAATCAAAGAGAAACCCTCTAGAAAGGATCCCAATTTAGCAACGAAAATTTGCCCTTCGGTTGGATAGAAGGTGTACCCAACAGTTTCCTTTGGGTATTCTATGAAGACGCATTCCCGATTTGGGTTTGAGCTTATCAGATGAAACTTTTTCACAAAGCATCGCAGCCCCAAACTTTAAGAAACGATAACTTAGGTTTATTGCTAAACCATAGTTCATAAGGTGTCGCCTCAAAGGATTTAGATGGTGCCCTATTAAACGGAATGAGTGTTTCTAATGATCCCAAAACGATAGTTAAAACCATAAGAGACATCATAGATCGCACCATATCTAATAAAGTACGACATAACGCTTCGACACACCATTTCCATTGTGGTGTTCCGTGGTGTGAATTGGAAACTATTCCACATTGTTTTAATTGAAGACCAAACTCAGAATCAAATATTTTCCCTCGATCGATCCGGAAACTTTATTTTCTTGTTACGATGATTTTTCCACTTCACTCAAATTTTTGAACCTTTCAATTATTTCAGACTTATGTTTCATCAAGTAGATATACCCATATTCGCTCAAATCATCTTGTGAAGGTCAAAATAACGATATTTCCAAGCCTTCATACTCATTGGTCTCGATACATCAAGATGTATTATTTCCAATAAGTCAAGAGTTCGCTCCATTGTTCCAAGAACGGAGTTTTAGTCATCTTGCCCAAAAGGCACGGTTCGCAAGCATCAAATGATTCATAACCGTGATTCCCAAAATCCATCTTCATGGGTTTCTTCATGCGCTTTTAACCGATATGATCCAAACGGCAAGGCACAAATAAGTTGCACTATCATTATTAACTTTGCATCTTTTGGCCTCAATATTATGAATATGTGTATCACTATGATCGAGATCCAACAAACTATTTTCATTGGGTGTATGACCATTGAAGGTTTTATTCATGTAAAAGTAACAACAATTATTCTCTGATTTTAAATGAATAACCAGATTGCAATAAACATGATCAAATCATATTCATGCTCAACGAACGCCAAATAACATTTATTTAGGTTTAACACTAATCCCGAAAGTATAGGAGTGGATGATGATCATATCAATCTTGGAACTACTTCCAACACTCATCGTCACTTCCCTTCAACTAGTCTCCTTATTCCAGAATCCTGCTTTCGAAAGTTACTAATCTTAAACCTAACAAGTATCAAATACTCAGGGCTACTATAAACACTAGTAAGGCACAAATAACCTCAGATTCAAATATACCCTTGTTCACTTTGCCATCCTTCTTATCCACCAAATATTCGTGGCATTTCCCCAAAGGACCATTTCCTTTGGGTAAGCACTCGGCCAGGTTATGGTCCAGCTTTTGGGCTTCTTTTCCAGGAGTGACAACTTGCTTGTCTTTTCCACTTGAAGTTTTCCCTTTCCCTTTGCCCTTTTCTTGAAACTAGTGATCTTGTTAACCATCAACACTTGATGCTTTTTCTTGATTTCTACCTTCCCGATTTCAATATCACGAAGAACTTAGGAATAACTTTCGCCATCCCTTGCATATTATAGTTCATCAAAAGTTCTAGTAACTTAGTGATGGTGACTAGAGAATTCTCAATCACTATCTTATCTCGAAGATTAACCCCACTTGATTCAAGCGATTGAAGTACCCTGATAATCTAAGAATGCTCACTAGTTGAGCGATTCTCTCCATCTTTTAGCTATTGAACTTGTTGGAGACTTCATATCTCTCAACTCGGTATTTGCTTGAAATATTAACTTCAACTCCCGAACATCTTATATGGTCCATGACGCTCAAAACGCCTTTGAAGTCCCGATTCTAAGCCCACATGGTGCACTAAACTATCAAGTAGTCATCATATTGAGCTAGCTAAACGCTCATAACGCCACATCCGCTTCCCAATAGGTTTGTCACCAGGTGCATCAGGACATAATTTTTCAGGCAGCAATGAGGATAAACCTCATGTCACGGATCCAATCCGCATCATTCCTACTAAATTTTTCAACACAATTTTCTAGGAACATATCAAAATAAACATATGAAAGCAACAATGCAAGCTATTGATTTACAAACATAATTTGCAAAATACTACCAGACTAAGTTCATGATAAATTTAAGTTCAATTAATCATATTACTTAAGAACTCCCACTTAGACGACATCTCTAGTCATCTAAGTGATCACGTGATCCAAATCAACTAAACCATGTCCGATCATCACGTGAGATGGAGTAGTTTCAATGGTGAACATCACTATGTTGATCATATCTACTATATGATTCACGCCGACCTTTCTTCCGTGTTCCGAGGCCATATCTCATATGCTAGGCTCGCCAAGTATAACCCGAGTATTCCGCAGGTAAACCGCTTTGCACCCGCTTATTTGAACGAGAGCCTATCACACCCATCATCACGTGGTGTCTCAAAGACAAGAACTTTCGAACGGTGCATACTCGGGAGAACACTTTTGATAATTAGCAAGAGATCATCTTAAAATGCTACCATCAAACAAAACATAATAAGATGTATAAATGATAAACATCATATGCAATCAAAATATGTGACATGATATGGCCATGATCATCTTTGGCCTTTTGATCTCCATCTCCAAAGTATCGCCATGATCTCTATTGTCACCGCACGACACCATGATCTTCATCATCTTGATCTATATCAATTGGTCATCACATGGTCGCCTCATCAACTATTGTTTTGCAACTATTGCTATCGCATAGTGATAAAGTAAAGCAATTATTTGGCACTTGCATCTTATGCAACAAAGAGACAACCATAGAGCTTCGCCAAACCGATAACTTCAACAAAACATGATCATCTCATACAACAACTTATATCTCATCACATTTTGACCATATCACATCACAACATGCCCCGCAAAAACAAGTTAGACGCCTCTACTTTGTTGTTCAAGTTTTACGTGGCTGCTACCTTAAGCAAGAACCAATCTCACCTACGATCAAAACCACAACGATAGTTTGTCAATAGACTCGTTTAACCTTCGAAGGACCCGGAGGGCCACACCGGTTCAACTAAAGTTGGAGAAACCGACACCCGCCAGCCACCTTGTGAAAGCACGCCGGAGAACCAGCCTCCGAAGCCGGCAGAATGTCGGTCCGGCCGCTTATCCAACAATACCAAACCAAAGTATGACATGTGGTAGGCAAGATGACTTATATCGCCCACAACTCACTTGTGTTCTACTTGCATATAACATCAAAACCATAAAAACCAGGCTCGATAACCACCGTTGGGGAACGAGTAATTTCAAAAAATTCCACGCACATGCAAGATCATGGTGATGGCATAGCAACGAGAGGGGAGAGGCCCACGCCCTGTGAGACCGAAGCGAAGCGCTATGACAACGCGGTTGATGTAGTCGGACGCCTTCACGATCCGACCGATCCAAGACCAACATACGGACCTCCGAAGTTCTTGAGACACGCCAGCTCGATGACGATCTCCCCTCCCGATCCAGCTGAGTTCCGGAGAAATGAGTTCCACGCCGGGCAGGACGATGATGATGTTCTATCCGGCAGGGGCTTCCTTAAACTCCGCGACGATATGACCGGGTGGAATATGGGGGGGGCACCGCACACGGCAAGGAACCATCCAGAATCAATTGTGTGTCCATGGGGTTCCCTTGCCCCCGGATATAAAGGGGGAGGGAGGAGGAGGCCGGCCCTTACTATTGGGCCCCATGGGAGTCCTACTCCCACCGGAGTAGGATTCCCTTCCTAGTCCAACTAGGAGTCCTTCCATGTATTAGGAGAGGAACAAGGAAGGGAAGATAGAAGGAAGGAAGGAGGGGTGCCCTCCCCAGTCCAACCCGGAATAGGCCATGGGGCGCGAGCCTGCCCTAGGCAGCCCCAGGCCCAATAGGCCCAATATTCTCCCCGAATTGTCAAATCCTCCCAGACCAAAAATACCCAATCACTGAACCTTCCGAACTCCGAATATAGTCGTTCCAATATATTGATCTTTACGCTCGACCATTTCGAGACTCCTCGCCATGTCCTCGATCTCATCCGGACCAACCCTTCGACATCAAAACTCATAAACTCATAATATAACTATCATCAAACGGTTGGCGGATTATGGGTTCGAGAACTATTAGACATGACCAAGAACTATTTCGGTCAATAACCAATAGCGGACCTGATGCCCATATTTTTTCATATTCTAAAGATCTTTATCGGTCAAACCAAATAACAAATACTTTGTTCCCTTTGTCATCGGTAGTTATTGCCCGAATTTGATCGCCGGTATCCAATACCAAGTTCAATCTCCACGCAAGTCTTTTACTCATTCCGAATACTCATCTCATAACTAACTCATTAGTTACATGCTTGCAAGGCTTAGGTGATGAGTATTACCGAGAGGGCCCAGAGATACCCTCCGATAACGGAGGACAAAACCTAATCTTCAAATATGCCAACTCAACATGTACCTTAACACCTGTAGTAACCTTTATAATCACCCGCCACGCAGACGCTTGGTAGTACCCAAAGTGTTCCCCAAACGGAGTTGCATAATCTCATAGTTACGGAACATGTATAAGTCATGAAGAAAGCAATAGCAACATACTAAACGATCAAGTGCTAAGCTAACGGAATTCAAGTCAATCACATATTCTCCTAATGATGTGACCTGCTAATCAAATGACAACTTTTTGTCCATGGCTAGGAAACATAACCATCTTCCGATAAACGAGCTAGTCAAGTAGAGGCATACTAGTGACACTATGTTTGTCTATGTATTCACACAATATTATGTTTCCTTAATACAATTTAGCATGAATAATAAACATTTATCATGAAATAAGGAAATAAATAATAATTTATTATTCCTTAGGGCATATTTCACTTCTTAACAGGATCGAGCTACCAAAATGATCACATTGATCTACCAGCCAGAATCGAACCAACACAACAACCGCTTCACAAAGATGCCACGAATACGCCCAAATACAGGGGTTCCGTGCCCCCTGGTTTCACCATGAGGTGCGGACCATGAATTTCCCAAGGATTTAAACCGGGAATATAGAGGCATACGACGGGAACACACCCGGGGTATGGATTGAGGATTTTATCCTTCACATTCATATGGCCCGTGGAGATGATCTTCCACGCCATTAAATACCTACCCTTGTTGAAAGGACCAATTCAATCGTTGAAAAGCCTCCAAAATTCAATCAAAAGTTGGGAGGAACTTGAGGATGCCTTTAGGCCAATTTTCAAGGGACCATGTCCACCTCCCGATGCATTTAACCTAAGTCACATAATTCAACAAACCAAGAGTCACCAAAACTCTAGAAACGATTTTTTACTAAGAAGAATAAATCGTCGAACCTTCGACCGGCCAACATTTAGCGGCCTTCAAGCATAGTGTCCGGGATTTAATGGTTTGCCGACACCTGCCGGAAAAGCCGGGACGATGGAGCCTTAACAAGCCTCATGACCCGCCATGGGGAAGGCGGGGCAATTTCGAGTGGCACCAAACCCGTAATCCAAAGTCGAGATGGCAACGGAAGCCGCGACGCAATAAAAAACAAGGCTTGAACAATGAAAACAGCTCAGATAACATGGCGGTAAACGCCGAACCAAGGGCCTTGACCAAGTCAATGGAAGAAGCCATTTAAAGGCAAAAGAGATGGAACGTCCAATTTCAATAAGATTCTAGACAAATTATGTCGATTCATCACTTCAAAAGCCCGCAAATCACACCCAAAGAGTGCTGAGTTTTCCAGGCCCAAGCAAATGCCAAACACAAGGGAGGGAGACGCCAAATGAGGACGAGGATGACTCACCAAAACACCGGGGAGTAAAAATTCCCACCAAGTCAAAAAAAGGAATATGATTTACACAACTCATGTTCCAAAGAGAAGGCACAAACGCCACCCGAGACGATACCCGGGATCCCGGCCCCAAATTCAATCCTGGTCGGGCCCAATCACATTTTATCGCAGGATCATCCGACTAGTATCCGCACGTGGATCGGCCGCCTTGGTGCTCAACCCAATAATCAACGGATACCATCTCACCGAGTCCTTGGGACAGCGGAGTAGTCTTAACCGATATATCGGACACTATCCACAAAATGGGGATATACCCATCAAGAATCAGCCAAAGCAACACTACCTTAAAGGAGGATACTCAGGCCGGGCCACCCGCACGGCTCTCTAGTACTAGAGGTTGTATTCGATCTCCCGACAACTTTAATGAAGAACTAATCTTCGACATCGCCCATTCCAAAGCGGCTATCACGCACTCGAAAAATTCGCCTTTTAATGTAGTACCGCAACGCCTATCTTAAATTTAAGATGCCCTTCCACGGGTGTCATCACGAAGGAAATACAGAGCGCCTTACATGGAAGAATATGTGGCGGCTATAGCAAAACGAGCCATCCCTCCAACTCAAATAAATTCGGTCGTCAAGACCATGGACATGGTTAGACGAGTCCACCGCCCACCAAATGTAACAGCCCAAATGGATATCCCCAAAAGGTGCTAGGGGCTTCCAAAAATGAAGAAGCCCATAGTTTGGCTCGACCTATCAATACAATAAATATTGCATTTTCACGGTTCATTCAGATTAACCAACTCCTCACACGAAGTCTTTCACCGGTTTTTCCTTTTAAATGATCATCGTATACACCCTTCCGGATACAAAGACAATGGAGATAAAGGTGAACGCAAGAGGGCCCCGCCAAAGGTTTCTTTAGATTAAGACCCAAGAAACCATTTTAATGTCTCTTGTTTTTTTCCCATTAATTTGATATAACCGGAGGGATATCCGGCTGCATTTTTGTCACACCGCACTAATGCACATACCGAAACTCGTGGCTTATTATCGAGGGCGTTATTCAGCCTAGTATATGTTCTAAAGTCCAATACCTTAGGGAGTGTTCAGGTCATGAAGTTTGGCCTTATATGCATCAGCCCAAATCATGTCTTTGGTCAAATGTTGGGTTTGCCCGGCCCTGTTTTGCTTTTTACGCCCCATCCTAAGGCGGCACCGGAGAACTACCGGACAGCCTCGTTCATCCGGATGAGCACCCAAGAGAGAAAGCCGAAACCGATCGACATGATACAAATAAGATGGTCAACCCATGATGACTCAAGAATCTTCGCGATTCCTCCGCATTAAAAGGACCGATTTCCATCATGTACGTGCCACCATATTCGGATGAACGCAGTAACCGGGGCTATAAGTAGCCCCAACCCCTATGGCTAAGTGAAAGTGTTCCTATATAGTCCGATTGTTCCGTTCGCCGCACCACCTCCTTAACGGACCAAGACGTTGGATCAAGGTGACTACGGGTTGAAAATTTCAAGAACATTGCAGGGTCCTGTCGAAATCGCTAACTTTCGTGTTATATACATACATAAACGGCCGACAGAGGCACTACAATACTTTCCAAAAGTATAAACACACCCTTTATAATCAAAATAGCATTGTTTTTACAATTGAGATAATGTCACTAACATGGGACTTTTCGAGCACTAAGCCTCTATTAAATGGGCGCCTTTAAGACTTCTTCAAAATAGTGCTCGCCGGGTCCCGGTCTTCCGCCGGACCGGTTGCAATAGGGTGGTTTCCATCCTAGCCTAGTATGTTTTAACATGTGCAAGAGCCATCCCAACCCTCTTGCACGCCAATTTTTTATAACATCGATTGCAATGGACCAAGGAATTGTTGCACTAATCCAAAATAATCGTCCACCTTGGTCCACGGACCAAAGATGATCAACCAATACCATAGCAAGTCCGACAACCGGAGTTCGCCCATGCCATCCTTTCATTCAACGGCAGGGACGACGAGGCAATCGAATTGTGACTAGAATAACCTTTCACCGATGGTCTTTACGATCTTTGTAAACTAACAGATCAAGAAAGACTTTTGCCGGTCCGATACACATCCGCAAAGACTCCACAACCGATCCAGAGGGGCATATTCGGATCTCCAAACTTCATCCGCAAATAGGGCCTCCCCCGTGATATCTTCGGCTTCACAAAGCCCTCCCTTATCCCTCCATTTCGAAAGGGTTTGTTGGCTACCTGGGTTTTTCAGTCCGCCTCGCTATTGTCCTTTTTCAAGGAGCTCATAGCGGTCGGCGGCATCTTTAGCTCAACAGCCATGTCGGCTATCCTTTCCTCGCCTCGATGAGCAAGATGTTCGCTCTCAACTCGCCGACCGCCTTTAAAAGGGCCCAAAGGGCCTAAACAAAGGCCCCATCCGCAATACAATATATTATGAGATACTAGCATAATGTCCTCTTACAATTTACCCAATTCAACATACATACCTCGGGCCTCGCTAAATTTTAACAAGTGCGGCTCGGATCCGCCACGCCCTTTGGGCCCCCCGCAAAATCAAAATCCGGTCACCACGGAGAATTACCCCAAATAAAAAGCAAAGGCCATTATTATTTAGGATTATTTTCCGCTTGCCACCTGATGGCAACCAGAGTCTCGGGGCTACTATCTATACAGAGAATAATTTGCGGCCGTTTAAATACATATATTATTTTATGTATTTCAAAGCCGCCAAAAGACTCATAAAGGCTGATTCAATCCGCTATGGATGAAATCCTCTCAATCCAGAAAGGCTTTATTATATTACCCCTTTTGGATGTTTATGGGCTTTATTTTACACATTTATATCATTTTTGGGACTAACCTTACTAACCGGAGGCCCAAAGGATTGGTTGTTTTTTGCCTATTTCAAGATTTCAAAGAAAAGGAATATCAAATGGAGTCCAAACGGAATGAAACCTTCGGGGCGTGATTTTTGGAATGAACGTGATCCAGAGGACTTGGAGTGAAGTCAGAAGCACCGAGGGGCCACGAGGGATCAGCGCCCCTTAGGGCGCCCTGCCTGGGCCCCTTGGCCCACCACGATTTTTCCTCCAATATAAGCCTACATACCCCAAAAACATCCAGGAGCCAACGAAACACAATTTCCACCATTGGAATTCCTCAGATCCGCGAGATCCCATCTTGGAGCTTTCACGGCCGCCCCGGAGGGGAATCTACCACGGAGGGCTTCTACATCAACACCATAGCCTCTCCGATGAGTTGTGAGTAGTTTACCCGACCTTCCGGGTCCATAGTTATTATCTAGATGGTTTCTTCTTTTTGGATCTCAATACAATGTTCTCCCCTCTTTGTGGAGATCTATTCGATTAAACTCTTTTGGTGTGTTTGTCGAGATCCGATGAATTGTGGGTTTATGATCAAGTTTATCTATGAGAAATACTTGAATATCCTCTAATTTTTTATGTATGATTGAGTTATCTTTGCAAGTCTCTTTGAATTATCAGTTTGGTTTGGCCTACTAGATTGATCTTTCTTGCCATGGGAGAAGTGCTTAGCTTTGGGTTCAATCTTGTGGTGTCCTTACCCAAAGGATGTAAAGGGTTGCAACCGATTGTATTGTTGCCATCGAGGATAAAAAGTTGGGGTTTATATCATATTGCATGAGTTTATCCCTACATCATGTCATCTTGCTTAACTACTGTTTTATGAACTTAATACTCTAGATGGGAGTCTCGATGTGGGAGTAATAGTAGTAGATGCGGCAGGATTCGGCCTACTTGTCATGGACGGATGCCTATATACATGATCATGCCTAGATAATCTCATAAGTATTCGCTTTTATCAATTGCTCGAAAGAATTTGTTCACCCACCGTAATACTTATGCTATCTTGAGAGAAGCCACTAGTGAAACCTATGGCCCCGGTCTATTCTTTATCATATTTGCTTCCAATCTACTTTTATTTGCATCTTTATTTCCATCTATATTATAAAAACCAAAAATATATTTATCTTATCATACTATCTCTATTAGATCTCACTAAGTGGCCATGAAGGATTGACAACCCCTTTATTGCATTGGTTTGAGTTCTTTTTTGTTTGTGTAGGTGCGTGGGACTTTTGAGGAGCCTCCTATCGATTGATACCTTAGTTCTCAAAACCGAGGGAAATACTTACGCTACTATTGCTGCATCACCCTTTCCTCTTCAAGGAAAACCAACGCAAACTCAAGACGTAGCAAGAAGGATTTCGGCGCCGTTGTCGGGAGGTCTTCGCCAAGTCAAGACATACCAAGTACCCATCACAAACTCATCTCCCCTCGATTTACATTATTTGCGATTTGCCTCTCGCTTTCTCTCCCCACTTCACCCTTTGCCGCTTTTATTCCCTCTCTTTCCCAATCTTCTTCTCCTTTTTCCGTCATTTTCCCTGCTATGGCCGAATCAAAAGAACTAAGGGCCCTTTCCTAGGTTCCCGTACCTTGGATAACCCCTCTATCCTCTTAAGCTCATAAATAATGATGCTATAGAAAGACCCACCGGGTCACCAATGAGAGCTTGAATAATTTTGATGAGGATGACTTGGAATTTTTTGCTATTTACTTGATGAGTCTTTAAAAGATGCTTGGGATAGGTTATTATGATTCGGCTAGCTATGTGCCACAATATCAAATTGAAGTTTACTTAAAAGTTTCTATGTTGGCTTGCCCGCTTTTTTTAAACAACTTTTAGCTTCTATTTTGAAGAAGGTTTTCTTGAAGGGATGCTATAGATACTTATGAAAAATGAAACCATATTTGGGCACCCTATGAATGATAAGGTTGAATCAACTACTCTTTGTGCTTTTATCAAAATGAAATTATCAAAGAGATGAAGTCTAGTTTAGAGGCAAACTTGTAACATGTTTAATCTTACTTCATCCTTAATGGCCATGTGCTTACCCTAAATAGAAGAATGAATGCCATAGAAAGGACATCCTCTTTTTTCCTCTCCAAGTGCCAAAGATGGCACCACTTAGATCTATCTTCGCTTTTATGCCTAGCTAGGGCGTTAAACGATAGCCTTAGTTGGGAGGCAACCCAATTTTTTTATGTTTTTTGTTTTTTATTCCTGTTTAGTAATAAATATTGCATATACCTTCTGTTTAGATGTGTTTTATCTTTTAATTAGTGTTTGTGCCAAGTAGAACCTATAGGATAACCTATGATGTTAGTTGATTTGATTTCGCTGAAAACAGAAACTTTGGCGACAAATTTAGTTTTGTTAAATCACAGAAACGTGATTTTATGTTGATTCTATTTTCTGCTGATCAATAGACAAATTTTCCAGGACTTCCTATTTTGGTAGGCTTTTTAGAGTTACGTGTTTGCATTAGTTACATTGCTACAGGCTGTTTCTTGTTTTTTGGATTTGTTTTTGGTGTTGTTTGTTTGTTTTGATGCATCTATGGCTAGTAAAATATTTTATAAACCATAGAGAAGTTGGAATACAGTAGGTTTAACACCAAAATAAATAAATAATTAGTTCATTATAGTACCTTATGTGGTGGTTTTGCTTTCTTTTCACTAACGGAGCTTATAAGATTTCGTTGAGTTTTGTGTTGTGAAGTTTTCAAGTTTTGGGTAAAGCTTTTATGGACTATGGAATAAGGAGTGGGAGTTTGCTTGGGGATATGGCACCCCAAGATATTCGAGGATAGCCAAAGTTTGCTTGGGGATGCCCCGAAGGCATCCCCTTTCGCCTTCGCTCATTGGTAACTTTACTTGAGCTATATTTTAATTCGCCACATGATATGTGTTTTGCTTGGAGTGGTATTATATTAGTCTTTGCTTTTTAGTTTACCACAATCATCCTTGCTGTACACACCTTTTGGGAGAATCCCACTTGATTAGAATTTGCTAGAATACTCTATGTGCTTCACTTATATCTTTTGAGCTTGATAGTTTTTGCTCTAGTGCTTCACTTATATCTTTTAGAGCACGGGTGGATTAGTTTCAAGAAATTGCTAGTCTCTCATGCTTCACTTATATTATTTTGAGAGTCTTTTAGAACAACATGGTATTTTCTATGGTTACAAATTTGGTCCTAGAATGATGAGCATCCAAGTTGGGTATAATAAAACTATCATAGAAAGTGAATTGGATGCTATGATCAATTTGATGCTTGATAATTGTTTTGAGATATGGAGGTAGTGATATTAAAGTCATGCTAGTTGAGGTGATTATGAAAATACTTGTGTTGAGGTTTGTGATTCCTATAGCATGCACATATGGTGAACTGCTTTGTGATGTAGTTGGAGCAAATTTTATTTATTGATTGTCTTCCTTATGAGTGGCGGGTCGGGGACGAAGGTGGTCTTTTCCTACCAATCTATCCCCTAGGAGCATGCGCGAGTACTTTGATTTTTATAACTTCTAGATTTTTGCAACAAGTATATGAGTTTTTGACTAATGTTGAGTCTATGGATTAACGACCTCACCCTTCCACCATTGCTAGCCTCTTTGTGCCCCAAGAATTTCACGGCACCATACACCCACCATATACCTTCCTCAAAACAGCCACCATACCTACCTATTATGGCATTTCCATAGCCATTCCGAGATATATTTCCATGCAATTTCCAATCAACGCTCATATGACACGAATTTTGTCATATTGCTCTTGCATGATCATGTAGTTGACATTTATTTCGGCAAGGCCACCTTCATAATTTTCATACATGTCACCTTAATTCATTGCATATCCCTAAATAACCACGGAGGCATTCATATAGAGTCATATCTTGTTCTAGCTTTGAGATGTAATTCTTGAGTTGTAAATCCATAAAAGTGTGATGATCTTCATTATTAGAGCATTGTCCTAGTGAGGAAAGGATGATGAAGACTATGATTCCCCCACAAGTCGGGATGAGACTTCGGACTTTACAAAAAGAAAAAAAGATGAAAGAAAAAAAAGAGAAGGGCCAAAAAAAGAGAAAGGCCAAAAAGAAAGAAAAGAAAAAAAAGAAAAGAACAAAAGGAAAAAATAAAATGAGAGAAAAAGAGAGAAGGGACAATGCTACTATCTCTTTCTCCACACTTGTGCTTCAAAATAGCACCATGATCTTCATAGAGAGTCTCATATGTTGTCACTTTCATATACTAGTGGGAATTTTTCATTATAGAACTTGGCTTGTATATTCCAATGATGGGCCTTCAAAATGCCCTAGGTCTTGGAGGGTTGGATGCATACCCACTTAGTTTCTTTTGTTGAGCTTTCAATATTTATAGCTCTAGTGCATCCGCTGCGGCAATCCCCTACTCATATTGATATCTATTAATGGGCATCTCCATTCCCGTTGATACGCTTAGTTGATGTGAGACTATCTTTCTCCTTTTTTTTCTCCACAACCACCATTCTGCTCCACATATAGTGCTATGTCCATGGCTCACGCCATGTATTATTGAAAGTTGAAAATGTTTGAGATTATTAAAGTATGAAACAATTGCTTGGCTTGTCATCGGGTTTGATGATTAAATACTTTGTGTGATGAAGATAGAGCAATAGCCTGACTATATGATTTTGTAGGGATAACTTTTTTGGCCCTTTATTTTGAGAAGACATGATTACTTTGATTGGTATGCTTGAAGTATCACTATTTTTATGTCAATATGAACTTTTATTTTGTATCATTTGGATCTGAACATTCATGCCACAATAAAGAAAATTACATTGAGAATTATGCTAGGTAGCATTCCACATCAAAAAATTTTTTTTATCATTTACCTACTTGAGGATAAGGAATTAAGCTTGGGGATGCTTGATATGTCTTCAACGTATCTATAATTTTTGATTGTTCCATGCTATTATATTACCCATTTTGGATGTTTATGGGCTTTATTTACACATTTATATCATTTTGGGACTAACCTACTAACCGGAGGCCCAGCCCGTGTTGTCTTTTTTTGCCTATTTCAAGATTTCAAGAAAAGGAATATCAAACGGAGTCCAAATGGAATGAAACCTTCTCGAGCATGATTTTTGAAACGAACGGATCCAAGGACTTGGAGTGCAAGTCAAGAAGCAGCCGAGGCGGCCACGAGGGTAGGGCGCCCGGCTCCTCGGGGGCCTCGGCCACCACGCATTTCTTCCTCCTATATGTTTCACGCACTCAAAAACATCCAGGAGCCAACGAAACACAATTTCCACCATCGGAACCTTCAGATCCACGAGATCCCATCTTGGATTTTCACGCCTTCACGGAGGGGGAATCACCACGGAGGGCTTCTACATCAACACCATAGCCCTCTAATGAGTTGTGAGTACTTTACCCGATACTTCCATAATTATTAGCTAGATGGTTTCTTCTTTTGGATCTCAATACAATGTTTTCTCTCTTGTGGAGATCTATTCGATGTAAACTTTTTTGTGTGTTTGTCGAGATCCGATGAATTGTGGGTTTATGATCAAGTTTATCTATGAGAAATATTTGAATCTCCTCCAATTTTTGTATGTATGATTGAGTTATCTTTGCAAGTTCTTTGAATTATTAGTTTGGTTTGGCTTATTAGATTGATCTTTCCGCCATGGGAGAAGTGCTTAGCTTTGGGTTCAATTTTGTCCTTACCCAAAGGATGTAAAGGGTTGCAAGGCACGAATTGTTGCCATCGAGAATAAAAGATGGGGTTTATATCATATTGCATGAGTTTATCCCTCTACATCATGTCATCTTGCTTAAGGCGCATTTATTCTTATGAACTTAATACTCTAGATGCAGCGGCCCAATGTGGAGTAAATAGTAGATGCAAAGGGTCGGTTTACTTGTCACGGACGTGATGCCTATATACATGATCATGCCTAGATAATATCATAATTATTCGCTTTTCTATCAATTGCTCACCCAACCGTAATAGTTATTGTATCTTGAGAGAAGCCACTAGTGAAACCTATGGCCCCGGTCTATCTCTTATCATATTTGCTTCCAATCTACTTTTATTTGCATCTTTACTTTCGATCTATATTATAAAATACCAAAAATATATATATCTTATCATACTATCTCTATTAGATCTCACTTTCAAGTGGCCGGAAGGGATTGAAAACCCCTTTATTGCGTTGGTTGCAAGTTCTTTGTTTGTTTGTGTAGGTGTGGGACTTTTGAGGAGCCCCTATCGATTGATACCTTTGGTTCTCAAAACCGAGGGAAATACTTATGCTACTATTGCTGCAACCCTTTTCTTCAAGAGAAAACCAACGCAAGCTCAAGACGAAAGGGTTCTCATCTTGGAGTTTGTTCCGATGTGGTCAAGTGACACATGCCGTTGTTACCATATGCTTGATCTTGAGATTGAGGATACTCCATCCGTCAGAGGGCGAGGGGATGACACCCGGACATGGATACGATCGAGGGGATGGGGCATTAGGGGATCGGAGTAAGGAGCCACAGAGCCATCATGGGAGACGCCTCCAATTTGTCCCAAATAAGGCGGATAAGTTCCATGGGGCCGTCGCTCCTCGACCGGCGAACTCTCTTGCTTTGGTTCTTTTGATGCGCCTTGCCTAGTCATCTATGGAGTATTCGGTGGAGATGGATGAGCCCGGGAAATGAGTTACCACCTGTTGGCTTCCAAGGTAGGTAGCCGACGATACCTCAATCATCGGGGACGGACCGGACGGGTTGGTCCAAAGATGGAAGGGGCCGGACCACCGAGATTCCGGAGGGTGGGGAGGATCATGGGCAGGTTCTCCCGATCCTCCGCCTTCCTCCTGATCGGGAGGGTGCTTTCACGGATGAGGAGTCCGCCAATGTTGGGCGGCTTGGGCTGTTCTTCACATACCCGGAGGTGACTATCCCGAGGGGGGGGGCGGAGGCCCCGCCCTTATCTCCTTTTTAATGACCTGTCACGACGGAGGAGCTGCCTCCTAGGGGGTGCGGTGGTGGCCCCCACCCCTTCCTCCCTGCCGGCCCCTCGGGGGGGGCGACCCTTGCCAGTCCCGACTGGTGGTCTTGGTCGAGCCACGGGCCGGCCGAGCCCGGTGGCGGTGATGAATTGGGGGGCTGCTTCCGACGCAAGCAGCCTCCGCCAGACACTGAGCCCTATTGGGGGTCGGGCAGAGGCCCACCGAACGAGGTCACCCGAGACGACATCATCCTTTTGGAGGGATTTTGGACCCTTCCGTGATGGTCGATGGATGAGTTCATCTACAGGATCGGCCGGATGTTGATGACATGGTAATGAGCCCATGCAAAGGTGCGCCGGGATATTGAGGTCAAGATCGGTATGTCAATCAACACTTCCAATTCTATCTTGCATTTTTCAGATGATGAGATTATTAATAAAGCCGCTTGGGTGTTTTCTGTAGAAATGATTTGAAGTCGCTAAGTCGCTTAATGATTCTTGGATCTCAAGTAGAGCGCCTTTTAGAGAGATTGAAGCCTAGCGGTTGTTAAACCTATGAACGACCTGAGATGCTTTTGGGGGTCAATTGCTTGATAGCTTTTGGTGGATCTAACCTCTCCTCCCGAGAATGAGGAGGACGCCTATTCTATTTCCCAAGGACTCCAATTGCTGATTCCCAAGGGATATGTCCACCGAGCCTGGCCAGAGGACCCAGAGGAACAAAACAAACCTAAACGAAATGGAGTTGTAAGATTTATCCGGTTCGGGCCGAGAAGTGTTAGGATCCAACAACCAAAAAATTTCATGATGAGATATGAAAGGAATTTTTGGAATAGCAGAGGTCTTAAGGACTTGGCTAAAAGAAGGTTTCTAAGGGATGCTTCTATTGATCACAATTTGGATTTTATTGCCATGTCTAAACCGGTAGGGACAATTTTACCCCCCAAACCTTAGTACTGGTCAGAGGGGTTGATTTGATAGGCATTGTCTACCTTCCAAGAGGAAGATCCGGGATCTTACTTGGGTTAAATGCAACCTAAGTTAGGAATGTTTATGGGAGATTTTAAAGTTTCGGGTTCGGTCAAAGGTAGATGGGTTTAATTGGGCCTTGGTGGTGGTATATGGTGTCAAAAACTTACCTCAAACCCACTTTTTGGCGGATTTAGTCCGTGGTTTGTGGTCAAAGCCCCAATTCTAATTGGGGGATTTAAACATTATCCGTAGACGGGCTAAAAAAATGATAACCCGATTTTTCTTTCTTAATCGGGTTTGAAAGAGAAGGGTTTTCGGATCTAATAGCAAGAGAATGGGCTAAAGATTCAGGACGGAGAACAAATGTTGAGGCTTGAAAAATAAGATCCGGACATTTATGACAATTCTTAATGGGTTGGGCTTTTGGGGAACGAAGTATTTCAAAAATTTCCACGCACACGCAAGATCATGGTGATGCAAGCAACGAGAGGGGAGAGTGTTTTCACGATTCGAGACCCGGGCAAGCGATCACAACGTAGAGGAAGTAGTCGACGCTTCCTCGCGATCCGACCGATCCCGGCCAAGGCTTCCCCGCCGGTTTGACACACGACAGCTGAGACGCCCCTCAGATCTCGATCCAGCCGAGGTCGGGGAGAGTTCCACAAGACACCAAGGCAGGACGATCTTGATGTTCATCGGCCCAGAAGCCCCTTAAGCCAGACATAATGACCGAGGTGGAATATGGTGGAGGGGGGCACCGACACGGCCAAGGAACCATCCGAGATCAAACTTGTGTTTTAGGGTGCCCCCTGCCCTGGATAAAGGAGGAGGGGGAGGGCGGCCGCCCAAGGGAAGGGGGCGAGGAGTCCTACTCCCACCGAGTAGGACTCCCTTCCTAGTTGGAGTAGGATTGGGGGGGAAGGGGGCGCCTCCTTGTCCTATTCGGACTAGGGGGGGCGGCGCCTGCCCCGGCCGCCCCTCCCTTTCCCCTCGAGGCCCACTAAGGCCCATTTAGCCCGGGGTTCCAGAACCTCCCAGATTTCTAAGAATTCTCGATTTCACCCGAACCATTTCAACTCCAAATATAGGCTTCCAATATATCAATCTTTATGTCTAACCATTTGAGACCCTCCTCATGTCCGTGATCACATCCAGACTCAACTTCTTCGACATCAAAATACATAAACTCAAATAACCGCCATCGAAACCTTTGGGCGGACCCACGGTTCGAGAACAAGACATGACCGGACACGCCTCCCGGTCAATAACCAACAAGGGACCGATGCCCATATTGGTTCCTTACATATTCTACGAAGATCTTTATTTTCCGATAACAACATACGCTTGTTCCCTTTCATCGGGTATTAATTTTGCCCGAGATTCGATCCGTTTCAGATCCAATACCTAGTTCAATCTGCTACCGCAAGTTCTTTACTCGCCCGAATAATCATCTCACAACTAACTCATTAGTTGTAATGCTTGCAAGGCTTCAAGTGTGCATTACCGAGAGGGCCCAAGATACCTCTCGGCAACGGAGGACAAAACCTAATCTCAAATACGCCAACCCAACATCCGCTTTGGAGACACCTGAGGCCCTTTTATAATCACCCACAAGTAGACGCTTTAGAACCCAAAGTGTTCCTCCCAAACGGAGTTGCATAATTCATAGTTACAAGGAACATGTATAAGTCATGGATAAAAGCAAGAGCAACATACTAAATGATCAGTGTTGCTAATGGAATGGGTCATGTCAATGATCATTCTACTAATGATGTGATTGTTAATCAAATAACAACTCTTTGTTCATGGTTAGGAAACATAACCATCTTTGATTAAAACAAAGTCTAGTGAGGCATACTAGTGACATGTTGTTTGTTTATGCATTCACACATGTATCATGTTTTTTAAACAATTTCCCTAGCATGAATGGAAAACATTTATCATGAAATAAGGAAATAAATAATAACTTTATTATTGCCTCTAGGGATTTTCCTTCATTTCCCCACTTGCACTAGAGTCAATAATCTAGATTACATAGTAATGATTCTAACAACCCATGGAGTCTTGGTGTCACTGTTTTGCCGTGGAAGAGGGGCTTAGTCAACGGCCCAACATTCCGACCGATGTATCTTGCAAACCCTTTATGTCTCCCCACCGACTAAGTCCCTATAGAATTGAAGGCCCTTGATGGGTTTGTGTAATCGAAAGTATGTCTAGGGGGGGTGATTAGACTACTTGACAACTTAAAAGTTTTGCCTTTTGATTAGAAGGTTTTTAGCAAGTTCACAATGATAACCAAGTCAAGTATCACCCACACATGCAATTCTAGAGTGATGGCAGCGGAAAGTAAATTGCACATGTAAAATAAGAGGTGGAGAAGAGCAAACGAATTTGGAGACACGGAGATTTTTCTCTGGTTCCGATAGGTGGTGCTATCGCCAATCCACGCTGATGGAGACTTCAACCCACCTGAGGGTAACCTCAAGAGTCCACGGAGGGCTCCACCCATAAGGGTCCAAAGAAGCAACCTTGTCTATGCCATCATGGCCACGCCCACGGAGGACTAGCCTTACTCGGGTAGATCTTCACGGTAGGCGATCTCCTTGCCCTTACAAACTTCTTGGTTCAACTCCACATCTTGACGGAGGCTCCCAAGCGACACCTAACCAATCTAGGAGGCACCACCTCCAAAAGGTAATAGATGGGTTGGTGATGATGAACCTTGCTTTTGTGCTTCAAATGATAATCTCCCCAACACTCAACTCTCCTCACCGAGGCTTGGTGGAAGAAAGGATTGAGTGGAAAGCAACTTGGGAAGGCTAGAAATCAAGTTTCATATGGTGGGAGGAGCAACTTGATCTCAACACAAGGGTAGGTAGTTTTCTCAAATGTAAGGTAGGAGTGGTAGTTCTTTCTCGATGGCTCTTCCACTAATGAAGAGGAGGTGGAGGGTATTTATAGCCTCCACAAAAATCCAACTGCTACACACATTTGACCAATTCTCCAGACCGGTTGACAACCTGAGACCGAAAGTTCAAATCTTGTGAACGCGGGTTTTCTTGGGACCAAAAATACAATCTTGTAGTCCGATTCTTCCAAAGTCTAGGGTTTGCCATTCCTGGGACCGATTTTCATCTCTGACACCGATTTGAGTACGTATGTTAGTAAGGTTTAACACCAATTTCGAAGACCGAGTTTGGAATCGGAAAATCCAAATTTTAGGGTTTTATATGGTGAGGTGGTTCATCTTCAGGACCGAAGTTTATGGAATCGGGGACCGAGATTACTTATGAGTTTATGTTGGAATGAAAGATTGCGATAGTTTGAGAGATAAATCACTAAGCACTTTGAGCAACCAGATCATCATCATAACCTCATCCCCTTTAATAGGTATTGGCTTTCCTATGGACCCAATGTGGATCATCAACTTTAAAACCAAAAATGGAAGTTCTTGATTTTGAATTTTCCCCAAAGGGATTTTGATTTCCAATCTCCCGGTAATTGATACCCATATAATCAAACCTTCCAAATATTTCAAGAAAAATTGTTTGAAATATGTTGATTAAACAAAACCCCCAAATTTGTTGCAATTTAAATTTTGGTTAATTGAAATGACAACATTAGGATCAAAGGGTCACTTTTCCAATGAATAACATCGGTCGCCTTTGAAAGAATGGAATAAGCAAGACCCCCCAAAATTTGTCATTAAAGATTTAATTTGAAATCAAAAGCACAATTAAGGCATGGGTATTTCCAAGCACTCATCGGTGAGCAAAAAGAAAGAATAAACACACCCAAATTCCCAAGAACTAAAATATCTCAAGGAAAAAGGAAATAAAACAAAACACACCTTTTCCCAAAGTTATGATCAACAACCCTTTCAAAAGACAAAAGTTCAAAAACAAATGTCCAAGGGAACTCCAAAGGTTCCTCCCAAGGAAAACCCGCAAACCTAAAGGGAGCCAAAAACGGAGCCACTTCCTTCGAAGGTCCTATGTCAACCTTTCCCCTTGGCAAACCGGTTTAACCAAAAGTTCAAGGTATTAAAGTAATCCCACCTTAGGGCTCGCCCCCCCTTCCCCTTCGGCCCGTTGGAGGTGGAGATTAACCCTTTGCATCCGGCAAACTTTTTCCAACTACCCCAAGGGACCCCCGAGCCGCCACAGCTGAAAGGGCCGATTAACCTCCGGGCTTCAAGAATTGCCCAAGTTTGGGCGGGCCCCACTTTTGGCAGCCAGCTTGCTTGTCCTTCCACAAGGGATCATCCTTCCCATCCCTTCATTACTTCCTTTCTCCGGGGTTCTATTCCCGTTGGTTGCCGGTGCCAAACTTCAATTTGACATCCAAAGCGGGAAACCCACTTAACCTTTTCCTCTCAAGCCTCTTGAATCTCAACTATGTGGCCACATTAAAATTCCTTCCGATCTTCAAAGAAGTTGTTCCTCCAAGCCTTTGGCTCCCCCTTCTCAAATTTTTAAGGGTTTGTTTGGGGCCCTTGCACCAAGCTTTCCTTTCAACAGGTGGGACCCATTTCACCTCAAACTTCTTATTCTTTTGGGTTCCAAAACAACAATTCATCCAAAAGGTAGGTGCCCCTCCAAACTTCAAGAGAAGCCTTCAAATCCAAACCCCACCATGAAATTCCTGCCGCTGTCATTTTATATTCCAACAAATCCGGCCAACAACCCAAAAGGTGGCTTCATCAGAAGGGAAATGTTATGTGCCTCTTCACGGTGGTTTTCCCGACTTGGGCATCCAAAGATGCCTCTAAAATTTGTTGTTTTGGGAACCTTGGCCAAATGTTTCTCCCGGCCCATATTCAACCTTTCCTTGCCCGGACCTTTGTCCTTTCCTTTCCTTCTATTTTCCTTGGGAATGGCCATTAGAATCCATCATTTCTTAAAGCCCATGTGCCCTTCAACATTAAAGGGAATTTCCCTTCTTCTCCAAAAAATTTCCCTCCGGTTGGAAATGTTTAGGCTGCCTTTGCATGATCTTAATTTTTGGGCTCCCGCCCGAATGGCAACTCCCACAATTTGCCAAAGGGGGCTTCTCATGCACATTTTTGGGAATAGTTTCCTTTGGGTTTTTTATCGCCGGATTTTTTTCCACCAACTTCCTTTGCAATTTGGTTTTTCCTTTGGCTTCCTTTCTTTTTGTTTCTTGGGAACCCTTTTGGCAAAATTTCCTTCTTTGGGCTTTGGAATCTCTCTCCCAAAGTCGAACCTTTGTTTCCTTTCCCCGGCTTTGGGGATGGAGGCAATCCATTTGCTCCCTTCCCTAAAGCTTTCAAAGAAACTTGGCCTCTTCAACGGGATTCGGCGGCACATTGTCCTTTCCCCTTTTTAGGCAAAGAAATTTCCAAACCGCTTTTTGGTTCAAAAGGTTTTGGCTTGGGCTGCCTTTGTCCGGGCCGAGGCTTAAAATTTTGTGGGTCCTGCTAAATCCATTCCCACCAACTTTTGGTTGAGGAAATGGGTTTCTCACCGAAACATAGGGTTTCATAAACCTACCTCTTCCTTTGGAAATTTCTTGAACCTTGCCGGAGGCCTTCTTCCAAATGTGTTCTTTCAACCGGGATTTTCTTCCCTTTTTCCTTCTTTTGTTTGTCTTTCTTGGATAAAGCCTTGGCAAAATTCCCTTTGGCTTTGAATCTTAAGCAACAAAGGTGAAATCCCCAACTAATTTCCCTTCCCCGGGCCCGGTGGAAGCCTGAGGCAATAACTTGGAGGCCCTTTCTCCAACCATGAAAAAAGGCTGGGTTTTCAGCTTAGAAGGAATTCAACGTGTTGCCCTTTCGCGAATTACCCTTCGCCGGGACCGGAAAACCCGGGGAATGGAATAAGGTTATACCTAGAAGAAGTTTTCAAAACCGCAAAAGGATTTTGCCAAAAAATTGGTTTCCAAAAACTTTAAAGGTTTTGGTTTTAAGTTTGCATTTTGCCCCCGCCCGGTCCAAAAAACTTGAACAAAGTTTTAAATAAATTACAAATTTGGTTTGGACCGAAAGGGTTTGGCCCAGGGAGGAACCTTAGGGTTTCCTTTCCTCCATTTGGTCAAAAGAAATTCCAAAAACCCCGGCCAAAGGTGCCCAAAGGTAAAATTTGGCCACCAAATCCACACCAAAAGTAGAAATTAAAAATGTGTTCCATGAAAAAACCTAACCCTAAAAATTTTCACCGAATTTTGTTTAAGGATCAAATGAAGGAAAGATTTCAAACTTGGCAAGAAGTGGGGCCAAAACTAAAGCAAATTGAATCGAAGGTTTAGCCAACAAGGGAGAAACTCCCCCTTAGGTGGAACCCTTTTCACTAACCGGGGCGGAAACAAGGTTGAAGATTGGAGCTAAGGGATGGGACCACAAGAGGGGGCAACCGACCGGACTTTCCAAACCACGGGGCCCACGGCAAACAAGGGTTTGGGGCAAGGGTTTAAGAAAAGAATTCCAAAACGCCCTTGCCCTTATTACCCCGATAGGGTTTGGGACCCGAAAGGAAATGTGGGAAGTTGGTTTGCACGCTTCCAAATTGGTAGTAATTTTTGGTTTCACCCAAAAACCTAGTTTTCAATCCAATATTTTTGGGTCCTTTGGGGTATATTGGTTTCCAAAAGAACTTGAAGGTTTTTGGGAAAACTTGACCATGGTTGGGTCTTCAAGTGCTCCTTCACCTTGCCTTGTTTTAAAGCTTGTTGGTTTGTGGTTAAAGGCATTTGAATTGATTTGGAAAGAAAGGCATAATTTCCCTTTAGGGAAAAACTTAGGGAATTCCTTTTCCCATTCCATTTGGCGAAAATTTCCCAAAAACCAAAGAACCCTTTGGTTTCCTTGAAAATAAAATTCTTGCTTCCAAACCTTTGCCCTTTCAAACCCCAATAAATAGCCAAATGAAATTGGTTAAACATTGAAAACAAAAATTACTAAGCAACAATTTGGGATGATTAGGTTACTATAATGAAGTTTTTTTGTTTAGGAGTTTAAATGGAAGAAATTTGACAAGGAAATTCGCTTAAGAAAAGGAACCCTTTCAAAAGCCATTAATGTTTTAAAATCATTTTTGAAGATTGGCTTTGCTCTTCTTTAGACAAAGCTCCCCTTGATTGTTTGAGAACCCTTTAAAGGGTTCAAACCTAACCCTTTGGGTTGTCTTAAGACTTCATTAGATGTTAAATTATGCTCAATGTTTGATGAAAAGTCATCTTAAAGCAATCCTTTATTCGGCAATTTCAATACCCCTTTCCATGGGTTTAATTCCCCAAGGAACAAACAAGGATAATTGGAATTAGGATTGGAAGACCCAACATTAGATGATTCCATTGGAAAGCCCAATGATTTCCTTGGTCCCGGACCCTTACCAACATGAGGGTTTTTTGGACTCCTTGAACTTGTCTTTTTTCCAATTCCTTGCCTGAATTTGTATAAGTATTTTATCCCCTTCCAAGGGAACTCTTCTTAGTTCTTCTTCTTGGGATTCCCTTCTCTTGTGGGGGAAATCCTTTGTTCAAAATAGCACCATGATCTTCATAGAGAGTCTCATATGTTGTCACTTTCATATACTAGTGGGAATTTTTCATTATAGAACTTGGCTTGTATATTCCAATGATGGGCTTCCTCAAAATGCCCTAGGTCTTCGTGAGCAAGCGAGTTGGATGCATACCCACTTAGTTTCTTTTGTTGAGCTTTCATATATTTATAGCTCTAGTGCATCCGTTGCATGGCAATCCCTACTCACTCATATTGATATCTATTAATGGGCATCTCCATAGCCCGTTGATACGCCTAGTTGATGTGAGACTATCTTCTCCTTTTTGTCTTCTCCACAACCACCATTCTGTTCCACATATAGTGCTATGTCCATGGCTCACGCTCATGTATTGCGTGAAAGTTGAAAATGTTTGAGATTATTAAAGTATGAAACAATTGCTTGGCTTGTCATCGGGGTTGTGCATGATTAAATACTTTGTGTGATGAAGATAGAGCAATAGCCAGACTATATGATTTTGTAGGGATAACTTTCTTTGGCCCTTTATTTTGAGAAGACATGATTACTTTGATTGGTATGCTTGAAGTATCACTATTTTTATGTCAATATGAACTTTTATTTTGTATCATTTGGATCTGAACATTCATGCCACAATAAAGAAAATTACATTGAGAATTATGCTAGGTAGCATTCCACATCAAAAATTCTGTTTTTATCATTTACCTACTTGAGGACGAGCAGGAATTAAGCTTGGGGATGCTTGATATGTCTTCAACGTATCTATAATTTTTGATTGTTCCATGCTATTATATTACCCATTTTGGATGTTTATGGGCTTTATTTCACACATTTATATCATTTTTGGGACTAACCTACTAACCGGAGGCCCAGCCCGTGTTGCTGTCTTTTTGCCTATTTCAGTATTTCGAAGAAAAGGAATATCAAACGGAGTCCAAATGGAATGAAACCTTCTCGAGCATGATTTTTGAAACGAACGTGATCCAGAGGACTTGGAGTGCAAGTCAAGAAGCAGCCGAGGCGGCCACGAGAGGGTAGGGCGCGCCCCCTGTCTCGTGGGCCCCTCGGGCGGCCACCGACGTACTTCTTCCTCCTATATAAGCCTACGTACCCCGAAAACATCCAGGGAGCCAACGAAACACAATTTCCACCATCGTAACCTTCTGTATCCACGAGATCCCATCTTGGATCCTTCGCCGACGCTCTGCCGGAGGGGGAATCGACCACGGAGGGCTTCTACATCAACACCATAGCCTCTCTAATGAGTTGTGAGTACTTTACCACAGACATTCGGGTCCATAATTATTAGCTAGATGGCTTCTTCTCTCTTTTTGGATCTCAATACAATGTTCTCCCTCTCTCTTGTGGAGATCTATTCGATGTAAACTCTTTTTGCGGTGTGTTTGTCGAGATCCGATGAATTGTGGGTTTATGATCAAGTTTATCTATGAGAAATATTTGAATCTCCTCTGAATTCTTGTATGTATGATTGAGTTATCTTTGCAAGTCTCTTTGAATTATTAGTTTGGTTTGGCCTACTAGATTGATCTTTTCGCCATGGGAGAAGTGCTTAGCTTTGGGTTCAATCTTATGTGTCCTTACCAAAGGATGTAAAGGGTTGCAAGGCACGATTGTATTGTTGCCATCGAGAATAAAAAGATGGGGTTTATATCATATTGCATGAGTTTATCCCTCTACATCATGTCATCTTGCTTAAGGCGTTACTCTATTCTTATGAACTTAATACTCTAGATGCAGGCAGAAGTCGGTCAATGTGTGGAGTAATAGTAGTAGATGCAGGCAGGAGTCGGTCTACTTGTCACGGACGTGATGCCTATATACATGATCATGCCTAGATAATATCATAATTATTCGCTTTTCTATCAATTGCTCACCCACCGTAATAGTTATGCTATCTTGAGAGAAGCCACTAGTGAAACCTATGGCCCCCGGGTCTATCTCTTATCATATTTGCTTCCAATCTACTTTTATTTGCATCTTTACTTTCTGCATCTATATTATAAAATACCAAAATATATATATCTTATCATACTATCTCTATTAGATCTCACTTTCATGAAGTGGCCGTGAAGGATTGAAAACCCCTTTATTGCGTTGGTTCTGAGTTCTTTGTTTGTTTGTGTAGGTGTGTGGGACTTTTGAGGAGCCTCCTCTTGGATTGATACCTTGGTTCTCAAAAAGCGAGGGAAATACTTATGCTACTATTGCTGCACCACCCTTTCCTCTTCAAGAGAAAACCAACGCAAGCTCAAGACGTAAAGTGTTCTCATCTTGGAGTTTGTTCGGATGTGGTCAAGTGGACACATGCCAGTGTTACCTATATGCTTGATCTTGAGATTGAGGATACTCCGATCCGTCAGGAGGGCGAGGGGGATGACACCCAGGACATGGATACGACTGAGGGGGATGGGGCATTAGGGGATCAGAGTAAGGAGCCACAGAGCACATCATGGGAGACGGCCAAGGGGCCGAATTTGCCGTCGAATAAGGCGGATAAGTCTGCCATGGGGCCGTCTGGCTCCTCGACTCCGATGAACTCTCTTTGCTTTGGTTCTTTTGATGCGCGCTCTGTGCCTAGTCATCTATGGAGTATTCGTGTGGAGATGGATGAGCCGGCGGAACATGAGTTACCACCGGTGTTGGCTTCCGGTAGTGTGTAGCTGACGATACCTCAATCATCGGGGACGGACTTCGGGACGTTGGTTGGTCCAAAGATGGAGGTTGGTCGGACTACTGAGATTCGCTGCGAGGGTGGGGAGGATCATGGGCAGGAGGCCCTCCGATCCTCCGCTCTCCTTGATCGGGAGGGTGCTTCTCTACGGATGAGGAGTCTGCCAATGTTGGGCGGCGTTGTGGCTGTTCTTCACATACCTGGAGGTGACTATCCTGGAGGGGGGGTGGGCAGGAGGCCCCTGCCCTTATCTCTCCCTTAATGACCGTGCCACGCACGGGAGGAGCTGCTGGCTCGGGAGGGGGTGCGGGTAGGTGGCCCCCACCCCTTCCTCTCCCCGGCCGTCCCTGGAGGGGGCGACCCTTGCTCAGGTCCCGACTGGTGGTCTTGGTCAGAGCTCGCCGGGCGTGCCGAGCCCGGTGGCGGTGATGAATTGGGGGGCTTCGTCAGTGCTTCCGACGCAGAGCAGCTCTCCGGCTGGTTCAGATCAGTTGAGCCCTATTGGGGGTCGGGCAGGAGGCCTTACCGCGAACGAGGTCACCCGAGACGACATCATCGCTTTTGGAGGGATTTCGGACCCGGTCTGTGATGGTCGATGGATGAGCTGTCATCTACAGGATCGGCCGGATGTTGATGACATGCAGGTACGGTGCGCCATGCAGGCGGCCAGGCTTCGTGATATTGAGGTCAGTACTGGTATGTCAATCAACACTTCCAATTCTATCTTGCATTTTTCAGATGATGAGATTATTAATAAAGCAAGTCAGTTGGGTGTTTCTCTGGGTAGAAATGACGTTGAAGTCGCTAAGTCGCTTAATGATCTCTTGGATCTCAAGTAGAGCGCGCTTTAGAGATGATTAGAAGCCTAGCGGTTGTTAAACCTATGAACGATTCGATGTAGATGCTTTGGGGTCAATGTGCTTGATAGCTTTTGTGTGGATCTAGCACCTCTCCTCCCGAGAATGAGGAGGACGCCTATTCTATTTCCCCAAGGACTCCATTATTGCTGATTCCCAAGGGATATGTCCACCGAGGTTGCCAGAGGACGGGTAGAGGAACAAAACAAACCTAAACGCAAATGGAGTTGTAAGATTTATCCGGTGTCGGTCGTGCGTAGAAGTGCTAGGATCCGAACTACTAAAAATTTCATGATGAAATATGAAAGGAATTTTTTGGTATAGCAGAGGTCTTAAGGACTTGGCTAAAAGAAGGTTTCTAGCGGATGCTTCTATTGATCACAAATTGGATTTTATTGCCCTGTCAGAAACTGGTAGGGACAATCCCCCCCAGTTCCTTAGTACTCTGTCAGGAGGGGTTGACTTTGATTGGCATTGTCTACCTCCAAGAGGAAGATCCGGTGGGATCTTACTTGGGGTTAAATGCGACTCGTTGGAAGTTAGGAATGTGGTTATGAGAGACTTTGCGTTCAAGTTTCGTGTTCGGTCAAAGGCCGATGGGTTTAATTGGGCCTTGGTGGTGGTATATGGTGCCGCACAACCAGACCTCAAACCCGACTTTTTGGCGGATTTAGTCCGTGTTTGTGGTAACAAGCAGCTCCCAATTCTAATTGGGGGATTTAAACATTATCCGTAGACGGGCGAAAAAAATGATAACCCGACTTTTCTTTGAATCAGTGTGGTTTGAAAGAGAAGGGTTTCGGATCTAATAGCAAGAGAATGGGCTAAAGATTCAGGACGGAGAACAAATGTTGAGCGTTGGCAAAATAAGATCCGACATTTATGACAATTCTTGCGGGGTTGGGCTTGTTGGGGAACGTAGTAATTTCAAAAAATTTCCTACGCACACGCAAGATCATGGTGATGCATAGCAACGAGAGGGGAGAGTGTTGTCTCACGCATTCTCAGAGACGCCGGGGCGAAGCGATCACAACGTAGAGGAAGTAGTCGACGCTCTCCTCGCGATCCGACCGATCCCGGCGCCGTTACTTCGCGCCCTTCGAAGTTCTTGACACACGACAGCTCGATGACGCCCTCAGACTCGATCCAGCCGAGTGTCGAGGGAGAGTTCCACAAGACGACGGCAAGGCAGGACGATCTTGATGTTCTATCGGCATGCAGAAGCCGCTAAGCTTCATGACGATATGACCGAGGTGGAATATGGTGGAGGGGGCACCAGACACGGCTAAGGAACGATCCGTAGATCAAACTTGTGTGTTCTAGGGTGCCCCCTGCCTGTGATATAAAGGAGGAGGGGGAGGTGCGGCCGCCCAAGGGAGGCGGGCCGGGAGGAGTCCTACTCCCACCGAGTAGGACTCCCTTCCTAGTTGGAGTAGGATTGGGAGGGGAAGAAGGAAGGGGCGCGCCTCCTTGTCCTATTCGGACTAGGGGGGGGCGCGGCCTGCCTGGCCCGCCCTCCTCTTCTCCCTCGAGGCCCACTAAGGCCCATTTAGTTCCCGGGGTTCCAGAACCTCCCAGATCTCTAAGAAAATTCGATTTCACCGGAACCATTCTCAACTCCAAATATAGGCTTCCAATATATCAATCTTTATGTCTCGACCATTTCGAGACTCCTCGTCATGTCCGTGATCACATCCGGGACTCAACTTCTTCGGTACATCAAAATACATAAACTCATAATAACCGCCATCGAAACCTTAAGCGTGCGGACCCTACGGTTCGAGAACATGTAGACATGACCGAGACACGCCTCCGGTCAATAACCAACAGCGGACCTGGATGCCCATATTGGTTCCTACATATTCTACGAAGATCTTTATCGGTCAGACCGCATAACAACATACGTTGTTCCCTTTCATCATCGGTATGTTACTTGCCCGAGATTCGATCGTCGGTATCCAATACCTAGTTCAATCTCGTTACGGCAAGTCTCTTTACTCGTTCGTAATACATCATCTCACAACTAACTCATTAGTTGTAATGCTTGCAAGGCTTCATGATGTGCATTACCGAGAGGGCCAGAGATACCTCTCCGACAATCGGAGTGACAAAACCTAATCTCAAATACGCCAACCCAACATCTCGCCTTTGGAGACACTGTAGTACTCCTTTATAATCACCCGATTCGTTGTGACGCTTGGTAGAACCAAAGTGTTCCTCCGTAAACGGAGTTGCATAATCTCATAGTTACAGAACATGTATAAGTCATGGATAAAAGCAAGAGCAACATACTAAATGATCGAGTGCTAAGCTAATGGAATGGGTCATGTCAATCGATCATTCTACTAATGATGTGACCTTGTTAATCAAATAACAACTCTTTGTTCATGGTTAGGAAACATAACCATCTTTGATTAACAAGCTAGTCTAGTAGAGGCATACTAGTGACATGTTGTTTGTTTATGCATTCACACATGTATCATGTTTCCGGTTAATACAATTCTAGCATGAATGATAAACATTTATCATGAAATAAGGAAATAAATAATAACTTTATTATTGCCTCTAGGGCATATTTCCTTCAGTCTCCCACTTGCACTAGAGTCAATAATCTAGATTACATAGTAATGATTCTAACACCCATGGAGTCTTGGTGCTGATCATGTTTTGCTCGTGGAAGAGGCTTAGTCAACGGGTCTGCAACATTCAGATCCGTATGTATCTTGCAAATCTCTATGTCTCCCACCTGGACTAAGTCCCGGATAGAATTGAAGCGTCTCTTGATGGGTTTGTGTAGGATCGGAAGTATGTCTAGAGGGGGGGTGATTAGACTACTTGACAACTTAAAAGTTTTGCCTTTTGATTAGGACAGGTTTTTAGCAAGTTCACAATGATAACCAAGTCAAGTATCACCCTACACATGCAATTCTAGAGTGATGGCAGCGGAATGTAAATTGCACATGTAGTAAATAAGAGGTGGAGAAGAGCAAACGCAATTTGGAGACACGGAGATTTTTCTCGTGGTTCCGATAGGTGGTGCTATCGTCAATCCACGTTGATGGAGACTTCAACCCACGGAGGGTAACGGCTGCAAGAGTCCACGGAGGGCTCCACCCACGAAGGGTCCACGAAGAAGCAACCTTGTCTATGCCATCATGGCCTACGCCCACGGAGGACTAGCCTTACTCGGGTAGATCTTCACGAAGTAGGCGATCTCCTTGCCCTTACAAACTTCTTGGTTCAACTCCACATCTTGACGGAGGCTCCCAAGCGACACCTAACCAATCTAGGAGGCACCACCTCCAAAAGGTAATAGATGGTGTTGGTGATGATGAACTCCTTGCTCTTGTGCTTCAAATGATAATCTCCCCAACACTCAACTCTCCTCACCGATTTGGCTGTGGTGGAAGAAAGGATTGAGTGGAAAGCAACTTGGGAAGGCTAGAAATCAAGTTTCATATGGTGGGAGTGGAGCAACTTGATCTCAACACAAGGGTAGGTAGTTTTCCTCTCGTAAATGTAAGGTAGGAGTGGTAGTTCTTTCGATGGCTCTCTCCACTAATGAAGAGGAGGTGGAGGGTATTTATAGCCTCCACACAAAATCCAACTGCTACACACATTTGACCAATCTCGGTCCGACCGAAGTTGACAACTCGGTGAGACCGAAAGTTCAAATCTTGTGAACGTTGGGATTTTCAGTGGGACCAAAAATACAATCTCTGTTAGTCCGATTCTTCCAAAGTCTAGGGTTTGCCATTCTCGGTGGGACCGACTTTCTCATCTCGGTGACACCGATTTGAGTACGTAGGTTACTGAAGGTTGGCAACACCAATTTCGTAAGACCGAGTTTGGAATCGGAAAATCCGAAATTTCTAGGGTTTGGCTATATGGTGAGGTGGTTCATCTTGTGTGACCGAAGTTTATGGAATCGGTGGGACCGAGATTACTTATGAGTTTATGTTGGAGTGAAAGATTGCGATAGTTTGAGAGATAAATCACTAAGCACTTTGAGCAACCAGATCATCATCATAACCTCATCCCTTTAATAGTATTGGCTTTCCTATAGACTCAATGTGATCTTGGATCACTTAACCAAAAATAGAGTCTTGAGCTTTTGCCAATGTTCTCCTTAGCATTTTGAGGGTCCACATCATCGGTCATTGCCATACCCATATCAATGAACTTTCGAAATATTCTCAAGAAATGATTAGTTCAATGATATATATGTTGTTATTAATTACCAAAACCACCCGGGATTAGTTGCACTTTCAATCTCCCCTTTTGGTAATTGATGACAACATATAGATCAAAGCTCGACAAATGATATAATCAATGAATAACATCGTCGCTTTGAGAAGTATGTGATAAGCAAGAGCTCCCCTAAATTTGTGCATTATTTAAGATTTGCTTGAATGCAAATGCACAATCGATTAGGATCATGGGTCACTCTTCCATGTCACATACATCTTGGTGGAGCGCACAAAATGATAAGAATGAATAGCATGCACCCAATCACCAAGACATGAGTAAATGATCATACAAGATATGAATAGGATATGATAATCAATAAGCACACATTAAGCATAGTATGATCAAGCACTCATCAAGATAGAGCAAACGTAGTATCAAACACACGAAATGTCTCGAAGAACTCAAAAGTATCTCAAGGAAAACCGCAAACTAAAGAGCAAAAACGAGCACTCTCTCTCTCTCAAAGTCCTATGATCTATACAATTTCTCCCCTTTGGCAACAAGTTACCAAAAGTTCGAAGGTATAGAGCTAATCGTCACTAGGGACTCTTGGCGGCTCTGTCTCAAGGCCGATGGAGTGGAGATAGCTGCATCTGCAAATGCTTTGGCTGAAGTCTGTGGAGCTGGAGGAGTGGACACGGAGCTGGAGCCGGAACCGACGGAGCTGTAGGAGGTCTTGATGTAGTAGCCCTGGGTCTGCCATCGAATAGCAAATGATCTGGGCTTTAGGGCACTGCAGCAGCTGCTCATAGTCATCCTCCACAAGATCATCTTCCATTTCCTTCATGAGCTCTGCCTTCTCCTCTTGGCTTCCTCAATATCCGCCTCAAGCTTGTTGACGGTGACTGCACTTCATCCACTTGACATCCAGAGCATGGAACTTATCTTCAACTATCCTCTCAAGACTCTCCCGAGATCGCACTATGCTGGCCAGCGAGTTCAATCCTCCGAGTGGCTTCAAGAAGTTGTTCTCCAACGCTCTTTGGCTTTTTGCTGCTGCTTCCTTCTCACTTTAGCTTGTTTGGCAGCTTCAGACTTAGCTTGTCCTTCGACAGATGTGGGATCATCCTCACCATCACAACTTCATTATCTTCATGTTCAAAGCTGCAAGGGCAAGTGGGGTCTATCCAACAAGTAGGTGCCCGTGCCAAACTTGGCATTGATGAGCATCTAAATGTGCTGGGCAAACCCACATGACCTCTTTCTCGTCTCTGTCTGTCCTCTTGATAGTCTCAACTATCGTGTCCATCACCTTAAAAGGTGTCTTCGATCTAGAATGTGCAGCATGTTGATAGAATAGCCTCTTATCATGCGGTGGTCTCCCGACTTGGGCATCAAAGTGTGCCTCGTAATGGTGTTAGTGGTTGGGAGACCCGCTCAAGATGATATCTTGATCCAAGCTTCCATATCTCAACATCCTTGGCTGGTACCTCATTGTACATGTTCCTCATAGACTCGTGATTCTTCTTGGGAATTCCATAAACATCTACATCATCATCTCTTGATGTCGGTGCGTTCGAAGTGCTGCCCACTCTTCAACTGTTGAAGAGAATCTCGCCTTCATCATCCACACAATTCGCCATCTGGATAGAAATGTGTGTGGCATAGAACCGCATGATCATTTATCATTCCAAGCAATACCGACCAACGAACTCGCAACTCCACATGCGGTGAAGCTCTCATGCACGTGTGGGAAATAGTCTATGTGCTCTTCATCGTCGATGTATTTCCAAATCAACGATCTCGTGTCAAGAATAATTGGCTTCTTATCCATAAGCACTGCCTCATAAAAGTCTTGTTGCTCTCTCGTGTGGAACCTTGAGTCAACAGCTGTCCTTCTCTGGTGGCATATGGATCAACTTGCCTCCATAGCCCGAGACCTTTGTCCTTCCTTTCCTTCATATTTTCAGCTCGAGGATGAGCATCATTATGAATCGCGCTTCGCTCTAAGCTTCAAAGAACACATGTGCCTCTTCATCGATTCAGCAGGTGGCACATTGTCCTTCTTCTTCTCTCAAGGTGAATATTTCTCACTGCTTTTGGCTTGGCAACAGGTTTAGCTTGGGCTGCCTTTTGCTGGAGCTGATGGCTTAGATTTTGTGGGTGCTCCTGCCTCGATGGCATCTCCCATCAACTTTTGCTTCGAGGAGGCTGGGGTGCTTCTCATCGTAATCATCATCGACTTCTTCATGAACTAGCCTCTTCCTCTTGGAAGTTTTCTTTATCTTCTTGGAGGTTTCTTCTTCCATGCTCAGCTTCTTTGCAACTGTGGATTTCTTCTCTTTGCTGGTGCCTTTCTTTGTTTGTTGCCCTTGATAGCCCTTGGCAACCACTTTCCTCTTAGGCTTTGAAGTAATCTCTCATCAAGAACAAAGTCGAATCCTCCTCATCGAATTCCTCTTCTTCCGGCTTTGGTGGCAGTGGAGGCAATCCACTTGGGGTGCTCTCTCCATCATCTGAAAAACTGCTTGCTTCAGACTTGTAATCGCCTCGAATTGCAACTGGTGATTCGACTGTTCGCTATCACTTGCATCGGACATGACCGACAACCGTGAATAGAATAGGTATAGGCGAATAGAAGAGTTATCACAAACTGCAGAGGATTTTGCAAAAGAATGAGTTCAAACTTTAGTTTTAGGTTTTCAGAATGCATTTCGGTCCGCCGAGTCTAAAATTCGGTGAATCCGAAGTGTCTAAACCTAACCATTCACACCACTTTCGGTTGGACCGAAATGGGTTTCGGTCTAGCCGAGAACACTAGGGTTTCACTAAATCCTCACTTCGGTCTTACCGATTTGCACAACTCGGTTGAACCGAAAAGTGTAGTGCAATGGCCAGAGGCCAAATCGGTCAGTCCGAGAATGTAGAATCGGTCACACCGAGATGTGTTCGGCTGAAACCTAACCCTAAAATTTTCACTCGAATTTTGTTCTAAGATCTAATCTGGATAGGAAGATTTCAAACTTGGCAAGAAGTTAGGCAAAACCTATCGTGCATTGAATCGAGGTTGAAGCACGAAAGGGATGAAACTCACCCAACTAGGTGGAGCTTCACTACGGCGGCAACAGTGCGGTGAGATAGACCGCTGACGGCGATGGAGACCTCAAGCGAGGGCGCATGAGCGGACAGCGGAGACGATCCGAGACCACGGCAACGGCAGCTAAGGGTTTGGTGGCGAGGCGGTATGAAGAAAGAATCAACGCGCTGCCCTCGGTATATATACCCTTCGGTGTCGGTGGGACCGAGTTGGAAAACTTCGGTGGGACCGAGATGGTTAATCGCAAGCGATTACTCACTTCGATCACGCCGAAATTGCAACTTCGGTTTCACCGAGGTGAAAACCTAGATCAATCCAAGTGATTTTGGTCCGTCCGATTTGAATATATTGGTTTAACCAAAAGTACTTAGAAGGTTTTGGATTTTAAGCTTTTGACGGATCGGTGGCTGAAGTGCTCCTCACCGGTCTCGTCCGAAAAAGACTTGATCAAAGTTTGTGATATTAGCATGAATAGAGTTTGAGACAAGAAAGCATAGATAGCTAGGAGGAACTTAGGCATTCTTGTCCATCCATTTGGTCAAAAAGAAAAATCCAAAAGACCAAAGCAACAAATGGATGTCCTCGAATGGATAAAATTATGCATCCAACATGCTCACACAATAAGATAGCAAATAAAATATGTGTCAAACATGCACAAACAAAACACTAGCTACTAGCACACAATTTGGCGATGACTAGGTCATCTATGTATGAGTATATTGACTTAGGAGTCAAATGAGAACATTTGATCATAGGTCATACTCATCGTTTAAGCTCAAGTGGGGTTACCACTTTTACATAAAGCATTAATGTGTTCACATCATTTGAAGATGCTTTAGCTCAATTCTTAAGAGCAAAGCTCCCCCTTGATGTGAGAACCCCTTTTAAAGGGTCAAACTAACCTTGGGTTGTCGTTGAAGACTTCGTGTAGATGTTGAAGATGTGGATGCTCAATGTTGATGAGGATCATCAAGAGTTGGGAGCAATCCTTTGGATTCGGGCACTTTCAATACCTACATGGGTTAGTCCCACAAGGAACAAACAAGGATATCCATGGACATAGATTTAAGTACACAATAGATGATGTCCATGAAAACAATGATTACCTTGTCCCTTGACTTACCAGCATGAGGGTTTGTGACTCCATGAACTAGTGCAAGATGTGGAAGTTGTTTGCACAAGTTCTTGCCAAAATGAATGTGAGTGAAGTTTGTTGGCGGAGTCACCCTCAAGAACTCTCTAGTTCTTCTTCTTCGGGATCCACATCATCTTGATGGGAATCCTTGGGGTAGTAGTTGAGCTTGTCAAGTAGAACTTGAAGTTTCCTTGGGAACCCACTTGACCATGGCCTTGGGTGCTTCAATGAATGCATCAATCTCCTCTTGAAGCTTGTCCTTGCCTTTTAGCTTGTGGTCTTGTGGTGGAAGGTCATCTTGAGCTTGTTCCACTTTGGAAGAAGTAGGATCATACTTCTCCTTTTGAGAAACAAACTTTGGAGTGGGATATTGACCTTCTTCCCATTCAACACCCTCGGCGTTGAACTTTCGCTCAAAACCAATTCCTTGATTCTTCCTGTCTTCCTTGTTTGCTAACAATTTCTCAAAGTTCTTGCTTCCGCAAGACTCTTGTAGACACCTTTTCTATAATCCCTTTCAATAAACTATTTTCTTGCTCAAGTGAAACTTGGCTTGAAACATTGTTAGTGGAATCAAGAGAATTACTAGGAGCAACAATATTGGATTTAGCATGATTATTGTTACTACTAGATGAAGAATTTTTCTTATGCTTGTCATGCTTAGTTTTAATAGGTGGCAAGAAATTAGACAAGAGAAGTCGTTTGGCAAGATATGAAGAACTCTTCTTTCAAGATCGCCATTGATAGCTTTTAGAAACTCATGTTCTTGCTCTAGATTGAGCTTCTCAAGCGTAGCTTCTCATGAGATCTTAGGAGCTCTCTATGATCTTCTTGAGTTGTTTCATGAGCTAACTTAAGAGTGTTTAGTTCTTTAGTTAGACGCTCAATCTCCTTCATAGCATTGTCATTCGACTCTTCTCGACTATAAAGACTATTAGCATGTTCATCATTACTAAGCTCACTAGATTTGTCATGTAAAAGCTCATCTTCACCAAGCAAGTCATCTTCATCACTATCAAAGTCAATAAATTCAGGGTGTGATACCTTGGGGCCTTTTGCCATGAAGCATCTTCCAATTCCCTCATTTTGTGAATCAAACAAGTCATAGGAGTTGGAGTTGGAGGATACCAGAGCAAGACCGCAACACCTTCATCTTGATCAGATTCGAGTTGGAGTGATAGCTTCTTTCGAGTGATTGTCGGAGTCGGAGCCGAGACCCATTCACCAACATGAGCTTGATGTTTTCTTCTTGTGTAGCTCCTTGATGACTTGTCTTTCCTTTCCGAATCCTTGCTTCTCCGAGAGGATCTTCGCTCATAACGATCATCTCTACTCCTTCTCTCTTCCGAGGTGACTCTTCTCTTGAGCTTCTTCTTCTTGGAGATTCTTCTTCTCTTGTGGGGAGTCGAACACTCATTTGAGTAGTGTCCGGTCTTCCACAATTGTAGCAGCTTCGATCACGACTAGAAGATCTCTTTTCATCATATGATCTAGACTTTGAGCTTCTTTCCTTGCTTCTACTCTTGTAGAATTTGTTGAAGTTCTTCACCATTAGGCTTATCTCTTCATTGGAAACCAGCTTGTCACTTGAGGCTGTGGGAGCTTCAACTGTAGCTTTGTAAGCACCACTTGACTTGTTGTGAAGCTCTTCCTTATCTTTAAGTGTCATCTCATGAGCAACAATTCTTCCAATGACTTCGGTAGGCTTGAGATTCTTGTAGTTTGGCATCATTTGGATCAAAGTGCACACGGTGTCATACTTTCCATCCAAAGCTCGAGAATCTTCTTGATGATGAATCGGTCGGTCATTTCTTCGCTTCCTAAGCCAGCAATCTCATTGGTGATGAGAGCAAGCCTAGAGTACATTTCAATGACTCCTTCACCTTCCTTCATCTTAAACTTGTCAAGTCGACCTTGAAGAACATCTAGCTTTGATTCCTTCACGGACTCGGTACCTTCGTGCATTTCACCAAAGTATCCCAAATCTCTTTTGCATTCTCAAGACGGCTCATCTTGTTGAACTCCTCAGACACAAAGCATTGAAGAGAATGTCACAAGCTTGAGCATTGTTCAGAACATCCGCAACTCATCCGCAGAGCTTCGCGATCCGAACTTTTCCTTCCTCAAGAACTCACCTTGCAAGCCAACACAAATAATGCCCCATGCGGCAGGTTATGTCCAAGAATATGCATTTTCATTTTGTGCTTCCAACTAGCAAAATTTGAACCATCAAAGTAAGGACCTCTACGAAAATTACCCTCACTAGACGCCATACTCTCCTAGGTTGTGAAACCAAGCTTATGGAGTCCAACGCAATGGAAAACCAATCCAATGGAGACCAAAGCTCTGATACCAATTGTAGGATCGGAAGTATGTCTAGAGGGGGGGTGATTAGACTACTTGACAACTTAAAAGTTTTGCCTTTTGATTAGGACAGGTTTTTAGCAAGTTCACAATGATAACCAAGTCAAGTATCACCCTACACATGCAATTCTAGAGTGATGGCAGCGGAATGTAAATTGCACATGTAGTAAATAAGAGGTGGAGAAGAGCAAACGAAATTTGGAGACACGGAGATTTTTCTCGTGGTTCCGATAGGTGGTGCTATCGTCAATCCACGTTGATGGAGACTTCAACCCACCTGAGGGTAACGGCCGAGAGTCCACGGAGGGCTCCACCCACGAAGGGTCCACGAAGAAGCAACCTTGTCTATGCCATCATGGCCTACGTCCACGGAGGACTAGCCTTACTCGAGGTAGATCTTCACGAAGTAGGCGATCTCCTTGCCCTTACAAACTTCTTGGTTCAACTCCACATCTTGACGGAGGCTCCCAAGCGACACCTAACCAATCTAGGAGGCACCACCTCCAAAAGGTAATAGATGGTGTTGGTGATGATGAACTCCTTGCTCTTGTGCTTCAAATGATAATCTCCCCAACACTCAACTCTCCTCACTGATTTGGCTGTGGTGGAAGAAAGGATTGAGTGGAAAGCAACTTGGGAAGGCTAGAAATCAAGTTTCATATGGTGGGAGTGGAGCAACTTGATCTCAACACAAGGGTAGGTAGTTTTCTTCTCGTAAATGTAAGGTAGGAGTGGTAGTTCTTTCGATGGCTCTCTCCACTAATGAAGAGGAGGTGGAGGGTATTTATAGCCTCCACACAAAATCCAACTGCTACACACATTTGACCAATCTCGGCGGATCAAGTTGACAACTCGGTGAGACCGAAAGTTCAAATCTTGTGAACGTTGGGCTTTTCGGTGGGACCGAAAATACAATCTCTGCTAGTCCGATTCTTCCAAAGTCTAGGGTTTGCCATTCTCGGTGGGACCGACTTTCTCATCTCGGTGACACCGATTTGAGTACGTAGGTTTCTGAAGGTTGGCAACACCAATTTCGTAAGACCGAGTTTGGAATCGAAAATCCGAAATTTCTAGGGTTTGGCTATATGGCTGAGGTGGTTCATCTTGGTGTGACTGAGTTTATGGAATCGGTGGGACCGAGATTACTTATGAGTTTATGTTGGAGTGAAAGATTGCTGATAGTTTGAGAGATAAATCACTAAGCACTTTGAGCAACCAGATCATCATCATAACCTCATCCCCTTTTAATAGTATTGGCTTTCCTATAGACTCAATGTGATCTTGGATCACTTAACCAAAAAATAGAGTCTTGAGCTTTTGCCAATGTTTTCCTTAGCATTTTGAGGGGTCCACATCATCAGTCATTGCCATACCCATATCACTGAACTTTCTGAAATATTCTCAAGAAATGATTAGTTCAATGATATATATGTTGTTATTAATTACCAAAACCACCCGGGGATTAGTTGCACTTTCAGTTTGGTCCTCTTGTGAAATCTGGATTCCTTCGCTAAGGCAATTGCTCCAGTATTGTCACAGAAGATTTTCATTGGACCCGATGCACTAGGTATGACACCTAGATCGGATATGAACTCCTTCATCCGCATCCTTCATTAGCTGCTTCGAGTCTGCTATGTACTCCGCTTCACATGTAGATCCCGCCACGACGCTTTGTTTAGAACGCACCAACCGACAGCTCCTCCGCTTAGTGTAAACACGATCCGGTCTGCGATTTAGAATCGTCCGGATCAGTGTCAAAGCTTGCATCAACGTAACTGCCATTTATGAGCTCTTTGTCACCTCCATATACGAGAAACATATCCTTAGTCCTTTTCGTATTTCAGATGTTCTTGACCGCTGTCCAAAGGATCCACTGGATTACTTTGGTACCTCCTGCTAAACTTATAGCAAGGCACACATCAGGTCCGTACACAAGATTGCATACATGATAGAGCCTATGGTCAAGCATAGGGAACATCTTTCATTTTCTCTATCTTCTGCAGTGGTCGGGCATTGAGTCTTACTCAACTTCACACCTTGTAACACAGGCAAGAACCCTTTCTTTGCTTGATCCATTTTGAATTTCTTCAAAATTTTGTCAAGGTATGTGCTTTGTGAAAGTCCAATTAAGCGCCTTGATCTATCTCTATAGATCTTAATGCCCAATATGTAAGCAGCTTCACCGAGGTCTTTCATTGAAAAACTCTTATTCAAGTATCCCTTTATGCTATCCAGAATTCTATATCATTTCCGATCAGCAATATGTCATCTACATATAATATCGTAAATGCTACAGAGCTCCCATTCACTTTCTTGTAAATACAGGCTTCTCCAAAAGTCTCAGATAAACCCAAATGCTTTGATCACACTATCAAAGCGCTTATTCCAACTCCGAGATGCTTGCACCAGTCCATAAATGGATCGCTGGAGCTTGCACACTTTGTTAGCTCCTTTGGATCGATAAAACCTTCGGTTGCATCATATACAACTCTTCTTCCGTAAATCCATTCAGAATGCGCTTTACATCCATTTGCCAAATTTCATAATCATAAAATGCGCAATTGCTAACATGATTCGGACAGACTTAAGCATCGCTACGGGTGAGAAGGTCTCATCGTAGTCAATCCCTTGAACTTGTCGAAACCCTTTGCATAAGTCGAGCTTTGTAGACGATAAATATTACCGCGTCGGTCTTCTTCTTGAAGATCCACTTGTTTTCTATTGCTTGTCGAATTCGGGCAAGTCAACCAAAGTCCATACTTTGTTTTCATACATGGATCCCATCTCGATTTCATGGCCTCAAGCCATTTTATGGAATCTGGGCTCACCATCGCTTCTTCATAGTTCGAGGTTCATCATGATCTAGTAGCATGATTTCCGAACAGGATTGCCGCATCACTCAGTGCGGATCTTACTCTGGTTGATCTACGAGGTTCTCAGAGTAACTTGATCTGAAGTTTCATGATCAACATCATCAACTTCCTCACTACTTGGTGTAGGTGTCTCGTAAACCGGTTTCGTGACAAATTACTTTCAAGTAAGGGAGAAGGTACAATTAGCTCATCAAGTTCTACTTTCCTCCCACTCACTTCTTTCGAGAGAAACTCCTTCTCTAGAAAGGATCCATTCTTAGCAACAAATGTCTTGCCTTCGGATCTGTGATAGAAGGTGTACCCAACTGTCTCCTTTGGGTATCCTATGAAGACACATTTTCGATTTGGGTTTGAGCTTATCAGGTTGAAGCTTTTTCACATAAGCATCGCATCCCCAAACTTTAAGAAACGACAACTTTGGTTTCTTGCTAAACCATAGTTCATAAGGTGTCGCCTCAACGGATTTTGACGGTGTTCTATTCAAAGGTGAATGCGGCCGCCTCTAGAGCATAACCCCAAAACGATAGCGGTAAATCAGAAGAGACATCATAGATCGCACCATATCTAGTAAAGTACGATTCGACGCTCGGACACACCATTACTACTGTGGTGTTCGGGTGGCGTGAGTTGCTAAACTATTCCGCATTGTTTCAAATGTAGACCAAACTCGAACTCAAATATTCACCTCCACGATCAGATCGTAGAAATTTAATTTTCTTATTACGATGATTTTCAACTTCACTCTGAAATTCTTTGAACTTTTCAAATGTTTCAGACTTATGTTTCATTAAGTAGATATACCCATATCCGCTTAAGTCATCTGTGAAGGTGAGAAAATAACGATATCCGCCACGAGCCTCAACATTCATCGGACCACATACATCTCAGATGTATGATTTCCAACAAATCTGTTGCTCTCTCCATAGTACCGAGAACGGGTTCTAGTCATCTTGCCCATGAGGCACGGTTCGCAAGTGCCAAGTGATTCATAATCAAGTGACTCCAAAAGTCCATCAAGATGGAGTTTCTTCATGCGCTTTACATCGATATGACCTAAACGGCAAGGCCACAAATAAGTCGCACTATCATTATCAACTCTGATCTTTTGGTTTCAACATTATGAATATGTGTATCACTACTATCGAGATTCATCAAAATAGACCACTCCTCAAGGGTGCATGACCATAAAAGATATTACTCATATAAATAGAACAACCATTATTCTCGATTTAAATGAATAACCGCCTCGCATCAAACAAGATCCAGATATAATGTTCATGCTCAACGCAGCACCAAATAACAATTATTTAGGTCTAAAACTAATCCCAAGGTAGATGTAGAGGTAGCGTGCCGATCGCGATCACATCGACTTTGGAACCATTTCCCACGCGCATCGTCACCTCGCCCTTTGCCGGTGTTTGCTTAATCCAGTAGTCCCCTGCTTCGAGTTGCAAATATTAGCAATGTAACCAAGATCAAATACCCAGTGCTATCTGCGAGCTCTAGTAAGGTACACATCAATAACATGTATATCACATATACCTTTGTTCACCTTGCCATCCTTCTTATCCGCCAAATACTTGGGGCAGTTCCGCTTCCAAAGGACTACCGCTTGCAAGAGAAGCACTCGGCTTGTGCTTAGGTCCAGACTTGGGTTTTTCTCCGAGCAAAGAACTTGCTTGCTGTTCTTCTTGAAGTTCCCTTCTTCTTCCCTTTGCCTTTCTTCTTGAAACTAGTGGTCTTATTGACCATCAACACTTGATGCTCCTTCTGATTTCTACCTCCGCAGCCTTTAGCATTGTAAGAGCTCTGTATAGTCTTTACTAACCCTTGCATATTATAGTTCATCACGAAGCCTTTGTAGCTTGGTGGCGTGATTGAAGAATTCATCAATGACACAATCATCCGGAAGATTAACTCCCAATTGCGTCAAGTGATTGTAGTACCCGGACATTCTCGAGTATGTGCTCACTAATGTAACTATTCTCCTCCATCTTGCAGCTATAGAACTTATTGGAGACTTCATATCTCTCAATCCGCATTCTTTGAATATTAACTTCAACTCCGAACATCTCATATGCTCCATGACGCTCAAAACGCCGTTGAAGTCCCGGTTCTAAGCCGTAAAGCATGGCACATCGAACTATAGAGTAGTCATCGCTTTGCTCGCCAGACGCTCATAACATCCGGTGTTGCTCCAAAGAAGCAGTTCGCACCCAGCGGTGCATCCAGACGTAACTCTTCGTGCAGCAATGAGGATAATCCTCGAGTTACGGACCCAATCCGTAATTGCTACCATCATCTTTCAACTTTGCTTTCTCAAGGAACGCATTAAAATTCAACGGAACAACAAAGACGAGCCATCTATCTACAATCAAACATAAACAAGCAAGATACTATCAGTACTAAGTTCATGATAAATTTAAGTTCAATTAATCATATTACTTAAGAACTCCCACTTAGAAAGACATCTCTAGTCATCTAAGTGATCACGTGATCCAAATCAACTAAACCATAACCGATCATCACGTGAAATGGAGTAGTTTTCAATGGTGAACATCTTATGTTGATCATATCTACTATATGATTCACGCCGACCTTTCGGTCTCCGTGTTCCGAGGCCATATCTCGCATATGCTAGGCTCGTCAAGTATAACCCGAGTATTCTGCGTGTGCAAAATTGGCTTGCACCCGTTGTAGATGGACGAGAGCTTATCACACCCGATCATCACGTGGTGTCCGGGCACGCATTTAACTTTGGCACGGTGCATACCGGGAGAACACTTCTTGATAATTTAGTGAGAGATCATCTTATAATGCTACCGTCAATCAAAGCAAGATAAGATGCATAAAGGATAAACATCACATGCAAATCAATATAAGTGATATGATATGGTCATCATCATCTTGTGCTTCGTGATCTTCATCTCCGCAGCACCACCATGATCACCATCGCCACCGGCGCGACACCTTGATCTCCATCGAGCATCGTTGTCGCCTCGCCAATCTTTTGCTTCTACGACTATCGCTACCGCTTAGTGATAAAGTAAAGCATTACAGGCGATTGCATTGCATACAATAAAGCGACAACCATATGGCTCCAGCCATTGCCGATAACTTCGTTACAAAACATGATCATCTCATACAATAAAATATATCATCACGTCTTTACCATATCACATCACAACATGCCTTGCAAAAACAAGTTAGACGTCCTCTACTTTGTTGTTGCAAATTTTACGTGGCTGCTACGGGCTTAAGCAAGAACCAGTCTCACCCACGATCAAAACCACAACGATATTTCACAAATAGACTCGTTTAACCTTCTCAAGGACCGGCGAGCCACACTCGGTTCAACTAAAGTGAGAGAGACAGACACCCACCGGTCACCTTTAAGCAACGAGTGCTCGTGGCGGTGAAACCAGTCTCGCGAAGCGCACGCGTAATGTCGGTCCGGGCCGCTTCATCTCACAATACCGCTGAACCAAAGTATGACATGCTGGTAGGTAGTATGACTTGTATCGCCCACAACTCACTTGTGTTCTACTCTGCAAAACATCAAACCATAAAAACCTAGGCTCGGATGCCACTGTTGGGGAACGAGTAATTTCAAAAATTTCCTACGCACACGCAAGATCATGGTGATGCATAGCAACGAGAGGGGAGAGTGTTGTCTACGCACCCTCGTAGACCAAGCGAAGCGATCACAACGTAGAGGAAGTAGTCGACGCTCTCCTCGCGATCCGACCGCATACTCGGCGCCGTTACTCGGCGCCCCAGTTCTTGACACACGACAGCTCGATGACGCCCTCAGACCGATCCAGCCGAGTGTCGAGGAGAGTTCCACAAGACGACGGCGTGCAGGACGATCTTGATGTTCTATCGGCGCAGAAGCCGCCTAAGCTTCGCGACGATATGACCGAGGTGGAATATGGTGGAGGGGGCACCGACACGGCTAAGGAACGATCCGTAGATCAAACTTGTGTGTTCTAGGGTGCCCCTGCCCCGTGATATAAAGGAGGGAGGGGAGGTGCGGCCGGCCCAAGGGAGGCGGCGGAGGAGTCCTACTCCCACCGGAGTAGGACTCCCCCTTCCTAGTTGGAGTAGGATTGGGGGAGGGAAGAAGGAAGGGCGCCCCCTCCTTGTCCTATTCGGACTAGGGGGAGGGGGCGCGCCTGCCCCTGGCCGCCCCTCCTCTTCTCCCTCGAGGCCCACTAAGGCCCATTTAGTTCCCGGGGTTCCAGAACCTCCCGTACTCTCAGAAATTCGATTTCACCCGAACCATTCGAACTCCAAATATAGGCTTCCAATATATCAATCTTTATGTCTCGACCATTTCGAGACTCCTCGTCATGTCCGTGATCACATCCGGACTCAACTTCTTCGGTACATCAAAATACATAAACTCATAATAATCGCCATCGAAACCTTAAGCGTGCGGACCCTACGGTTCGAGAACAATGTAGACATGACCGAGACACGCCTCGGTCAATAACCAACAGCGGACCTGGATGCCCATATTGGTTCCTACATATTCTACGAAGATCTTTATCGGTCGACCGCATAACAACATACGTTGTTCCCTTTCTCATCGGTATGTTACTTGCCCGAGATTCGATCGACGGTATCCAATACCTAGTTCAATCTCGTTACGCAAGTCTCTTTACTCGCTCGTAATACATCATCTCACAACTAACTCATTAGTTGTAATGCTTGCAAGGCTTCAATGATGTGCATTACCGAGAGGGCCCAGAGATACCTCTCCGACAATCGGAGTGACAAAACCTAATCTCAAATACGCCAACCCAACATCCGCCTTTGGAGACACCTGTAGTACTCCTTTATAATCACCCGATTACGCTGTGACGCTTGGTAGCACCAAAGTGTTCCTCCGTAAACGGAGTTGCATAATCTCATAGTTACAGGAACATGTATAAGTCATGGATAAAAGCAGTAGCAACATACTAAACGATCGAGTGCTAAGCTAATGGAATGGGTCATGTCAATCAGGACATTCTACTAATGATGTGACCTTGTTAATCAAATAACAACTCTTTGTTCATGGTTAGGAAACATAACCATCTTTGATTAACAAGCTAGTCTAGTAGAGGCATACTAGTGACATGTTGTTTGTTTATGCATTCACACATGTATCATGTTTCCGGTTAATACAATTCTAGCATGAATGATAAACATTTATCATGAAATAAGGAAATAAATAATAACTTTATTATTGCCTCTAGGGCATATTTCCTTCAGGGCTAAGCATCTAGGTGGGATTTATAAGGCTGAGAAGGAAAGGCTCCTTTTGCTTATTCAATCCCTAGATTTAAAAGCGGAGTCCTCCATATTAGATACCAAAGAACTGGAAACTAAAGTGGAGGCGGAGTTAAGATTGAAAGAACTGCTCCATGAGGAGGAATTGAAGTGGGCTCTGCGAGCTAAAGTTCGCAAAATCGTCCAAGAGGATGATAACACACAATTCTTCCACATGATTGCGAATGGCAAGCACCGAAAGAACAGAATCTTTCGTCTTGAGCAGGATAAGGGAACGATTTTAGGGCAGGAGAACCTAAAGGCATATATCACCAATTACTACAAACAACTGTTTGGGCCTCCCGAGGACAATTTTGTTTCTTTGGACGAGTCGAGGATTGAGGATGTTCCTCAGCTCGCAGTTGATGAGAACGATATTTTGACAGCTCCTTTTTCGGATAAAGAGGTGTTCGAAGCAATTTCCCAAATGGAAAATAACAAAGCTCCATGTCCGGATGGTTTTCCGACGGAGTTTTATAAGAAGTGCTGGCACATTATTAAAGGGGACTTGCTCCAGATGTTCCAGGACCTTTTCTTGGGACAGTTGCAGTTGTTTCACTTGAACTTCGGCACTATCACGCTTCTGCCTAAGAAAATAGAGGTTGTGAAGATTGAAAAATTTAGGCCGATCTATCTTCTTAATGTTAGCTTTAAAATCTTTACCAAAGTTGGGACTAATAGGCTTACACAGATTGCACATTCTGTGGCGCAGCCGTCCCAAACAGCTTTCATGTCGGACAGAAAAATCCTAGAAGGGGCTGTGGTTTTGCATGAAACGCTCCATGAAATCCACACGAAAAACTTGACGGGGTGGTTTTCAACATGGATTTTGAGAAAGCGTACGACAAGGTCAAATGGCATTTTCTTCGGCAGGCTTTGCGCATGAAAGGTTTCGATCAGGCATGGAGGGACTAGGTAGATTCGTGCACGCAAAAAGGGAGTGTTGGAATCAGGGTTAATGATGACATAGGTCACTATTTCCACACACACACAAGGGCCTGCGACAAGGAGATCCGATGTCGCCGATTCTATATAACATTGTCGTGGATATGTTAACAATCTTAATAGGAAGGGCCAAGGATGATGGTCGGGTAGGTGGCGTCGTCCCGCATTTAGTTGACGGGGGAGTGTCTATCCTACAGTACGCTGATGATACTATCATCTTTATGGAGCATGATTTGGCTAAAGCGAGAAATATGAAGCTGGTTTTATGCTTGTTCGAACAATTATCGGGGTTGAAGATTAACTTCCACAAAAGTGAATTGTTCTGCTTTGGAAGAGCTATAGAAGAACAACAAGCATACAAAGAATTGTTCGGGTGTGAATTGGTTTCTTTACCTTTCACGTATTTGGGTATACCACTTCACCATCGCAAGCTCTCTAACAAAGAGTTGAAGAGCATTGAGGATCGATTTGAGAAAAAATGAGTTGTTGGAAGGGCAAGCTTATGTCATACGGAGGACGATTGATTCTGATCAATTCGGCCGAGTATGTCTATGTTTCTATTTTCTTTTTTTTGAAGTACGAGTTGGAGTACGGAAAAGGCTAGACTTTTATCGATCGTGCTTCTTCTGGCAGGGTGATGAATTAAAAAGAAAGTATAGACTCGGTAATTGGGGCGTCATTTGTAGGCCGAAGGACCGGGGGGTCTAGGCATTGAAAATTTAGAGGTAAAGAACAGATGTCTTCTCAGCAAATGGCTGTATAAGTTATCTGTAGAGACGGATGCCATTTGGACACATATTCTTCGTGCTAAGTACCTCCAGTCCAAAACTTTGTCCCAGCCTCCAAGGTGACGGTAAGACCGACTGATTCGCCTTTCTGGAAGGGACTCATGTGAGTGAAATCAGCCTTCTTCAATAGGACAACGTTCATAGTTTGAAATGGTACTTCCATAAGATTCTGGGAGGATACATGGCTAGGGGAGGCTCCCCTTGCGATCCAATATCCTTCTCTATATAATATTGTCCAACGAAGAGAAGCTTACGTTGCAACAGTATTACAGTCAAATCCTCTTAATATTCAATTCAGGAGGACGCTAGTAGAAAATCGTTGGGAAGCTTGGATCCATCTTGCGAGACGATTGATGGATGTCCAACTCTCTAAACAGCCAGACCAGCTTCGCTGGAAACTAACTAAGAATGGTGAGTTTTCAGTTAAATCCATGTATGTGGATACTATCAACGCTAGCGTCATTCGTAGTTCGAAACATGTTTGGAAAGTCAAAGTGCTTTAAAAGTCAAAGTGTTTATGTGGTTTGTCCACAAACAAGTCATCTTAACTAAAAACAATTTGGCGAAGCGCAACTTGACGGGCTCTAAAAGATGTAGTTTTTGTGATAGTGATGAATCAATCAGACACCTCTTTCTTGACTGCCCTTTGGCAAAGATTTTGTGGAGGTCTATCCACATAGCTTTTAATATTACGCCTCCGAATTCTATCAACACGTTATTTGGGACGTGGCTAGATGGGATTGACGTAGTAACAGCGAGACATATCCGAGTAGGAGTATGTGCTTTACTCTGGGCAATCTGGAATTGCATAAATGATTTGGTTTTTAACAGAACAACAAATATTCATTTCTTGCAAGTTATCTTCAGGGCCACTACACTCATCCGTATGTGGTCGCTACTCACTCCGACGGAGGCCAGGGAGCATTTGGTTACTGGTTCTATCCGATGGGAGACGGTAGCTCAGGCTATCTTCAACCAGTTTGGATGGCGGTCATGTAATAGGATAGGTGTTTAGTTTCCGATCTGTTTTTGCCTGCCGGTTGTGGCTATCTTTTTTGTGCTTTCGGGCTCCTTGTTGAGCTCTTTGTTTACGAGACCTCTGTTGAACATTTTGCATATTAATAATTTGGCCGTATGCATCTTTCTGATGCAGAGGTCGGGGTAAACCCTTTTAAAAAAAAACTTAGATGAGATATCCTTAAATGTTGTAGATGTGAATTGCGCAATTCCGTTCATATATTGCCTTCATACAAAAATTTTTTTTATTCCTAGAGCTTCAAGCATGCAATTATTGTCATTCTACTGGAGACAAACATAATAGTTACACGGGGGGTGTTCTCAAACCCAAACTCAGCATTTAGTTAACACAAACACTCATATGAAGACGAATCAGAGTCTTTTTTGGTTTGGGGAAAAAAATAAAAAAAACGATCGAAGAACAAGCCATATAGGAGTATGTCACTCATAGTAATTCAGAGCATGCTATCCGCGCGCGACGGCAGCCGCCGGAAGAAGTTGCTTGGCACGGCGGGCAGCTTGGTTCGGAACCGCGGGTGCCGGAGCAGGAAGAGCCCAGCGACGAGCGCCACCACCCGGAACGGCGTGACGTAGAGCACCACGGCGGCGATGAGGCAGAAGAAGACGAAGAGGCAGGACGCCCTGGGGTCGCGCCAGCTGAGCAGCGACTGCAGCCGCTCCCCCTGCGTGGCCATGTCGCCGACCACGGTCTGTATCCTGCCGGCGACGCTCCGCAGCCGGTCGTAGCGCATGTAGACGACGTCCTGCTGCCTCGACGTCGGGAAGGTGTCGAACTCCTCGTCGAGCTCGTCCGGGTGCACGGCCTCCGCCCAGGACATCTTGGTGTCCATGTGGGGCGGGTGGCGCGGGCGCCGGCGGTAGTTCCAGAGCCCGATCATGAACATGTAGAGGAAGACGGTGGGGAGGATGAGCTCCGGGTAGCAGATGAGGATGAGGAGGAGCACGTGCACGAGCGCCGTGGTGGCCACGTTCTTCCAGTGGCACACGTCGGCGAACCAGCGCGCGGCGGCGGCCGCGCCGGAGAAGAGCGAGACGGCGCGGAAGAAGTTGGCCTTGCTCCGGCGCATGCTCCACATGTGGGACTCCACGTCCAGCATGTACTCCACCACCTCGCGCCGCAGCGGCGGCTCCGCGCGGCCCAGCCGCGCCGCCACGATGCCCATGGCCTGGTACCGGAGCGCGTCCAGCTGCGTCACCGTGAAGGGGTGCAGGTAGTGCATCTTGGGGAGCAGCGGCTGCGTGTAGAGGTGCACCATGTTCATCATGGACAGGCAGGTGAACCGCACGGCCAGCCGGAGCTCGCCCATCTTCTTCACCCCCGACGGCGTCAGCAGGATCAGCGGGTACGCGTGCGTGTACACGCGGTCGGTCTCCAGCGTGGACAGGCGGATGCGAATCTTGCCGATGCGTGCGTCCCTCGCCGGAGGCCCTCCTCCTCCTCCTCCTGCACCTCCTCCGCCGTTGTTTCCGTTGCCGCCGCCGAGGTGGCAGTTGTCGAAGACGCCGATGGTGATGACGGTGCTCGGGTCGAACACCTCCCACGTGTACTGCTCGTTCCACGTCGGGCTGAAGGTGCCGATCATGGTGCGCGTGCGCACCCACTTCTGCCCATACTTGGCGACGCAGTACGCGTCGGTGCTTCCCCGGCCTTCCAGTTTTTTCATCGGCTGCAGGCCGGTGGCGCTGAGGATGCCGACCTCGAGCACGCCGACCGGCGGCTTCCAGAGCTGCCGCGCCGTGGGGCGGGTGTCGCTGATGTACATGGTGGACTCGTCCATGACGTGGTACGCGCCCTCGAGGCAGGCTCGGACGTGGACACGGCTGGCGAAGCGGAGCTCCCGACGCGTCTCGCCCTCGATGGCGCCCCCGATGCCGAACTTCTCGAGGTCGAACCACCGGGACTGCACGAACGGGCGGTGGTCGAGGCGCTTCTCAAAGAGCGTGAGCGGGAGCTGGACGCGGCCGAGGAGGTCGTCCTTGCGCGGCGACACCCGGTCCTCGACAGTCATCACCAGCTGCTCCTCGAACGGCTCGGCGACGACGAAGAGCAGGTCCTCGTTCCAGCGCGGGTTGAGCGTGGCCGCGGGCACGACGGAGGTCTTGAGGATCTGGTTGCCGAGCTGCGCCTTGACGAACACCTCGGGGGCGCGGCCGCGGGACTGCGGCTGCACGTCCTGCGCCTCGATGATGTTGACGCGGAGGTACCAGAGCTTGGGCGAGACGTAGGCCTTGGAGCGGACGCTGGCGACGCCCTCGCCGCGCACGGTGGCGGCGTCGGAGTGCCAGGCCTCGGGGAAGGCCTCGTCGGCCTGGGTGCCGATCCAGACGGCGAGCATGAGCTCCCCGCGCACCTTGTAGCCGCCGTCGCCGCGGCGCTCCTCGAGGCGGTACCACTGCGGGGCGAGCGGGCTGTCGGGCGGCACGCGGGTGGGCACCTCGCCGAGGTCGAAGACGACGCGGCCGACGTAGTCGTCGCGGCCGAGCATGTCCCGGTCCTTGAGGTAGACCTCGAGGGCGTTGGACTGGACGCGGGACTTGGAGAAGGCGAAGACCTGGTCCCACTCCGGGTTGGCGCGGTGCTTGGTGGTGCCCTTGTAGTTGCCCAGCTTCACCTCCACGTAGGGGTCCATGGGCGCGCCGGTGATGGGGTTCGGCGGCAGGTCCTTGGCCTTCACCACGCGCACGTAGAGGAAGAACATCTGCTCCACCAGGTCGTACGTGCTGGACGGCTTGTCCATGCCCAGCCACCCGGCGATGCCGCCGCCCACGGCGGGCCGCGCCGGCCCCGCCGCGCCCTTGGGCCATTGCTCGCCCAGCAGCGGGTTCGTGTCCTTGAGCTGGAAGTCCTCGTGGTGCGCGTCATGGTTGCCGCCCATCGTCGATCACCTCGCCTCGCCTCGATCAAGCACCACGTCTCAGGTTCGATCTTCCGATCTCCATCCCAACAAAACAGAGACAAGATGCATACACAGGTCAGATCCCTCGAATAAACACACCATCAAACAAACCACAAACACTATTTCACCATTGATCATCTTAATTCTACCCACTCACTCAATCTTTCAAGACGAACGGATCAGCTTGCACGCACACTCTGGTCGATCAGGCCCGCATCTAGCAAGTGTAAATGGCAGGTGACGCGCGAGCCAGGCATATATGCGGCAGCAAGAAACTAGTACCGCCAAGAAGAAGCTTGCGGTAGAACGCCACTCTGGCCTGTCGAACACATGCACGAAGCCACGCACGCACGCAGAGAAACCTTGTCACGCGCAGGCTAGCAGTAGCAGAGCAGCTTTTGGTGAGGCCAAATGCAGCTGGGGGCGGGAGGGGGGATCCGGGAAGCCTTGCCGGCAAGCAAAGCGACGGCCGGCGGAGACCCCGGCGAGAAGGAAGGTATACACGAGGTCGCGATCTGCGCAGCTAAGCTAGCCGACCTGTCTGTCAGTATGTGTGTGTGTACATGGCCAGCTTAATCTGCCTTTGTGTGAGCCATGAGAGGCGCCAAAGCAGTTTCAGGGAGAAGCTAGCCAACCTTTCTAGGGTTCTTTTGAGCTGAGAGGCGAGCCGGCCATGGAAATTAGCGGAGATCGAACGAGGGAGGAAAGGCGATTGAAAGTGGTACGAGCGCGCTAAGTAAAGATATCATCATCTCCACACGGGGAATCGAATCGATTCTTTGGGCTGTGGGATGGGCTTTGTTTATGCGATTTCTGTTTCTCTCCCCACACCGATGATCGATGGATCGATCTTTAGCTTTGGCTCCTGGGAACCAACTTTTCTACAGCGAGTATACGTGCAGGGGAGAGGGTAAATTTCCGGCTTCACGGTGCCGTGACTGCTGCACTCATGGAGGCAGGACGCTGCCTAGTGCACTGGTTGCGTCGGAGGTCAAGGGGGAAGGAATTCGGTGCTCACAATCACTGTGCACTAGCTGGAGGGGAGAATAAATGGTGAAGTACGTACGTGGGTACGTGCATGGGGTGTGTGTATCGTGTAAGCTTAATTAGCAAGGAAGCGGACGGAAGTTGCCTTTATTCCATGCCGGGGTGACACCAGAAACTGGCAAGTGGCAGGTGTGTGAAACGATGGCAGGGAATATGATTCTCATCTCGCCTCCACTTGCAGCATGTCTGAAACCGGAGAGAAGCACGGAAAGATCCCAACTCTTGTAATCAGCACATTAATAATTACGGGAGGATGATTGCATGGTTGCATCACGCGCCGTTCCCTCATTCTTATTACACTGAAAATTGCAAGTTAATCATCAGCCATCCAACACTCAGATATGCCAGTCTTGGTCCAGTCTGACTCATCGGTGGCGCTGTCAAGTCCAAAAATGGTAGACATACAAAGACTTACACGCTTCTTCCATCTAACAACCAATTACAAACCTCTCCCCCCCCCCCTCCGGATTTTCAGGGGATGGGCCGCCCCACTCACCTATTAACCAATCAAGGTTAACCATCCTGTAAAAGCCTGTAAATCGTTTGTACGTGTAGCATTGCCGCTGTCAAGTCTGTCTAATGATGATCTATTACGATCGGCTTACGGGCATCTTGTTGCCAAGATATAAAAGCACTACTGGAACTATGGAAACCAGGGACTTTGTTCTCAGAAGCTACAACGTGTTCAAAATAGGATAGCAGATAAATTGGTAAACACTTTAGCTATACGTAAGTCGTCTGAATTTTGAATTTGGGTCGGTCAATTTCCTCGCCGTTGATTCTGCTCTGAGATTCGTGCTGTTTTTTTTTCCTGGGCTGCTCTATAAGCTGGTTTGGGCTATTTTCTTGACTGACCGCATGTTTGGGTCATTCAATTTGCTACTGGGCTGAAGCCCATTCCTTGTACCACCTAGCCCATCCATCTTTCCCTTTGCACTTTTTTGTTTTTCTTTATTAGTTAGTTTTTATTATTTTCTTTTATAACTATTTTTGGGATTGAGTGAGTTTAAATGTATACACACAAATACTATTCATTATATAAAAAATTTACACTATTATTGTTTTCATATTACAAAAGTGCTTTTTTAGTTAAAGTTGTGTGCAAGTTTTTTTCACTTTTTTTATTATATTTATTCTAAAGATTAATATTGATGGCACTAATTCATTGTTTCTTATAAAACTTTATTATTTTGATTTATTTATCATTTCATGTCATTTCAACTTTAAGGGTAATACCCATGTCACTAATTCATTCCTTCTTAGCAAAATTTTGTTGGGAAAAATCACTATTATATACTTATTCTTGCATACTTTTAAAAAGTGCAATTTTTTGTATATTGTGTGCAAGTTTTTACATTGTTTGTTTTAGATATTTGTTTTGTTTTCTTTCTTCTTAAAGGGTAATACGAATTCATTATTCTTTTGAAAATCTCATTGTTTTGATTTCATTTTTTTGTTTTCTTTCTTCTTAAAGGGCAATACTAATGCCACTAATTCGTTTATTTTTATAAACTTCATTATTTCGATTTTATTTTAATTATTATTATATTTTATTTTCTTCATTAATGGTAATACCAATGCCACCAATTCATTCCTTCTTATGATAATTGTTTTTGCGAAAATTCCACTATCATATGCTTATTCTTGCACATTATGGAAAAGCACATTTTTTGTGTATATTGTGTGAAAAGTTTGTCATTGTTTGATTTAATTTTTATTTTCATTTTCTTAAATGGTAATACCAATGCCACTAATTCATTCTTAGGGAACTTCAATATATTTTTTGTTTCATTTTCATTCTTCTTAAAGGGTAATACCAATGCTACTAATTCATTCTTCCTTAGAAAACTTCATCATTTTGCTTTTATTTCATTTTCTTTCTTCTTTATAGTTAATAAAAATGCCACTAATTCATTCCTTCCAGTTGAAACTTCTTTTTGCGAAAAATCCATCACTATATGCTTCTTCTTGCTCATTATAAATAGTGCGAATTTTGGGTGCATTTTTTGCAAAAAAAATTACAATTTGTTATTTTTTATTTATTTTATTTCTTAAAGGTTAATATCAATGCCACTAATTTATTTGTCCTAAAAACTTCATTTTTTGATCTGTTTTATTTATTTATTAGAATTAGTATAGGGGGAGAAGAAGACTAGAGAAAGGAGAAGGTGGCTGGGCCGTTGGATCTTGATACGGTGGTGGAGACAATTTGACTGAACGCCCCCAAAATTACTAGGCACCTATCAAATAATAGCCCTCATAACATGGATATGTACTCACTTGATTTTCATGAAATGTGCGTGTGATTCATACCGTGTCTAATGCACTGCTACATGCTTATTTTTGTATATTATGAAACAATCAATTGCTATGACAATCATGTGCAATTTTCTACCATTGTTTGTTTTATGTGTTTTCACATTTTCTTTTTATTTTAGGTAATACAAATGCCCTTAATTAATTGCTTTTTTGAAAAAAAATGTTTTGGTTTTAGTTTTAGTTTTGTATTAGCTTTGGTTTTAGTTTTTGTTTAGTGAGTGTTGCATGCATGTAGTCATATCCATTTATCCAACAAAGTTTAGCCGTGAATGGCATGTATGTGTAACCCATTCACTGGTATGCGTCGGTGCTATACAAACGACCTTTAACCCCTTTCCGCGACGGCATTTGGAACCGTCGCCAAGTGAGTGTGGGCGATAGGGAGGTCTTTCCCACACGACCAAGAAACCGTCGGGGATAGGCCCTCCTGGCACACAAGCTAGCTCGTGTGCGATCGGGCGAGGCATCGAAACCCAATTATTTCCGTTCGTTTGTACATCCCACATGGTGAATCCCAGAAAAACATTTCCGTTGGTATGTATATCACACACAGTCAATCCAGGAAAAACGTTTCCGTTCGTATGTACTTCCCACACAGTCAATCCAGGGAAAATGTTTCCGTTCGTATGTACATCCTACACAGTCAATCCAGGGAAAAAGTTTCTGTTCGTATGTACATCCCACACAGGTTTATGTATAGGCTCGTGTGTGATACGTGTAACTATCACACACGCTCTCCTTTGGTTAACCGTTTGCTTTTATCATCTACATCACACACGATTTGATGAAGAAAACTGTGTGGCATTGGGCTATCCATCACAAGCGCTTTTACTTCTAGAACTGTTTGCAAAGTTCCATGACCCATTTCGCATATTTATTAGTTTACAATTAATAATTTTAGTATTACGCAAATTCACATTTCACATTGAACAGTTGTTTGCCAATTTCATATCAGGCAGATAGATATATTTTAACATCACAATACGATAGCTACCGGAAAACAGCACAATACAACATATATATAGTTCAACTTCATAAGAACAATATTAGAAAAATCTATTCATTTTCCTAATCAAGATTATCCAGGCTAGCCTTATCCACCTCTGCTTTCAGTTCAATAAGAACCTGTTTTGCACTGACCAACTGGGAAAATGCCTCCTCCTTCGTCAACACCATCTTAGCAAAGTATGATTTAAAAGATCTGAGAGCATCTCTAGCAGACCCCGCAAAAGTGGTCAAACCCGTAAAAATCCGCGTTTTCAGTTCCGTGGTGTCAAAAAACGTCCCAAATAGACCCCGCAAAAGCGGTCAAAACCGTAAAAAATTGCAGGCCCCTAAGAATCCATCCCCCCGACCCTTTATTTTGCAGATTTGGAGACAAAATATAAGGGTGACTGAAAACCGGTCAATTCTACGCGGCAAAGAAATTCCGCCGTGCGCACACGGGCTCCGGTGACCTTCCGCCGCTGAACTCACCGGAATCTCGCCGGAAACTCGCCGTTTACCGCTGCTGCGACGTCGGCTTGCGGAGTAGATCATAGGAGCAGCGGCTGGAGACTCGAGCAGCTACCCGGCCATGAACGAGCTAGCTAGCTAGCAGGCTCGTGGATCCATCCGGCCACGAACGAGCTAGCTAGCTAGCAAGCTCCTCGATCCAGCCGGCCATGGATGAGCTAGTTAGCTCCCGATCCATCCCACCACGGTCGAGCTAGCTAACTTGTGGATCCATCCGGCAACGGGGGAGCTGGCTCCTGGATCGATTCGGTGACTACGGTGGACGATGGGAGCTGACTATGAACACGGGCAAGAGGAAGAAGAAGACATGGGAAAGAATATACGCGAATATTCTTTTTAACGGGTCCGTTATGCGAGGTCTGCATCTGCGGCCGTCCACGCCGGCCCGCAAAGCCGTTTTTCCGCTAACTGCCAACGCGTTTTGCGGGCCGGCGGGATACGGGGTCTAATAGAGATGCTCTGAGCTCATTCTCCACATTCCTCTTTTTATCCCACATCTTCAAATATTCTTCAGCATTGACAACACTTTCTCTAAGCCTACCTCTCTTCTCTTCCTGATACATGCTCCAGAGCTTTGCTAGGCACATCTTCAAAGACTGTGACCACTCTTGATCAACCCACTCAAAGTAAGAACACTTCTGTTCATCCTATAATATTTAAAACTAGATAAGTAACAATTGTAGGGAAAATGGGTTTATAGCAACATAGAAAATCACCAATACTTATTTTGAAAACTGAAGAAACAGGTTAATTATGACATATCTTCTCAAACGATCAATTTGCAAATGAATTAATTGCTACTGACACAAAAACCAAATTCCAAAACATCAGAAGCTATAATTAACTCCAACAACGCTACAATTTCTTACTCATGTACTATAAATAACAAATTGAACATTTTAAGAGGAAGGTAAATATGACAGCAACAGCATAGTGACAGTGTTTAGATGACAGCAAATTGATACTAACAGGTGTGTACATACACAAATTGAAGGAAATATGTCCTAGAGGCAATAATAAAGTTATTATTTATTTCCTTAATTCATGATAAATGTTTATTATTCATGCTAGAATTGTATTAACCAGAAACTTAGTACATGTGTGAATACATAGACAAAACCTATAGTCCCTAGTATGCCTCTACTTGACTAGCTTGTTAATCAAAGATGGTTATGTTTCCTAACCATAGACATGTGTTGTCATTTGATGAACGGGATCACATCATTAGGAGAATGATGTGATGGACATGACCCATCTGTTAGCTTAGGATTATGATCGTGTTAGTTTCATTGCTACTGCTTTCTTCATGACTTATACAAGTTCCTCAGACTATGAGATTATGCAACTCCGGAATACCGGAGGAACACTTTGTGTGCTACCAAACATTGCAACGTAAAAGGGTGATTGTAAAGGTGCTCTACAGGTGTCTCCGAAGGTGTTTGTTGGGTTGGCATAGATCGAGATTAGGATTTGTCACTCCGTGTTTCAGAGAGGTATATCTGGGCCCTCTCGGTAATACTCATCACTATAAGCTTGCAAGCATTGTGAATAATGAGTTAGTTGCGGGATGAAGTATTACAGAACGAGTAAAGAGACTTGCCGGTAACGAGATTGAACTAGGTATTGAGATACCGACGATCGAATCTCGAGCAAGTAACATACCGATGACAAAGGGAACAACGTATGTTGTTATGCGGTTTGACCGATAAAGATCTTCATAGAATATGTAGGAACCAATATGAGCATCTAGGTTCCGCTATTGGTTATTGACCGGAGACGTGTCTCGGTCATGTCTACATAGTTCTCGAACCCGTAGGGTCCGCACGCTTAACGTTCGATGATGATTGGTATTAGGAGTTTATGTGCTTTGATGTACCAAAGGTAGTTCGGAGTCCCGGATGTGATCACGGACATGATGAGGAGTCTCAAAATGGTCGAGACATGAAGATTGATATATTGGAAGCCTATATTTGGACATCGGGATGGTTCCGGGTGAGTTCGGGCATATACGAGAGTACCGAGAGGTTACCTGAACCCATCGGGAAGTATATGGGCCTTATTAGGCCATAGTGGGAGAGAGGAGGAGGCGGCCAGGTGGAGGGCCCCCCCCCAGCCCAATCCAAATTGGGTGGGGGGGCGGCCCCCCTTTACTTCCTCCCTCTCTCCCCCTTCCTTCTCTCCTAGTCCAACTAGGGAAGGGGGGGAATCCTACTCCTGGTGGGAGTAGGGCTCCTCCAGGGCGCGCCATAGAGGGCTGGCCCTCCCCCTCCTCCACTCCTTTATATACGGGGGAGGGGGGCACCCCATAGACACACAAGTTGACATTGTTTAGCCATGTGCGGTGCCCCTCTGCACAGTTACACACCTCGGTCATATCGTCGTAGTGCTTAGGCGAAGCCCTGCGCCGGTAACTTCATCATCACCGTCACCACACCGTCGTGCTGACGAAACTCTCCCTCGGCCTCAACTGGATCAAGAGTACGAGGGACGTCCCCGAGCTGAACGTGTGCTGATCGCGGAGGTGGCGTAAGTTCTGTACTAAGATCGGTCGAATCGTGAAGACGTACGACTACATCAACCGCGTTGTCATAACGCTTCCACTTTCTGTCTACGAGGGTACGTGGACACACTCTCCCCTCTCCTTGCTATGCATCACCATGATCTTGCGTGTGCATAGGATTTTTTTTTGAAATTACTACGTTCCCGAACAGTGGCATCCGAGCCAGGTCTATGCGTAAATGTTATATGCACGAGTAGAACACAAAGTGTTGTGGGCGATAATAGTCATAATGCTTACCAGCATGTCATACTTTGATTCGGCCGTATTGTTGGATGAAGCGGCTCATACCGACATTACACGTACGCTTACGCGAGACTGGTTCTACCGACGTGCTTTGCACATAGGTGGCTGGTGAGTGTCTGTTTCTCCAACTTTAGTTGAATCGAGTGTGGCTACGTCCGGTCCTTGTTGGAGGTCAAAACAGCACACTTGAGAAAAAATCGTTGTGGTTTTGATGTGTAGGTAAGAGAGGTTCTTGCTAGAAGCCCGTAGCAGCCACGTAAAACTTGCAACAACAAAGTAGAGGACGTCTAGCTTGTTTTTGCATGGCATGATGTGATGTGATATGATCAAGCATGATGTGATATAAATTGTTGTATGAGATGATCATGTTTTGTAACAAAGTTATCGGCAACTGGCAGGAGCCATATGGTTGTCGCTTTATTGTATGCAATGCAATTGCCATGTAATTGTTTTAACTTTATCACTAAGCGGTAGCGATAGTCATAGACAATAAGTGGCGAGACGACATAGATGCTACGATGGAGATCAAGGTGTCGCTGGTGACATTGAAGATCATGACGATGCTTCGGTGATGGAGATCATGAGCACAAGATGATGATGGCCATATCATGTCACATATTTTGATTGCATGTGATGTTTATCCTTTATGCATCTTATTTTGCTTAGAACGTCGGTAGCATTATAAGATGATCCCTTACGAAATTTCAAGGTACAAGTGTTCTCCCTGAGTATGCACCATTGCTACAGTTCATCATGTCGAGGCACCACGTGATGATCGGGTGTGATAAGCTCTACGTTCACATACAACGGGTGCAAGCCAGTTTTGCACATGCAGAATACTCGGGTTAAACTTGACAAGCCTAGCATATGCATATATGGCCTCGGAACACTGAGACCGAAAGGTCGAGCGTGAATCATATAGTAGATATGATCAACATAGTGATGTTCACCATTGAAAACTACTCCATCTCACGTGATGATCGGACATGGTTTAGTTGATTTGGATCACGTGATCACTTAGATGATTAGAGGGATGTCTATCTAAGTGAGAGTTCTTAAGTAATATGATTAATTGAACTTTAATTTATCATGAACTTAGTACCTGATAGTATTTTGCATGTCTATGTTGTTGTAGATCAATGGCCCGTGCTACCGTTCCTTTGAATTTAATTGCGTTCCTAGAGAAAGCTAAGTTGAAAGATGATGGCAGCAACTACACGGACTGGGTCCGTAACTTGAGGATTATCCTCATTGCTGCACAGAAGAATTACGTCCTGGAAGCACCGTTAGGTGTACCACCTGCGCCCTTATACGTCTCCAATGTATCTATAATTTTTGATTGTTCCATGCTATTATATTACCCGTTTTAGATGTTTATGGGCTTTACTATACACTTTTATATCATTTTTGGGACTAACCTATTAACCGGAGGCCCAGCCCAAATTGCTATTTTTTGCCTATTTCAGTGTTTCGAAGAAAAGGAATATCAACGGAGTTCAAACAGAATGAAACCTTCGAGAGAGATCTTTTTGGAACAAACGCGATCCAGGAGACTTGGAGTGAACATCAAGAAGCAGTCGAGGCGGCCACGAGGGTCCAGGGCGCGCCCTAGGGGGGGTGGGCGTGCCCACACCCTCGTGGGCCCCTCGTGGCTCCCCTGACCGACCTCTTTCGCCTATATATATCTATGTACCCCGAAAACATCTAGGAGCACCATGAAACCCTCTTTCCACCGCCGCAACCTTCTGTACCAATGAGATCCCATCGTGGAGCCTTTTCCGGCGCTCCGCCGAAGGGGGAATCGATCACGGAGGGCTTCTACATCAACACCATAGCCTCTCCGATGAGTTGTGAGTAGTTTACCACAGACCTTCGGGTCCATAGTTATTAGCTAGATGGCTTCTTCTCTCGCTTTGAATCTCAATACAAAGTTCTCCTCGATCTTCTTGGAGATCTATTCGATGTAACTCTTTTTGTGGTGTGTTTGTCGAGATCCAATGAATTGTGGGTTTATGATCATGTTTATCTATGAGAAATATTTGAATCTCCTCCAAATTCTTTTATGTATGATTGGTTATCGTTGCAAGTCTATTCGAATTATCAGTTTGGTTTGGCCTACTAGATTAATCTTTCTTGCAATGGAAGAAGTGCTTAGCTTTGGGTTCAATCTTGCGGTGTCCTTTCCCAAAGGATGTTAGGGCAGCAAGGCACGATTGTATTGTTGCCATCGAGGATAAAAAGATGGGGTTTATATCATATTGCTTGAGTTTATCCCTCTACATCATGTCATCTTGCCTAATGCGTTACTCGTTCTTATGAACTTAATACTCTAGATGCATCTTTGGATAGCGGTCGATGTGTGGAGTAATAGTAGTAGATGCGTAATCGTTCGATCTACTTGTCACGGACGTGATGCCTATATAGATGATCATGCCTATATATTCTCATAACTATGCACTTTTCTATCAATTGCTCGACAGTAATTTGTTCACCCACCATAATACTTATGCTATCTTGAGAGAAGCCACTAGTCAAACCTATGGCCCCCAGGTCTATTTTCCATCATATAAGTTTCCTATCTACTTTATTTTGCAATCTTTACTTTCCAATCTATATCATAAATATACCAAAAATATTTATCTTATCTTATTATCTCTATCATATCTCACTTTCGCAAGTGGACGTGAAGGGATTGACAACCCCTTTATCGCGTTGGTTGCGAGGTTCTTGTTTGTTTGTGTAGGTATGAGGGACTTGCGTGGAGCCTCCTACTGGATTAATGCCTTGGTTCTCAAAACTGAGGGAAATACTTATGCTACTTTGCTGCATCACCCTTTCCTCTTCAAGGGAAAACCAACGCAATGCTCAAGAGATAGCACGCCCGCAACTGCAGACATTGTGAATGCCTGGCAGACGCATGTTGATGACTACTCGATAGTTCAGTGTGCCATGCTTTACGGCCTAGAACTGGGACTTCAACGATGTTTTGAACGTCATGGAGCATATGATATGTTCCAGGAGTTGTGGTTGATATTTCAAGCAAATGCCCGGACTGAGAGACATGAAGTCTCCAATAAGTTCGACAGCTGTAAAATGGAGGAGAATAGTTCTGTCAGTGAACAAATACTCAAAATGTCTGGGTACCACAACCACTTGACTCAACTGGGAGTTAATCTTCCTGATTATAGTGTCATGACAGAGTTCTTCAACCACTGCCACCAAGCTACAAAAGCTTCGTGATGGACTATAATATGCAAGGGATGAACAAGACTATTCCCGAGCTCTTCGCGATGCTAAAAGCCGCAGAGGTAGAAATCAAAAAGGAGCATCAAGTGTTGATGGTCAATAAGACCACTAGTTTCAAGAAAAAGGGCAAAGGGAAGAAAGGGAACTTCAAGAAGAATGGAAAAAAGGTTGCTGCTCAAGAGAAGAAACCCAGGTCTGGACCTAAGCCTGAAACTGAGTGCTTCTACTACAAAGGGACTGGTCACTGGAAGCGGAACTGCCCCAAGTATTTGGCGGATAAGAAGGATGGCAAAGTGAAAGGTATATTTGATATACATGTTATTGATGTGTACTTAACTAATGCTCGCAGTACCGCCTGGGTATTTGATACTGGTTCTGTTGCTCATATTTGCAACTCGAAACAGGGGCTACGGATTAACCGAAGATTGGCTAAGGACGAGGTGACGATGCGCGTGGGAAATGGTTCCAAAGTCGATGTGATCGCGGTCGGCACACTACCTCTACATCTACCATTGGGATTAGTTTTGAACCTGAATAATTGTTATTTGGTGCCAGCGTTGAGCATGAACATTATATCTCGATCTTATTTAATGCGAGACGGTTATTCATTTAAATCAGAGAATAATGGTTGTTCTATTTATATGAGTAATATATTTTATGGTCATGCACCCCTGCTGAGTGGTCTATTTTTGTTGAATCTCGATAGTAGTGATACACATATTCATAGTGTTGAAGCCAAAAGATTGAAGTTTAATAATGATAGTGTAACTTATTTGTGGCACTGCCGTTTGGGTCATATCGGTGTAAAGTGCGTGAAGAAACTCCATACTGATGGACTTTTGGAATCACTTGATTATGAATCACTTGGTGCTTGCGAATCGTGCCTTATGGGCAAGAGGACTAAAACTCCATTCTTCGGAACAATGGAACAAGCTACTGACTTGTTGGAAATAATACATATGTATGCGGTCCAATGAGTATTGATGCTTGTAGCGGGTATCGTTATTTTCTTACCTTCACAGATGATTTGAGCAGATATGGTTATGTCTACTTAATGAAGCATAAGTCTGAAACATTTGAAAAGTTCAAAGAATTTTAGAGTGAAGTGGAAAAGCATCGTAACAAGAAAATAAAGTTTCTACGATATGATCGTGGAGGAGAATATTTGAGTTACGAGTTTGGTCTTCATTTGAAACAACATGGGATAGTTTCACAATTAGCGCCACCTGGAACACCACAGCGAAATGGTGTGTCCGAACGTCGTAACCATACTTTATTAGATATGGTGCGATCTATGATGTCTCTTACTGATTTACCACTATCGTTTTGGGGTTATGCTTTAGAGACAACTACATTCACTTTAAATAGGGCACCATCTAAATCCGTTGAGACGACGCCTTATGAACTGTGGTTTGGCAAGAAACCAAAGTTGTCGTTTCTTAAAGTTTGGGGCTGCGATGCTTATGTGAAAAAGCTTCAACCTGATAAGCTCGAACCCAAATCGGAGAAGTGCGTCTTCATAGGATACCCAAAGGAAATTGTTGGGTACACCTTCTATCACAGATCCGAAGGCAAAATCTTTGTTGCTAAGAATGGATCCTTTCTAGAGAAGGAGTTTCTCTCGAAAGAAGTGAGTGGGAGGAAAGTAGAACTTGATGAGGTAACTGTACCTGCTCCCTTCTCGGAAAGTAGTTCATCACATAAATCAGTTCTTGTGATTCCTACACCAATTAGTGAGGAAGCTAATTATGATGATCATGAAGCTTCACATCAAGTTACTACCAAACCTCATAGGTCTTCCAGAGTAAGATCCGCACCAGAGTGGTACGGTAATCCTGTTCTGGAAGTCATGTTACTAGACCATGATGAACCTACAAACTATGATGAAGCGATGATGAACCCAGATTCCGTGAAATGGCTTGAGGCCATGAAATCTGAGATGGAATCCATGTATGAGAACAAAGTGTGGACTTTGTTGGACTTGCCCGATGATCGGCAAGCCATAGGAAATAAATGGATCTTTAGGAAGAAGACCAACGCAGACGGTAATGTTACTGTTTACAAAACTCGACTTGTTGCAAAAGGTGTTCAACAAGTTCAAGGAGTTAACTACGATGAGACTTTCTCACCCGTAGCGATGCTTAAGTCTGTCTGAATCATGTTAGCAATTGTTGCATTTTATGATTATGAAATTTGGAAAATGGATGTCAAAATTGCATTCTTGAATGGATTTCTTGAAGAAGAGTTTTATATGATGCAACCGGAAGGTTTTGTCGATCCAAAGGGTGCTAACAAAGTGTGCAAGCTCCAGTGATCCATTTATGGACTGGTGCAAGCCTCTCGGAGTTGGAATAAACGCTTTGATAGTGTGATCAAAGCATATGGTTTTATACAGACTTTTGGAGAAGCCTGTATTTACAAGAAAGTGAGTGGGAGCTCTGTAGCATTTCTGATATTTTATGTAGATGACATATTGTTGATTGGAAATGATATAGAGTTTCTGGATAGCATAAAGGGATACCTGAATAAGAGTTTTTCTATGAAAGACCTTGGATAAGCTGCTTACATATTGGGCATCAAGATCTATAGAGATAGATCAAGACGCTTAATTGGACTTTCACAAAGCACATACCTTGATAAAGTTTTGAAGAAGTTCAAAATGGATCAGTCAAAGAAAGGGTTCTTGCCTGTGTTACAAGGTGTGAAGTTGAGTCAGACTCAAAGCCCGACCACCGCAGAAGATAGAGAGAAAATGAAAGTCATTCCCTATGCTTCAGCCATAGTTCTATCATGTATACAATGCTGTGTATCAGACCTGATGTATGTCTTGCTATAAGCATAGCAGGAAGGTACCAAAGTAATCCCGGAGTTGAGCACTGGATAGCGGTCAAGAACATCCTGAAATACCTGAAAAGGACTAAGGATATGTTTCTTGTTTATGGAGGTGAAAAGAGCTCGTCGTAAATGGTTACGTCGATGCAAGCTTTGACACTGATCCAGATGACTCTAAGTCGCAAACCGGATACATATTTTTATTGAATGGAGGAGCTGTCAGTTGGTGCGGTTCCAAGCAGAGCATCGTGGCGGGATCTACGTGTGAAGCGGAGTACATTGCTGTTTCAGAAGTAGTGAATGAAGGAGTTTGCATGAATGAGTTCATATCCGATCTAGGTGTCATACCTAGTGCATCGGGACCAATGAAAATCTTTTGTGACAATACCGGTGCAATTGCCTTGGCAAAGGAATCCAGATTTCACAAGAGTACCAAGCACATCAAGATACGCTTCAATTCCATCCGCCATCAAGTGTTGGAAGGGGACATAGAGATTTGCAAGATACGCACGGATCTGGATGTTGCAGACCCGTTGACTAAGCCTCTTCCACGAGCAAAACATGATCAACACCAAAGCTCCATGGGTGTTAGAATCATTACTATGTAATCTAGATTATTGACTCTAGTGCAAGTGGGAGACTGAAGGAAATACGCCCTATAGGCAATAATAAAGTTATTATTTATTTCCTTAATTCATGATAAATGTTTATTATTCATGCTAGAATTGTATTAACCGGAAACTTAGTACATGTGTGAATACATAGACAAAACCTATAGTCCCTAGTATGCCTCTACTTGACTAGCTCATTAATCAAAGATGGTTATGTTTCCTAACTATAGATATGTGATGAACGGGATCGCATCATTAGGAGAATGATGTGATGGACATGACCCATCCGTTAGCTTAGCATTATGATCGTGTTAGTTTCATTGCTATTGCTTTCTTCATGACTTATACAAGTTCCTCAGACTATGAGATTATGCAACACACGAATACCAGAGGAACACTTTGTGTGCTACCAAACTTCACAACGTAAAAGTGTGATTATAAAGGTGCTCTACAGGTGTCTCCGAAGGTGTTTGTTGGGTTGGCATAGATCAAGATTAGGATTTGTCACTCCGTGTTTCGGAGAGGTATCTCTGGGCCCTCTCGATAATACTCATCACTATAAGCCTTGCAAGCATTGTAACTAATGAGTTAGTTGCAGGATGAAGTATTACGGAACGAGTAAAGAGACTGCCGGTAATGAGATTGAACTAGGTATTGAGATACCGACGATCGAATCCTGGGCAAGTAACATACCGATGACAAAGGGACAACGTATGTTGTTATGCGGTTTGACCGATAAAGATCTTCGTAGAATATGTAGGAACCAATATGAGAATCTAGGTTCTGCTATTGGTTATTGACCGGAGATGTGTCTCGGTCATGTCTACATAGTTCTCGAACCCGTAGGGTCCGCATGCTTAACGTTCAATGACGATTGGTATAATGAGTTTATGTGTTTTGATGTAGTGGTACTTCGGAGCCCCGGATGTGATCACAGACATGACGAGGAGTCTCAAAATGGTCGAGACGTGAAGATTGATATATTGGAAGCCTATGTTTGGACATCAGAATGGTTCCGGGTGAGTTCGGGCATATACCGGAGTACTGGGAGGTTACCAGAACCCCCTGGGAAGTATATGGGCCTTATTGGGCCATAGTGGGAGAGAGGAGGAGGCGGCCAGGTGGAGGGCGCCCCCCCCAAGGCGAATCCGAATTGGGTGGGGGGCGGCCCCCTTTCCTTCCTCCCTCTCTCCCCCTTCCTTCTCTCCTAGTCCAACTAGGGAGGGGGAACCCTACTCCCGGTGGGAGTAGGACTCCTCCAAGACGCGCCATAGAGGGTCGGACCTCCCCCCTCGTCCACTCCTTTATATATGGGGGAGGGGGCATCCCATACACACACAAGTTGACATTCTTTACCCGTGTGCGGCGCCCCCCTCCACAGTTACACACCTCGGTCATATCGTTGTAGTGCTTAGGCGAAGCCCTGTGCCGCTAACTTCATCATCACCGTCACCATGCCGTCATGCTGACGAAACTCTCCCTCTGCCTCAACTGGATCAAGAGTACGAGGGACGTCCCCGAGCTGAACGTGTGCTGATCGCGGAGGTGTCGTACGTTCGGTACTAAGATCGGTCGGATCATGAAGACATATGACTACATCAACCGTGTTGTCATAACGCTTTCGCTTTTGGTCTACGAGGGTATGTGGACACACTCTCCCCTCTCGTTGCTATGCATCACCATGATCTTGCGTGTGCGTAGGAATTTTTTTGAAATTATTATGTTCCCCAACACAAATTTAGTAACATAGAACTAATAGCACTAAGGCATCCATTATGTATGCCAAAACCGGTGTAAAGACAACTGTTGCTACATCTCGCACTGGTGCCCTGCACTAGCAAGCCGATGCAGCAAAAAAATCAGGGACCCGAACTCCGGAAGACCTAGTTGCTCTAACGCCCAGTTCCTTCGTGCCATAAAGATTTAGTATTTTACTGCTTGGATGTATGGACAAGTTGGCTCCGCAAACTGCTGAAGTGGTGCCAAATAATTTTCTAATGGCATCGGTGATGAGATGGCAATATTTTTAGATACTAGGTACAAACTGTGACACTTTCTTAGGATGCGTTTGGTTGAAGGTGTGGTATGAATGGGTTGGGACCGTGACAGTGCCTGAATCGAATCTAACAAATGATTTGTAACAACGAAAGAGGGTCTAACCTTCTCTGGACATGCCAGAAACTTCCTCCCACTGTCCTCAGATTCAAAAGCAACTAGCTTCACGCATGGCGATTGATGGTGACAACGAGCAGACAAATCTTCATCCACCCCACTCCATTCGTTGCAACTCATGGTCCTAGGGAACTACAAGAGGAAGAAATGACTCAAATCGACCGCCCGGTAAAAATCCTTCATTCCAAGTCATAGCCCGAGAGAGGGAAGAGAGGCATACCTGGGTGGTGAAGGAGTCATCGTCGGAGGAGGAACCGCTGGAGAGGTCTTTGAAGAAGACCATGGCGACCCCGATGGTAGGATGCGAGACGGCGAGAGCGAGGAAGCAAGCGAGGAAGCGGCTATACCTTAGGAAGGAAGGAAGGGGGAAACAGGGGAAATGTGACTTGTGGTCGGGGAGAAAATGGGATGGGGATGGACGAAGGGTATATATTTCGGCGGTAGGCCAAATATTTCGAAATGTGGAGGGAAACTTTGCGCGCGGTGCCGCCGGACACCATTCACTTTGAACGATAGTGTGCATCGCAAACGATTCTTCTACTTAACGCGCATGGGATGAGTTTGACAATTGAAATTTTGGTGGAAATTTCCCCGCGTACGTCATTGCATAATTTAACATCGCTTGCTAATTTGGGCACACAAAAGAGCGTACAGCACAAAGACCAGACTTACTAAATTGAGCAATTTAAGTAATTAAACGGAGATAGTTCACCTAAACATTGCTCTAACAAATGACCAGGATTAAAAACAAAGCTTAAGTACGAATAATTTTAACAAATCCGCCGCCGCGCCGGCCTATGCGTCGCCGGTGTGAGATGAGACGTGGATGACTTGTCCTGGCGACATGCCGCTGTTGGTGGACTTCGTGTCCCCCCTGCTAAAGTTAACCGCGTCCTCGTCCTCGTCCTCGGCGCCGCCCTCAAGGTTGTAGTACTCGTAGTAGTGGCTGCGTCAGAGCTCGCGTTGGTACTCCACCGCCGATTCCTCGAAGAACAGACTCTTCTCTACCTTGACCTGGGCCATGCGCAACTCCTCCCGGCGCTCCTCGACCTCCGCCTCCTCCTGCATCTCCACCTCCCTCTCAACGACCTCATGAGGAAGCAGGTGCTCCATGGCCACCGCCGCCTTTTCGGACGTGGGTTGCATGCTGGATTCTAAGGTGGCCTAGAATATCTTGGCGTGGATGACCTCAACTCGGGCCAGGGCAACATCGGCGACACGGACGGCGGCTCGAGCGCTCTCGGTGTTTGTAGCCGCCATCGCAGTAGCAGCTGCAGCCGTCTCGGCTACTGCAGATGCCCTCTCTGCGAAAGCGGCCGCGCTCAATGCAGATGCGGCAGCACTCTCGGCGTAGGCGGCCGCGCTCTCGGCACAAGCGGCAGCGCTCGGAGGGACGCGACCATCGTACGGGCCTTCATGAAGCATTTCCACGGCGTCATCTTGTAGGACCTTGAGAAGAGGTGTCTAGAGGGGGGTGATTAGGCAGTTTCTAAGTTTCTTTAAGTTTAAGTGGAGATTAGGCACAAGTTTAACCATCACAATACATATCAAGCAAACATTCAAAGAGTATATGAGCAGCGGAAAGTAAAGCATGCAACTTGTAAGAAAGTAAAGGGAAGCGTTTGGAGGATTCAAACGTAATTGGAGACACGGATGTTTTTGGTGTGGTTCCGATAGGTGGTGCTATCGTACATCCACGTTGGTGGAGACTTCAACCCATGAAGGGTAACGGTTGCGCGAGTCCACGGAGGGCTCCACCCACGAAGGGTCCACGAAGAAGCAACCTTGTTTATCCCACCATGGCCGTCGCCCACGAAGGACTTGCCTCACTAGCGGTAGATCTTCATGAAGTATGCGATCTCCTTACCCTTACAAACTCCTTGGTTCAACTCCACAATCTTGTCGGAGGCTCCCAAGTGACACCTAACCAATCTAGGAGACACCACTCTCCAAGAAGTAACAAATGGTGCGTTGATGATGAACTCCTTGCTCTTGTGCTTCAAATGATAGTCTCCCCAACACTTGACTCTCTCTCATAGGTTTTCGATCTGGTGGAAAGAAGATTTGAGTGGAAAGCAACTTGGGGAAGGCTAGAGATCAAGATTCATATGGTAGGAATGGAATATCTTGGCCTCAACACATAAGTAGCTGGTTCTCTCTCAAAAATGGTAAGTTGGAAGTGTAGGTTCGTTCTGATGGCTCTCCCCACGAATGAAGAGGAGTTGGAGGGGTATTTATAGCCTCCACACAAAATCTAACCGTTACACACAATCTACCAAACTCGGTGGGACCGAATCGTTAAACTCGGTCGGACCGATTTAGTAAACCTAGTGACCGTTAGTGATTTTCGGTGGGACCGAAATGCAACTCGGTGAGACCGATATAGTTAGGGTTAGGGCATAACGTAATCTCGGTAGGACCGATTACACAAACTCGGTGAGACCGATTTGGTAATAAGCTTTCCAAAGAGTTGGTCGAGCAAACTCGGTGGGACTGACACTCAAACTCGGTGGGACCGATTTTGGTAATAAGTTATCCAGAGAGTTTGCATTGTAATCTCGGTAGTACTGATTGCTCAAACTCGGTGAGACCGATTTTGATAATGGACATACACAGAGAGATTACAATCCCATCTCGGTGAGACCGAGATCCCTATCGGTAAGACCGATTTGCTTAGGGTTTGTGGCAGTGGCTATGACTTTTGGAATCGATGGCGCCGGATAGGAAGAATCGGTGTGACCGATTTTGGCTTTAGGTTTAGGTCATTTGTGGAAGTGGGAAAGTAGCTAAGGGTTTTGGAGCATGTCACAAAGCACATGAAGCAAGAGGCTCATTAAGCAACACCTCATCCCTCCTTGATAGTATTGGCTTTTCCTATAGACTCAGTGTGATCTTGGACCACTAAAATATAAAATGAAGAGTCTTGAGCTTTAAGCTTGAGCCAATCCTTTGTTCTTAGCATCTTGAAGGAGTTCCCACATCCTTTAGTTTATGCCACTCCATTGTTGAACTTATCTGAAACATACTAGATAAAAGTGTTAGTCCAACAAGAGATATGTTGACATTAATTACCAAAACCACCTAGGGAGCACTTGTGCTTTCAATCTCCCCCTTTTTGGTAATTGATGACAACATACATCAAAGCTTTAGATAAAGATATAAAGAGTAGCAAGTAAAGCTTTGGAAAGACATGTAATAAACATGGGCTCCCCCTACATGTATGCAATCATGTGAATGTGGAATAGAGAGGCATGTGAGAGCATAAACATGATAGAGCAGGCAATGTGTTACATGTATCTTGGCCATATGCATCAGAGCAAAGAATATTAAAGAAAATACCTTCATGCTCGTGAGTCCTTCTTACAAACAATATGTAACATCAGCAAGAATTCCTCATACACATGATTGTGATGCATACACTTACCTTGTAGTCTTGAGTTGGCTTAGGATGGAATGAACCTGCGCAAATAAGGTTAGATAGCACAGATGCACCTACTAGCCAGAGCAAACAAAAGAAACCACAAGAATACCAAGACTGGTATGACATGTAGAAAGTGAGTACTAAGTACCACATTGGATTAGACATGTCCCCAAGAGTAAAGATATGCAATGAATTTAAATGATCTCTTTCCCTTAGATGTCTTGCTCCCCCTGAATCTAGCATGGGATACTGGGAGAATATAGGGAATAGACAATCAGAGCTGAAAAATCAGAGCTGAAAGATATGAATGATGATCAGAGCTAATGTATGCTAATGCAAATAAGCACAACAGATCATATGAGCATGTCTCTCCCCTCAAGAAGACATGTGGGCATCTCTCCTCTTGAACACCAAGCATCTGGGATCCTTTAGAAATACTTTCTACTTAAGCATTCTCTCCCCCTAGAAGATCTCTCTCCCCCTTAAGGATTTCTTTCCCCCTTTAGGAGATGATATCTCTCTCCCCCTTAAGAAGGTGATAAACTCTTTCTTCTTTGATGTGATCTCTTTCTAAATGATAATCTTTGATGTTCTCTCTCTCCCCCTTTGACATCAATTTCCAAGAAGGGTCTTCTGGAATCTGTCTAATGGGTTTGGTCCTTGATACACGGCACAAAGCAATGATAAAAATGCGATGCTTGTACAGGACAAGATTCATTGAGTGGAGCTGGATCAGAAGAAACATCGAATATGTGGCAAACTGTTTTTCCTGTTGTGATACCGGTGGCACCGAATGGTATGCTTCGTTTGGATCGAGAGGATTCGGTTGGGCCGAAAATAACAAATCGGTGAAACCGAGTTCATCACAGAGAAAACACTTGTCACCTCAGCTCACTTAGACTAGTAAGATCTCACAAAGATTTGCAAAGAATTTACTGAAAGATGTGCAATGAATTGGAATGCAGAAAATGCAGAGCAAACAGAAAGAAATCTAGATGAAGTTTTTTTTGAAAGGGGAAACAAATATGCCTATGACAAATGCAAAAACACAGAAAAGAATACAAGAGAACTTCATCTAGAGATGGTCGGCGACAAAGTCACCTATGTTAGAGTATATTGACTTAGGAGTCAAGTGAGATCACTTGATCATAGGTCATACTCATCGTTTAAGCTCAAAATGGGGTTGCCATTTTTGTTTGTTGTCTTGATGTATTCACATCTTGTCGAGTTGCTTTAGCTCATGACTTGGAGTAAAGCTTCTCTAAGATGGAATAACATACCTTGGTTGGTGGTGTTGTCCATGTAGTTGAACTTGTGTGGGTTGCTCAAGGTTGATGTAGCTCATCAAGAATTTGGAGCACCACTTGGAATTTAAGTCCATCTTCCTACATGGGTTAGTTTTGGCAAGGAAGAGCACTTGTGTATCCAAAAATGACAATCATGAAGCTTAACATAGAATTTGTCAAAGGATATGTTTGAGTGATTCCGTGCTTCCTTGTCTCCAACCACCATAGTGTAGAGACTTGGTGATGTAGAGATTGCTCAAGATATGATTAGATTACAATCTCATGGAGTTTGATTCCACCAAGTACCTACATGGGTTAGATAACATGCAAGATACAAGTATATCCAAGACATAAGATTTTCATCATAAGAGAAATATCAAGGATTAGTCATAAGCTCATGTCTTGCATGTATCCAATGGAGTTTCTACTCCAAGTTTGAAGCATCAATGATGTTCAATTCTCCTCTTAACCTGCAAAACACTTTCTCATCAAGAGGTTTAGTGAATATATCCGCTAATTGCGTTTTGGTGCGAACATGCTTAAGATCAATGTCACCCTTAGCAACATGATCTCGAATGAAATGATGACGAACTTCAATATGCTTAGTTCAAGAATGTTGCACAGGATCATGACCAATTTTGATAGCACTTTCATTGTCACAAAGTAATGGAACATGTCTCACATATATCCCATAATCTTTAAGAGTTTGGGTCATCCAAAGTAATTGAGCACAACATGAACCAGCGGCAATATATTCAGCTTTCAAGGTGGATAAGGATACGAGTTTTGTTTCTTGGAGGACCAAGACACAAGAGATCCACCAAGAAATTGACAAGTACCCGAAGTGGACTTTCTATCAACCTTGTCTCCGGCATAGTCCGAGTCGTAATAGCCAACAAGATCGAAAGAGGCCCTCTTAGGATACCAAATGCCAAAGTTTGGTGTATGGATTAAGTATCTCACTATCCTTTTCACGGCCTTAAGATGACATTCCTTAGGAGCAGCTTGATATCATGCACACATGCACACACTTAGCATGATATCGGGACGTGAAGCACGTAGATATAACAATGAACCAATCATAGAGCAATAAACCTTTTGATCAACCGGTTCACCATCTTTGGTCAAGTCATTATGTCCACTAGTAGGCATGGGTGTAGACATACCTTTGCATTCTTGCATATTGAACTTCTTGAATAAGTCCTTGGTGTACTTCGTTTGAGAAACAAAGGTACCTTCCTTAGTTTGCTTGATTTGCAACCCAAGAAAGGATTTGAGTTCACTCATCATAGACATCTCAAACTTCTCCTACATTAGCTTCACAAACTTTTCACTAAAATGAGGGTTAGTTGAACCAAATATAATATCATCAACATAGATTTGGCACACAAATAGTTATCCATTAACCCTTTTAGTAAAAATAGTAGAATCAATTTTCCCAATTTCAAAGCCTGTTTTAATAAGGAACTTGGTCAAGCATTTATACCATGCTCTAGGAGCTTGTTTAAGACCATAAAGAGCTTTGTGAAGTTTGTAAACATGATTGGGTTTCTTAGGATTGACAAAGCCGGGAGGTTGCTTAACATAAACTTCCTCCTCTATTTCACCATTTAGAAAAGCACTTTTAATGTCCATTTGGTACAAGGTGATATCATGATGATTAGCATAGGCAAGTAAGATGCGAATGGACTCAAGTCTAGCAACGGGAGCGTAAGTCTCACCATAGTCCATACCTTCGACTTGTGTGTAGCCTTGGGCGACGAGACGTGCTTTGTTGCGAACTACTTGTCCATCTTCATCTTGCTTGTTGTGAAACACCCATTTGGTACCGATGACGTTGTGGTTGTTGTCGGGCTTGTCAACCAATGTCCACACTTGGTTCCTTTCAAAGTTATGTAGCTCTTCATGCATAGAATTTATCCAATCCGGATCTTCCAATGCTTCTTCAACCTTCATAGGTTCAATGCTAGAGATGAAAGAATAGTTTTAACAAAAGTTAGCTAAACGAGTTTTAGAGCGAGTGATTCTCCCGGTTTGAATGTCATTGTAGATTTGCTCGACAGGATGATCTTTAGCAACTCTTGCTCGAACTCGTGAAAGCTTTTGCTTGGGTCTTCGTTGAACATCTTCTTCATCTTGTTCTTCTTCTTGGCCTTCTTCATTGTTGGCGTTGTCGTTCTCTTGTCGTGGTGGAGAAGGAGGTTGTTGACGTTCATCTTGATGCACTTTCTCGTTTTCTTCATCTTGGTGTGTCCCGCTTGTGGATGCTTCCATATCAACTCTTGGTTCACCTTGTCGTGAAGTAGAAGCTTCCACTTGGACGGATGAGGTACTCTCCTTCACCTCCGTTGGACGAACCTTGCCAATAGCTAAGTCTTGAATTGCTTCCGAAGGATCTTTGTCACCTACATCAATTGGCAATTGCTCTACTTGCGAGCCGTTAGATTCATCAAACTTCACATCTACCGTCTCTTCAACCTTTCGGGTGAAATTGTTGTAGACACGGTAAGTGTGAGAGTTTGAGCCATAACCTAGTAGGAAACCTTCATGAGATTTAGGAGCAAATTTAGAGCGACGATGCTTGTCAAGAATGTAGCACTTTGAGCCGAATACTCGAAAGTATCCAACTTGGGGTTTGTTACTGGTGAGGAGCTCGTATGCCGTCTTGTCGAGTAGCTTGTGAAGATACAAGTGATTTGTTGCATGACAAGCTGTCTCAACCGCTTCTGCCCAAAAGTGCTTCGGCGTCTTGTACTCATCAAGCATCGTTCTTGCCATTTCGATGAGCGTCCGGTTCTTCCTCTCAACAACTCCGTTTTGTTGAGGTGTGTACGTAGCCGAGAACTCGTGTGAAATCCCTTCTTCGTCAAGAAAGGTGTCCACATTTGCGTTCTTGAACTCCGTTCCGTTGTCGCTGCGAACCTTCTTGATCTTCACTTCAAATTGATTTTGGGCCTTCCTAGCGAAGTTTTTGAAGATCTTTTGGACCTGCGATTTATCATCGAGAAAGAACACCCACGTAAATCTTGAAAAATCATCGACTATAACTAGACCAAAAGAATTTCCACCGAGACTCTTGTAAGAGTTGGGACCAAAAAGATCCATGTGAAGTAGCTCGAGTGGCCTCCTTGTAGTCATGATGTTCTTCACGAGATGCCTTCCTCCAACCTGTTTACCTGCCTGACAAGCGCTCCAAAGTCTATCCTTATCAAATATGACATCATTAACTCCAAGGATATGATTTCCCTTAATAAGCTTGTCAAGGTTTCGCATACCAACATGACCTAATCGTGTATGCCATAACCAACCTTTTGAGGATTTAGCAATGAAGTTTTAGGTTGAGCCTTTTTAGTGAAATCAACAATGTATAGATCACCTCTACGCACACCGGTAAAGACCATTTTATGATTATCTCGACGAAACACTTGGCAATCAACTTCAGTAAATAGAACATTGAAACCGAAATCAGCAAGTCTAGATACTGAAAATTAGTTGTATCCAAGAGATTCAACGAGCATAACATTTTGTATGGAGCTATCATGTGATATGGCCACCTTACTGAGGCCAACCACCTTACCCTTTGAGTTGTCACCGAAAGTGACATACTTTCGAGGACTATCATTATCAGCAAGCTCACGAAACATGTCTTTATCTCCGGTCATGTGATCGGTACATCCACTATCAAGAACCCATTCCTTTCCTCCTGACATATATCCCCGAAGATTTGCATTAAGACCAAAATATCTCATTGCATCATCAAGATTGAAGTCACTATCATCATCCTCATCATAGTATCCATGTTCAACATCATCATGTGGTGGATCAAGTCCTAGAGAGGGTGATTCATTAGAATGAGTTTGACAATGATCTTGCTTATGAATTTTTATAGCTTCGGAAATAATATCACTAATGACCCCAACATTTCCTTTGGCACGCATAAGGTTTGTAAGCTCAAATAAATGATCACCAAAACACAGGATCAGTAGTATTCATCTTACTCAAAGGAATAGACTTACGAAGAATTTCATCAAGATTTTTCAAGGAATAATCTGGAAATCGTTCCTCAAGAAACTTCCATATAGTGTAGGCACACTTAAAAGTAGGCAAGCATCCAATCAAGTTTCTAGGCAATCCTCTAATGATAAGTTCGGCAGTTCTAAGATTCCTAATCATGTCAATTGACTCATCATGGGTAGGATGCATAGGACCAACATAAGGTGCACAAGGGCTAGCAATGTACTTGTTCAAATGATATTGATTGAAAATAACAAGCATCTCATTTTTCCACTCATGAAAATACTCTCCATCAAGAATAGGCACTCTATGTCTAAGACTCCCAATAGTAGACTCATCCATCTTCCTCCAATGGTGATTAAACCAAAGCAATGGAGACTGTCGGAGTCAAAACCGGCGGATCTTGGGTAGGGGGTCCCGAACTGTGCGTCTAGGCGGATGGTAACAAAAGACAAGGGACACGATGTTTTTACCCAGGTTCGGGCCCGCTCGGTGGAGCTAAAACCCTACTCCTGCTTGATTAATATTGATGATGTGGGTAGTACAAGAGTAGATCTACCACGAGATCAATGAGGCTAAACCCTAGAAGCTAGCCTATGGTATGATTGTTGTTCGTCCTACGGACTAAAACCCTCCGGTTTATATAGACACCGGAGAGGGCTAGGGTTACATAGAGTTGGTTACAATGGTAGGAGATCTACATATCCGTATTGCCAAGCTTGCCTTCCACGCGAAGGAAAGTCCCATCCGGACAAGGGACAGAGTCTTCAATCTTGTATCTTCATAGTCTTGGAGTCCGGCCAACGATGATAGTTTGGCTATCCAGACACCCCCTAGTCCAGGACTCCCTCAGTATCCCCTGAACCAGGCTTCAATGACGACGAGTCCGGCGTGCATATTGTCTTCAGCATTGCAAGGCGGGTTCCTCCTCCGAATACTTCATAGAAGATTTTGAACACAAGGATAGTGTCCGGCTCTGCAAAATAAGTTCCACATACCACCATAGAGAGAATAATATTTACACAAGTTCAATCTGCTGACGTATTCCGCGGCGTGACAGCACACCATGGCCAAGCCTTTATTTGAATCGGTTCTTACTATTCCACCTCAGCGCGTTTAGCGAAGCGGTTTCTTCGGCATGTCTTGTCAAAGCAGAGATCGTGTCCCCTTATTCCGGGATTCTCATCAATACGGGCGTGGGTAACCCAACCGTGCCATTGATTACGGCGCTTGGGAGATAAGCGAGTTTTACCAGGCCGGTGGGGACGCATAGTTTCGTCCATCCATATAAGGGGATAGGATCCACCTTTTTACCTACGCCTTCTTCCTCCTTTGCTTATCCATTCCCGCGTACTCGAGCTCCAGCACCCAAATCCGCACATCTCGCCTCAACCTTCCCCAGCCATGTCCGGAGCAGGAGGCAAGTGGATGGCCTCCTCCGTTACGGAGGGGCACATCAAGAGGCTGTGAAAGGCCGGATACCTGTCCAGCAACATCGCGCATCGGCTCCCCGACGAGGGGCAGATCATCCCCACCCCCGGGCCCCATGAGAGGGTGGTGTTCCTCCCCCATTTCCTCCGCGGACTGGGCTTCCCACTTCACCCATTTGTCCGGGGGCTCATGTTCTACTATGTCCTGGATTTCCACGATCTGGCCCCGAACTTCATCCTCAACATCTCAGCGTTCATCGTTGTGTGCGAGGCCTTCCTTCGCATCAAACCCCACTTCGCCTTATGGCTGAAGACCTTCAATGTCAAGCCGAAGGTAGTGGGCGGCCAGCAGGCGGAGTGCGGAGGCGCCATGGTGGGCAAGATGCCCAACGTCACATGGCTCGAGGGCCCCTTCGTGGAAACCATCAAAGGGTGGCAATCGGGGTGGTTCTACATCACGGAGCCGTGTGACCCTGAATGGGCAGCGGCCCCCGAATTCAAATCTGGCATCCCCACACAGCTCACCTCCTAGAAAGAGAAGGGCCTAAAATGGGGCGATTTAGAAGAGCTGACCGGACTCCAAACCTGCGTACAAGACCTCGTGAGCAAGAAGACCAAGCTCGTCAACGTGGTCCAGGTCATGCTCGTCCATCGGATCCTCCCCTGCCAACAACGGGCTTTCTACTTGTGGGAGTTTGATCCGGCCCAGCACCAGACCTTGAGCAGGCTCTTCGACACTATGTACGAAGACGCCTGGAGGGTGCTGTTCAAGGGCGCCGAGGCTCCCGCATCCGCTACCGAGGATCGCGGATTCAGCTCGCAGCGTCCAGCCGGCGAGGTAAGCTATTTTACCCTTTACGAGACACTTGTTTTTCATAGTTTGACTCTATGTGGGATCTAAACTCCCCTACCTGTGATAGGCCTGGCAGAAGAAGTCCAGGCAGGTTAACTGTCCGGCTCCCTTACCAGAAGACCCAACGGACGCCCGATTGACGGGGCGGCTGGCTCCGGCGCCTTACGTGGTGCCGGAGAAGAAGGCCAAGAAGAAGGCCACGGGAACCCGAAAGAGTTCCCGGCATCAGGTGTTATCGGACTCATCGTCCGATGACTCTGAGGCGGACTCCTCCCGTGGAAACGAGGAGGAGAAAAAGGAAGCCTCTCCCCCAGTGGGGGGAGAGAAGAAAAGGAAGGCCTCCCCAATTGGGGAGGCTGGAGGGTCCAAGAAGGGAAGGACCCTTCCTCCGGACTACTCCACCAACACCGACGACGGCGAAGAGGATTGGCCCTCAAGGGCCAAGCCCCTGGCGAGATCGTAAGTGTCCGGATTCCAGAATAACTCATGATTTTTCCTTTGTCGAGTAGTGTATTCTAACGCCGAATACACCCATGTAGCCTGCCCAAGGAAGAGCTTCCCGCTTCGTCGAACGGCTCCCTGGATTCGTCGGATGTGAACAGCACTTCACTTCCGACCGCCTCCTCCCCCCGTGACGCAGACGATGCCGCGGTGGAATCCCAAAAGGGGCCCAACCAGGAGGAGGCGGTCCTGGAGGTGCCGCAAGGCGACCTCCCGGACTTCAGGCATAAAGAGGGCGAAACCCCAGAGGGCTCTCAATCCGGCCCTGTGCCGGACTCCGGACCGGAACCTACAATGGTTCCGAAGTCCGACGGGCGGGCTCTTCGTAGGGAGGGCAAGACTGCGACGCCGGCGGCCTCCGTCCATCCGGAGGCGCCGGATAATTTGCTGGAGGCACTCAACGGTGCCTCCATCGACAGGGAGCACCACACTGTTATGAGTGCGGTGATTCAGAAAGTTCAGTCCGCCAAGAGCGGGCTGACTGAAGCCTGTACCAGCGTTCTAACAGGCTTTGAGGTATGTAATTAAGATATGTAAAATAGTACCGCATAGACAGTAGCCCCTGATGCTCAGTTTGGTGTTCGGAAAGAAAAGCCGAACTGAGTATCTAATAAGATATACGCAGGAGTCTAACATAAATATGTCAATATGGGAATGCAAGCTGCGCTGCTGACCTCTGCCGCACTGACTGCGAAGGTCAATGCATTGAAGCAGAGCCTCGAGCGGTCCGAGAACGATCTCGGCCATGCCAAGAAGCAGCTCGAGGGCAAGGAAGGTAAGTAATACCTTATTAAAGTAATGCCTTATTGAAAGGATTTGGTTGCAAAAAATGACAGGAATAACGTGAGTATTGCAGGGGCCACGAACGAGGTGGTGACCCTGAAAGAGGCGGTGTCCGAGGCCAAAAAGAGTGCGGCCACGAAGCGCACCGAGCGAGAGAAGCAGGAGGCGCGGGTGGCGGAGGTGCGGCAAGAGCTCCAGGCTTTCGTTGAAAAACACGAGAGTTTGGAGCGTGACTCGAAGACTCGAGAGTCCGAGCTCGCCTCGGCTCTTCAGAGTGCCTAAGCCACTAAGGCCGAAGCCCAAAAAGCCCTCCAGGAAATCGAGGAAATAAAGAAGCTGGCGGCGGGTAAGGCATTCTTCATGGAAAGCAAACACGTGAAAGTGAATTACTTGTTGCTTACCCGAATCCAGAGCTCTCCAGGAGCATTCACAGATCTGCCTCAGTGTGTAGCAGTGTCCGACCGCAGATTCTACCGGGCCGAGGAAGGGAGCTCGACGGAGAAGGTATTCTGGTCTCAATATGCTGAGGCCGGACATCCGGTGCCTCTGAGCGACCAGCTGAAGCAGCTGGTCGAGCTCCACAAGGTGGCCGAACAGGCCATGAAGGGCCTCATAGTTCGGTTGTGGCCTAAAGAAGCCATGCCTAGGAGCTACTTCGGTCTGGTGCGGCGGCTGGTGGACGCCTGTCCGTGGATTGAAGTCATCAAGCATTCCGTCTGCATTGAAGGTGCCCGTAGGGCCCTTGCCCGCGCTAAAGTGCATTGGGGCAAGATGGACGCCGAGAAGCTTGTGACTGACGCGCCACCGCCAGGCAAGGAGTATCGCACGCCCAAGATGTACTATAAGGGTGCCCTGAAGGGTGCCCGCCTTATAGCGGGTGAATGCTCCAAAGATGTAATTTTTGAGTAAACTCGCATTTGTTATCTTGTGCGCTAAAAACTTTGGTAAGCACGAAGGGGAATTAAACGATGTATGAGTTGAAGAGTTACTCTCATTAGAAGGTGGGCACGGGTGATCAATCCGCTCTTCCTCCTCTTGTTCTTCGCTCTCCTCATCATCTTTTTCATCCAATGAGCTCATAGTTTCATCAATTTCTTCTTCCATAGCTTCTTGCAAAATATTAGTCTCTTCTTGGACAGCGGAGACTTTCTCAATAAGTGCATCAATTGCATAATTGTATTTATAATTCTCATAGCAATATTTGAGGATAGCTAAATTTTCAGATCTATTAACAACATCATCATAATCCTCAAACTCTTTACACATAGCTTCAATTTCATAAGCACCCATAAAAGCAACAAATTCTTCTATTTGTTCCACATCATAGTAATCATATATACCATTAGCATAAGAAGCTAAGGTTTTATTATCATTAAATTTGCATGGAAAGGGAAGGTGCGGAGAATTCATCCTAGAGCAACAAGTATAATCATATTCCACGCATAGTTTCCAAGCATACCACTTCAATAAATGAATTTGATCTCATAATAGTTTCCCTTTTTGTGTTAAGCGATAATCCCTAAAGTATTCACGTTGATCCAACGTTACTCCCATTATAAAGTTGAATGGGGTTTTCTCAGGATTATCAAAGTAGTATATAATATCTCTCGCATAATGAGAATCGAGGGTTTTAGGAGTTACCCCATCCTCATGAGTAGCCACTGCACCTAATTTTTTTTGGTATTTTGTGTTCCATATCCATAACTAAAGATAGAGAACAACTAAGAACAGGAAATAAAAATTACTTAGTGATAAAGCAAACAAGCACACACGAGAATATTCACCCCACGCTATTGCTCCCCGGCAACGGCGTCAGAAAAAGGTCTTGATAACCCACAAGTATAGGGGATAGTTGTAGCCTCTTTCGATAAGTAAGAGTGTCGAACCCAACGAGGAGCTAAAGGTAGAACAAATACTCTCTCAAGTTCTATCGACCACCGATACAACTCTACGCATGCTTGACATTTGCTTTACCTAGAACAAGTATGAAACTAGAAGTACTTTGTAGGTGTTTTTGGGTAAGCTTGCAAGAAAGTAAAGAACGCGTAAATATAAACTAGGGGCTGTTTAGATAAGGACACAACTAAAGTAAATATAGCGACTGTGTAGAAGTGATGGTAGGTGTGGCGAAATTGTCCCTAGGCAACTGACTACGTTACTAGACCGGTAATCACTATTGCAATTCTATTTGAGGGAGAGGCATAAGCTAACATACTTTCTCTACTTGGATCATATGCACTTATGATTGGAACTCTAGCAAGCATCTGTAACTACTAAAGATTCATTAAGGTAAAACCCAACCATAGCATTAAAGCATCAAGTCCCCTTTATCCCATACGCAACAATCCCTCTTAGTCAGGTTTGTGTTTCAGTCACTCACCAACCCACTATAAGCGAATCATGAACTTATTGCAACACCCTACAGAGGAATCCTCACGCTATGCGCGACACGGAGGGAACAATAGGACAGCACCAATAATAAAACATGCAACTCAAACCAATCATAGAAATTCATCAATCACCGATAGGACAATAGGAATCTACTCAGACATCATAGGATGGCAACACATCATTGGATAATAATATGAAGCATAAAGCACCATGTTCAAGTAGAGGGTACAGCGGGTTGCGGGAAAGTGGACCGCTGTAGATAGAAGGGGGAAGGTGATGGAGATGTTGGTGAAGATGATGGAGGTGTTGGTGAAGATCGCGGTGATGATGATGGCCTCCGGCGGCGTTCCGGCGCCACCGGAAGCAAGGGGGAGAGAGCCCCCCTTCTTCTTCTTCTTCTTCCTTGACCTTCTCCCTATATGGGAGAAGGGTTTCCCCTCTGGTCCTTGGCTCCCATGGCTTGGGAGGGGCGAGAGTCCCTCCGAGATTGGATCTATCTCTCTGTTTCTGCGTTCTCTGCATTGGCTTCTGGCTCTGTTTCACCATTTCGCGTATATATGGAGATCCGTAACTCCGATTGGCCTGAAACCTTTTCCGTGATTTTTTTCCGAATATTATCTTTCTTGCGGCAAAAGAAGAGCATCAACCGCCTTACGGTAGGCTCACGAGGGTAGGCCGCGTGCCCTGGGGGGAGGGCGCGCCCTCCTGCCTCGTGACCACCTCGGGCACCGTCTTGCGTGGATCTTTCTTCTGGAATTTTCCATATTTTCCAAAAATAAGCTCCGTCCGTTTTTATCCCGTTTGGATTCCGTTTTATATGGATATTCTGCGAAACATAAAACATGCAACAGACAGGAACTGGCACTAGGCACTAGATCAATATGTTAGTCCCAAAAATAATATAAAAAGTTGCCAAAAAGTATATGAAAGTGAATAATATTGGCATGGAACAATCAAAAATTATAGATACGACAGAGACATATCAGCATCCCCAAGCTTAATTCCTCCTCGTCCTCGAGTAGGTAAATGATAAAAAAGAATAATTTTTGATGTGGAATGCTACCTAGCATAATCTTGATCATATGTCTAATCATGGCATGAATATTAAGACATGAGTGATTCAAAGCAATAGTCTATCATTTGACATAAAAACAATAATACTTTGAGCATACCAATAAAGCAATCATGTCTTTTCGAAACAACAAGGCAAAAGCAAGCTTATCCCTACAAAATCATACAGTTTGGCCATGCTTCATTTTCGTCACACAAAAATGCTCCCATCATGCACAACCCCGATGACGAGCCAAGCAATTGGTTCATACTTTTTAACGCGCTTCAGCTTTTTCAACCCTCACGCAATACATGAGCGCAAGCCATGGATATAGCACTATAGGTGGAATAGAATATAATGATGGAGGTTATGTGGAGAAGGCAGAAAAGGAGAAAGTCTCACATCAACTAGGCGTATAAACGGGCTATGGAGATGCCCATTAATAGATATCAATGTGAGGAGTAGGGATTGCCATGCAACGGATGCACTAAGAGCTATAAGTGTATGGAAGCTCAACAAAAGAAACTAAGTGGGTGTGCATCCAACTTGCTTGCTCATGAAGACCTAGGGCATTTGAGGAAGCCCATCGTTGGAATATACAAGCCAAGTTCTATAATGAAAATTCCCAGTAGTATATGAAAGTGACAACATAGGAGACAATCTATATGAAGAACATGGTGCTACTTTGAAGCACGAGATATGAGACTCACTACATGAAGAACATGGTGCTACTTTGAAGCACAAGTGTGGAAAAAGAGATAGTAACATTGCCCCTTCTCTCTTTTTCTCTCATTTTTTTGCTTTTTTTTGGGCCTTCTCTTTTTCGGCCTTTCTCCTTTTTTATTTTTTATTTTATTTTTACTTTTTTCGTCCGGAGTCTCATCCCGACTTGTGGGGGAATCATAGTCTCCATCATCCTTTCCTCACTGGGGCAATGCTCTAATAATGATGATCATCACACTTATATTTACTTACAACTCAATATTACAACTCGATATCTAGAACAAAGATATGACTCTATATGAATGCCTCCGGCGGTGTATCGGGATGTGCAATGATCTAGCGTAGCAATGGCATCAAAAAACGGACAAGCCATGAAAACATCATGCTAGCTATCTTAAGATCATGCAAAGCAATATGACAATGAATGCTCAAGTCATGAATATGATGATGATGGAAGTTGCATGGCAATATATCTCGGAATGGCTATGGAAATGCCATGATAGGTAGGTATGGTGGCTGTTTTGAGGAAGATATAAGGAGGCTTATGTGTGATAGAGCGTATCATATCACGGGATTTGGATGCACCGGCGAAATTTGCACCGACTCTCGAAGTGAGAAAGGGCAATGCACGGTACCGAAGAGGCTAGCAATGATGGAAGGGTGAGAGTGCGTATAATCCATGGACTCACATTAGTCATAAAGAACTCATATACTTATTGCAAGAATTTATTAGCCCTCTAAGCAAAGTACTACTACGCATGCCCCTAGGGGGATAGATTGGTAGGAAAAGACCATCGCTCGTCCCCGACCGCCACTCATAAGGAAGGCAATCAATAAACACCTCATGCTCCGAGTTACATAACGGTTCACCATACGTGCATGCTATGGGACTTGCAAACCTCAACACAAGTATTTCTCAATTTCACAATTACTCAACTAGCATGACTCTAATATCACCATCTTTATATCGCAAAACTATTTCAAGGAATCAAACATATCATATTCAACGATCTACAAGTTTATGTAGGATTTTATGACTAACCATGTGAATGACCAGTTCCTGTCATCTCTCTAAATAGATATAAGTGAAGCAAGAGAGTTTAATTCTTTCTACAAAAGATATGCCCACGCTCTAACAAATATAAGTGAAGAAAAAGAGCATTCTACAAATGGCGGATGTCTATATGATGAAAAACAGGCAATCCAAACTTCAAATGATATAAGTGAAGCACATGAAGCATTCTATAAAGCCATACTCAAAAGATTTAAGTGAAGTGCAATGAGCATTCTATAAATCAACCAAGGACTATCTCATACCAGCATGGTGCATAAAAGAAAAGTGAAAACTAAATGCAAAAGACGCTCCAAGACTTGCACATAATGCATAAACGAAACGAATACGAAAACATGTCGATACTTGTTGAAGAAAGAGGGGATGCCTCCCCGGCATCCCCAAGCTTAGACGCTTGAGTCTTCTTTAATATTTACTTGGGGTGCCTCGGGCATCCCCAAGCTTGATCTCTTGCCTCTGTTCCTTCTTCTCACATCGAAACATCTTCGATTAGACACTACCTCCACACAAAACTTCAACAGAAAACTCGGTAAGATCCGTTAGTATAATAAAGCAAATCACCACTCTAAGTACTGTTGCAAACCAATTCATATTTTGTTTTTGCATTTTGTCTACTGTAATATAACTTTTTCATGGCTTAATCCACTGATATAAATTGATAGATTCATCAAAACAAGCAAACTATGCATCAAAAACAGAATCTGTCAAAACAGAACAGTCTGTAGCAATCTGAACATCCACCATACTTCTGGTACCCCACAAATTATACAAAAATTAGGAAAAATTAAAAAGTTGTATAGAAAGACAGTGCAAAAAGAATCATAACCAATTGATGTTCCAGTTAAAAATGTAAAATCGCGCACTTCAGCCAAAGTTTCTGTCCTGCACCGTACAAACCAACAAGCATTGTAAACATCCTAAAGGCAAACCTTGGCACATTATTTTTATAATACAATGTAATTGTACAAGGGGATAATTATTTTTGATGAAAAGTTTCTGTAATCAAGATTCACAAAGTTTCCGTGAGCATGAACAAAGTCCAAGGCTAGCTCCCACTTCAACAATGCTTGTCTTTCTCACTTTCACTTTCCTTTTTGAAAAGTTTTGGTTTCCCCTCTTTATTTTTTGTTTTTAAACTATATGAAAGCACTCAACAGAAATAAATGACTCTCTAAAACTTCCGGGTTGTCTCCCTGGCAGCGCTTTTGAAAGTGCAACTAATCCCCGGGTGGTTTTGGTAATTAATAACAACATATATATCATTGAACTAATAGTTACTTGAGAATCATTTCAGAAAGTTCAGTGATATGGGAATGGCAAGGACTGAAGAAGTGGACCCCTCAAAATGCTGAGGCAAGCATTGGCAAAAGCTCAAGACTCCATTTTTGGTTTAGTGATCCAAGATCACATTGAGTCCATAGGAAAGCCAATACTATTAAAAGGGGATGAGGTTATGATAATGATCTGGTTGCTCAAAGTGCTTAGTGATACATCTCCTAAACTATCAGCAACTCTCACTGCCATATACACTCATAAGTAATCTCGGTCCCACCGATTTTCCAAACTCAGTCACACCGAGATGAACCACCTCAGCCATAAAGCCAAACCCTAGAAATTTCGGATTTTCCGATTCTGAACTCGGTCTCACCGAAACTTGAGTTGCCAAGCTTCTGTAACCTTCTGTCATCAAATCGGTGTCACCGAGATGATGAAGTCGGTCCCACCGAGATTGGCAAGCTCTTGTCTTTGCACGAATCGGACTAACCGAGATTGTATTTTCGGTCCCACCGAAAATCCCAATGTTCACATGATTTGAACTTTCGGTCTCACCGAGTTGTCAACTTCGGTCCCACCGAGATTGGTCAAATGTGTGTAACGGTTGGATTTTGTGTGGAGGCTATAAATACCCTCCACCCCTCTTCATTCGTGGAGAGAGCCATCGAAAGTACTACCACTCCTACCTTACATTTCGAGAAGAGAACTACCTACCCTTGTGTTGAGATCAAGTTGCTCCACTCCCACCATATGAAGCTTGATCTCTAGCCTTCCCAAGTTGCTTTCCACTCAATCCTTTCTTCCACCACAGCCAAATCGGTGAGGAGAGTTGAGTGTTGGGGAGATTATCATTTGAAGCACAAGAGCAAGGAGTTCATCATCATCAACACCATCTATTACCTTTTGGAGGGTGGTGCCTCCTAGATTGGTTAGGTGTCGCTTGGGAGCCTCCGTCGAGATGTGGAGTTGAACCAAGAAGTTTGTAAGGGCAAGGAGATCGCCTACTTCATGAAGATCTACCCGAGTAAGGCTAGCCCTCCGTGGGCGTGAGCCATGATGGCATAGACAAGGTTGCTTCTTCGTGGACCCTTCGTGGGTGGAGCCCTCCGTGGACTCTCGCAGCCGTTACCCTCCGTGGGTTGAAGTCTCCATCAACGTGGATTGACGATAGCACCACCTATCGGAACCACGAGAAAAATCTCCGTGTCTCCAAATTGCGTTTGCTCTTCTCCACCTCTCTTTACTACATGTGCAATTTACTTTCCGCTGCCTATACTCTAGAATTGCATGTGTAGGGTGATGCTTGACTTGATCATTATCGTGAATCTGCCAAAAACTTGTCTTTATCAAAAGGCAGAAGTTTTATATTGTCAAGTAGTCTAATCACCCCCCCTCTAGACATACTTTCGATCCTACAAGTGGTATCAGAGCTTTGGTCTCCATTGTATTGGTTTCCATTGCATTGGACTCCATAAGCTTGGTTTCACAACCTAGGAGAGTATGGCATCTAGTGAGGGTAATTTTCGTAGAGGTCCTTACTTTGATGGTACAAATTTTGCTAGTTGGAAGCATAAAATGAAAATGCATATTCTTGGCCATAACCCAGCCGCATGGGGCATTATTTGTGTTGGTATGCAAGGTGAATTCTTCGAGGAAGGAAAAGTTCTGGATCGTGAAGCTACAACGGATGAATTGCGGATGTTGCAAAACAATGCTCAAGCTTGTGACATTCTCTTCAATGCCTTGTGTCCCGAGGAGTTCAACAAAATCAGCCGTCTTGAGAATGCAAAAGAGATTTGGGATACTTTGGTTGAAATGCACGAAGGTACCGAGTCCGTGAAGGAATCAAAGCTAGATGTTCTTCAAGGTCAACTTGACAAGTTCAAGATGAAGGAAGGTGAAGCGTCGCTGAAATGTACTCTAGGCTTGCTCTCATCACAAATGAGATTGCCGGCTTAGGAAGCGAAGAAATGACCGACCGATTCATCATCAAGAAGGTTCTCGAGCTTTGGATGGAAAGTATGACACCGTGCACTTTGATCCAAATGATGCCAAACTACAAGAATCTCAAGCCAACCAAGTCATTGGAAGAATTGTTGCTCATGAGATGACACTTAAAGATAAGGAAGAGCTTCACAACAAGTCAAGTGGTGCTTACGAAGCTACAATTGATGCTCCCACAACCTCAAGTGACAAGCTAGTTTCCAATGAAGAGATAAGCCTAATGGTGAAGAACTTCAACAAATTCTACAAGAGTAGAAGCAAAGAGAGAAGCTCAAAGTCTAGATCATATGATGAAAAGAGATCTTCTAGTCGTGATCGAAACTGCTACAATTGTGGAAGACCCGGACACTACTCAAATGAGTGTTCGGCTCCCCACAAGAGAAGAGAAGAATCTCTAAGAAGAAGAAGCTCAAGAGATGAGTCACCTCGGAAAGAGAGAAGGAGTAGAGATGATCGTTATGAACGAAGACCCTCTCGGAGAAGCAAGGATTCGGAGAGGAAAGACAAGTCATCAAGGAGCTACACAAGAAGGAAACATCAAGCTCATGTAGGTGAATGGGTCTCCGGCTCCGACTCCGACAATCAATCCGAAAGAAGCTATCACTCCAACTCCGACTACTGATCAAGATGAAGGTGTTGCGGTCTTGCTCTCGTGTCCTCCAACTCCAACTCCTATGACTTGTTTGATTCACCAAATGAGGGAATTGGAAGATGCTTCATGGCTAAAGGCCCCAAGGTATCACACCCTGAATTCATTGACTTTGATAGTGATGAGGATGACTTGCTTGGTGAAGATGAGCTCTTACATGATAAATCTAGTGAGCCTAGTAATGATGAACATGCTAGTAGTCTTTATAGTCGAGAAGAGTCGAATGACAATGCTATGAAGGAGATTGAGCATCTAACTAAAGAACTAAACACTCTTAAGTTAGCTCATGAAACAACTCAAGAAGATCATAGAGAGCTCCTAAGATCTCATGAGAAGCTACGCTTCGAGAAGCTCACTCTAGAGCAAGAACATGAGTTCCTAAAAGCAATCAATGATGATCTTCGAAAGAAGAGTTCTTCATATCTTGCCAAACGACTTCTCTTGTCTAATTTCTTGCCACCTATTAAAACTAAGCATGACAAGCATAAGAAAAATTCTTCATCTAGTAGTAACAATAACCATGCTAAATCCAATATTGTTGCTTCTAGTAGTTCTCTTGATTCCACTAACAATGTTTCAAGCCAAGTTACACTTGAGCAAGAAAATAGTTTATTAACATGGATTATAGAGAAAGGTGTCTACAAGAGCCTTGCCGGAAGCAAGAACTTTGAGGAAATTGTCCGCAAGCAAGGAAGGCACCGGAAGAATCAAGGAATTGGTTTTGAGCGAAAGTTCAACGCCGAGGGTGTTGAATGGGAAGAAGGTCAATATCCTACTCCACAGTTTGTTTCTCAAAAGGAGAAGTATGTTCCTACTTCTTCCAATGTGGAACAAGCACAAGATGACCTTCCACCACAAGACCACAAGCTAAAAGGCAAGGACAAGCTTCAAGAGGAGATTGATGCATTTGTTGAAGCACCTCAAGCCATGGTCAAGTGGGTTCCCAAGGAAACGTCAAGTTCTACTTCGTCAAGCTCAACTACAACCCCAAGGATTCCCATCAAGATGATGTGGATCCGAAGAAGAAGAACTAGAGAGTTCTTGAGGGTGACTCGCCAACATACTTCACTCACATTCATTTTGGCAAAAACTTGTGCAATCAACTTCCACATTGTGCACTAGTTCATGGAGTCACAAACCCTCTTGTTGGTAAGTCAAGGGACAAGGTAATCATTGCTTTCATGGACATCATCTATTGTGAACTTCAATCTATGTCCATGGATATCCTTGTTTGTTCCTTGTGGGACTAACCCATGTAGGTATTGAAAGTGCCCGAATCCAAAGGATTGCTCCCAACTCTTGATGATCTTCATCAACATTGAGCATCCACATCTTCAACATCTACATGAAGTCTTCTCGACAACCCAAGGTTAGTTTGACCCTTTAAAGGGGTTCTCACATCTAGGGGAGCTTTGCTCTAAAGAATTGAGCTAAAGCATCTTCAAATGATGTGAACACATTAATGCTTTATGTAAAAGTGGTAACCCCACTTGTGCTTAAGCGATGAGTATGACCTATGATCAAATGTTCTCATTTGACTCCTAAGTCAATATACTCATATAAAGATGACCTAGTCATCGACAAATTGTGTGATAGTAGCTAGAGTTTTTGATGGTGCATGTTTGACACATATTTCATTTGCTATCTTATTGTGTGAGCATGTTGGATGCATGATTTTATCCATTCGAGGACATCCATTTGTTGTTTTGATTGTTTTGATTTTTCTGGCCAAATGGATGGACAAGAATGCCTAAGTACCTCCCCTAGCTATCTATGCTTTCTTGTCTCAAATTCTATTAATGCTTACATCACAAACTTTGAACAAGTCATTTTCGGACCCTCCGAGTGAGGAGCACTCGGAGCCACCGATCCGACAAGGGCTAACTTCCAAAACCTTCTAAGTGATTTCGGTCAGACCAACTCACTCAAACTCGGTCAAACCGAAAACATTTAGATTGATCTAGGTTTTCACCTCGGTGAAACCGAGTTGTGAATTTCGGCGTGACCGAAGTGCATAACTGCCTGCAGTTATCCATCTCGGTGCCACCGAGTTTTACAACTCGGTCCCACCGACAACGAAGGGGTATATATACTCCGAGGGCCGCACGTTGATTTCTCCTTCAAACGCTTCGCCCCCACACCCCTTGCTGCCGTCGCCCTGGTCTCCGGATCGTCTCCGTCCGCGTCAGGCGCCGCCGCAGGTCTCCGTCGCCAAGCGAACATCTTCTCCGCGCCGTTGCCGCCGTAGAGAAACTCCACCAAGTTAGGGTGAGTTTCGATCCCACTCGTGCTCCCATCTCCGATTCAATGCACGTTTGGTTTGCCTAGTATCTTGCTGTTGGGGAACGTAGTAATTTCAAAAATTTTCCTACGCACACGCAAGATCATGGTGATGTATAGCAACGAGAGGGAAGAGTGTTGTCTACGTACCCTCGTAGACCCGAAGCGGAAGCGATCACAACGTAGAGGAAGTAGTCGACGTTCTCCTCGCGATCCGACCGATCCGGCGCCGTTACTCGGCGCCCGAGTTCTTGACACACGACAGCTCGATGGCGTCCCTCGTACTCGATCCAGCCGAGTGTCGAGGAGAGTTCCGTCAAGACGACGGCGTGGGACGATCTTGATGTTTCACGGCGCAGGCTTCGCCTAAGCTTCATGACAGTATAACCGAGGTGGAATATGGTGGAGGGGCACCGACACGGCTAAGGAACGATCTCACGATCAACTTGTGTGTCTCAAGGTGCCCCCCCCCCTGTATATAAAGGAGGGAAGGGGAGGCGGCCGGCCCTAGAGGAGGCGGCGGGAGGAGTCCTACTCCTAGGGAGTAGGACTCCCCCTTCCTAGTTGGACTAGGTTTGGGGGAGGGGAAGAGGAAGGGGCGCCCCCCCTCCTTGTCCTATTCGGACTGGGGGAGGGCGCATGCCACCTCTGGCCGGCCCCTCCTCTTCTCCCTCAAGGCCCACCGAGGCCCATTTACCTCCCGGGGTTCAGGTAACCTCCGGTTTCAGTAAATTCCGTTTTCGTCGGAACCATTCGAACTCCAAACATAGGCTTCCAATATATCAATCTTTATGTCTCGACCATTCCGAGACTCCTCGTCATGTCCGTGATCACATCAGGGACTCGAACTCCTTGGTACATCAAAATACATAAACTCATAATAACATCATCGTAACCTTAAGCGTGCGGACCCTACGGTTCGAGAACAATGTAGACATGACCTAGAACTATTCACGGTCAATAACCAACAGCGGGACCTGGATGCCCATATTGGTTCCTACATATTCTTCGAAGATCTTTGTCGGTCAGACCGCATAACAACATACGTTGTTCCCTTTGTCATCGGTATGTTACTTGTGCGAGATTCGATCGTCGGTATCCAATACCTAGTTCAATCTCGTTACCGGCAAGTCTCTTTACTCGTTCGTAATACATCATCTCACAACTAACTCATTAGTTGTAGTGCTTGCAAGGCTTAAGTGATGTGCATTACCGAGAGGGCCAGAGATACCTCTCCGAGCAATCGGAGTGACAAAACCTAATCTCGAAATACGCCAACCCAACATCTGCCTTTGGAGACACCTGTAGTACTCCTTTATAATCACCCAGTTACGTTGTGACGTTTGGTAGCACCCAAAGTGTTCCTCCGGTAAACGGAAGTTGCATAATCTCATAGTTACAGGAACATGTATAAGTCATGGATAAAAGCAGTAGCAACATACTAAACGATCGTGTGCTAAGCTGATGGAATGGGTCATGTCAATCAGATCATTCTGCTAATGATGTGACCTTATTAATCAAATAACAACTTCTTGTTCATGGTTAGGAAACATAACCATCTTTGATTAACAAGCTAGTCTAGTAGAGGCATACTAGTGACATGTTTGTTTGTCTATGCATTCACACATGTATCATGTTTCCGGTTAATACAATTCTAGCATGAATGATAAACATTTATCATGAAATAAGGAAATAAATAATAACTTTATTATTGCCTCTAGGGCATATTTCCTTGATCTCCCACTTGCACTAGAGTCAATAATCTAGATTACACAGTAATGATTCTAACACCCATGGAGTCTTGGTGCTGATCATGTTTTGCTCGTGGAAGAGGCTTAGTCAACGGTCTGCGCAACATTCAGATCCGTATGTATCTTGCAAATCTCTATGTCTCGATCTGGACTAAGTCCGGATGGAATTGAAGCGTCTCTTGATGTGCTTGGTCCTCTTGTGAAATCTGGATTCCTTTGCTAAGGCAATAGCTCCGAGATTGTCACGAAGATTTTCATTGGACCCGATGCACTAGGTATGACACCTAGATGGGATATGAACTCCTTCATCCGACTCCTTCATTAGCTGCTTCGAAGCTGCTATGTATTCCGCTTCACATGTAGATCCCTTCTGACGCTTTGTTTAGAACCGCACCAACCGACAGCTCCTCCGTTTAGTGTAAATACGTATCCGGTCTGCGATTTAGAATCGTCCGGATCAGTGTCAAAGCTTGCATCAACGTAACCGTTTACGATGAGCTCTTTGTCACCTCCATATACGAGAAACATATCCTTAGTCCTTTTCGGTATTTCGGGATGTTCTTGACCGCTGTCCGATGATCCACTCTGGATTACTTTGGTACCTCCTGCTAGGCTTATAGCAAGGCACACATCAGTCTGGTACACAGCATTGCATACATGATAGAGCCTATGGCTGAAGCATAGGAACATCTTTCATTTCTCTCTATCTTCTGCGCAGTGGTGGGGCATTGAGTCGACTCAACTTCACACCTTGTAACACAGGCAAGAACCCTTTCTTTGCTTGATCCATTTTGAACTTCTTCAAAACTTTATCAAGGTATGTACTTTGTGAAAGTCCAATTAAGCGTCTTGATCTATCTCTATAGATCTTAATGCCTAATATGTAAGCAGCTTCACCGAGGTCTTTCATTGAAAACTCTTGTTCAAGTATCCCTTTATGCTATCCAGAATTCTATATCATTTCCGATCAGCAATATGTCATCCACATATAATATCGTAAATGCTCTGAGCTCCCACTCACTTTCTTGTAAATACTGAGCTTCTCCAAAAGTGCATACAAACCCAAATGCTTTGATCACACTATCAAAGCGTTTATTCCAACTCGAGATGCTTGCACCAGTCCATATATGGATCATTTGGAGCTTGCACACTTTGTTAGCTCCTTTGGATCGATAAAACCTTCGGTTGCATCATATACAACTCTTCTTCCGTAAATCCATTCAGAAGCAGATCTTTACATCCATTTGCCAAATTTCATAATCATAAAATGCGCAATTGCTAACATGATTCAGACGGACTTAAGCATCGCCACGGGTGAGAAGGTCTCATCGTAGTCAATCCCTTGAACTTGTCGAAAACCTTTTGCGACAAGTCGAGCTTTATAAACGATAACATTACCGTCGGCGTCGGTCTTCTTCTTGAAGATCCACTTGTTTTCTATTGCTTGCCTACCCTCGGGCAAGTCAACCAAAGTCCACACTTTGTTTTCATACATGGATCCCATCTCAGATTTCATGGCTTCAAGCCATTTTATGGAATCTGGGCTCACCATCGCTTCTTCATAGTTCGAGGTTCATCATGATCTAGTAGCATGACTTCCGAACAGGATTACCGTACCACTCAGTGCGGATCTTACTCTGGTTGATCTACGAGGTTCGTAGTAACTTGATCCAAGTTTCATGATCAACATCATCAACTTCCTCACTACTTGGTGCGGTGTCTCGTAAACTGGTTTCTGCGACGAACTACTTTCAAGTAAGGGAGAAGGTACTACTACCTCATCAAGTTCCACTTTCCTCCCACTCACTTCTTTCGAGAGAAACTCCTTCTCTAGAAAGGATCCATTCTTAGCAACAAATGTCTTGCCTTCGGATCTGTGATAGAAGGTGTACCCAACTGTTTCCTTTGGGTATCCTATGAAGACACATTTCTCGATTTGGGTTCGAGCTTATCGGGTTGAAGCTTTTTCACATAAGCATCGCATCCCCAAACTTTAAGAAAGCGACAACTTTGGTTTCTTGCTAAACCACAGTTCATAAGGTGTCGTCTCAGCGGATTTCGACGGTGTTCTATTCAGTGTGAATGCGGCCGTCTCTAGAGCATAACCCCAAAACGATAGCGGTAAATCAGTAAGAGACATCATAGATCGTACCATATCTAGTAAAGTACGATTACGACGTTCGGACACACCATTACGTTGTGGTGTTCCGGGTGGCGTGAGTTGTGAAACTATTCCGCATTGTTTCAAATGTAGACCAAACTCGTAACTCAAATATTCACCTCCACGATCAGATCGTAGAAACTTAATTTTCTTGTTACGATGATTTTCAACTTCACTCTGAAATTCTTTGAACTTTTCAAACGTTTCAGACTTATGTTTCATTAAGTAGATATACCCATATCTGCTTAAGTCATCTGTGAAGGTGAGAAAATAACGATATCCGCCACGAGCCTCAACATTCATCGGACCACATACATACGTATGTATGATCTCCAACAAATCCGTTGCTCTCTCCATAGTACGGAGAACGGTGTTCTAGTCATCTTGCCCATGAGGCACGGTTACTTAAGTGCCAAGTGATTCATAATCAAGTGACTCCAAAAGTCCATCAATATGGAGTTTCTTCATGCGCTTTACACCGATATGACCTAAGCGGCATGCCACAAATAAGTTGCACTTTCATTATCAACTCTGCATCTTTTGGTTTCAACATTATGAATATGTGTATCACTACTATCGAGATTCATCAAAATAGACCATTCCTCAAGGGTGCATGACCATAAAAGATATTACTCATATAAATAGAACAACCATTATTCTCGATTTAAATGAATAACCGTCTCGCATCAAACAAGATCCAGATATAATGTTCATGCTTAACGCAGCACCAAATAACAATTATTTAGGTCTAAAACTAATCCGAAGGTAGATGTAGAGGTAGCGTGCCGACCGCGATCACATCGACTTTGGAACCATTTCCCACGCGCATCGTCACCTCGTCCTTTGCCGGTGTTAAGCAATCCGTAGTCCTGCTTTGAGTTGCAAATATTAGCAGCAGAACCAGTATCAAATACCAGTGCTCTGCGAGCTCTAGTAAGGTACACATCAATAACATGTATATCACATATACCTTTGTTCACCTTGCCATCCTTCTTATCCGCCAAATACTTGGGGCAGTTCCGCTTCGATGACGATCGCTTGCGGTAGAAGCACTCGATTTCAGGTTTAGGGCGGACTTGGGTTTCTTCTCTGAGCGACAACTTGCTTCTTTGTTCTTCTTGAGATTCCCTTCTTCTTCCCTTTGCCTTTCTTCTTGAAACTAGTGGTCTTATTGACCATCAACACTTGATGCTCCTTCTTGATTTCTACCTCCAGCCTTTAGCATTGCGAAGAGCTCTGCATAGTCTTTACTAACCCTTGCATATTATAGTTCATCACGAAGCCTTTGTAGCTTGGTGGCGGTGATTGGAGAATTACATCAATGACACAATCATCCGGAAGATTAACTCCCAATTGTGTCAAGTGATTGTAGTACCCGGACATTACGAGTATATGCTCACTAATGAACTGTTCTCCTCCATCTTGCAGCTATAGAACTTATTGGAGACTTCATATCTCTCAATCCGGGCATTCTGTTGGAATATTAACTTCAACTCTGGAACATCTCATATGCTCCATGACGTTCAAAACGTCGTTGAAGTCCCGGTTCTAAGCCGTAAAGCATGGCACACCGAACTATAGAGTAGTCATCACTTTGCTCGCCAGACGTTCATAACATCTGGCGTTGCTCCAAAGAAGAACTGTCACCTAGCGGTGCATCGGGGCGTAGCTCTTACGTGCAGCAATGAGGATGATCCTCGTTACGGACCCATCCGTGTAATTGCTACCATCATCTTTCAACTTTGCTTTCTCAAGGAACGCATTAAAATTCAACGGAACAACAAAGACGAGCCATCTATCTACAATCAAACATAAACAAGCAAGATACTATCGGTACTAAGTTCATGATAAATTTAAGTTCGATTAATCATATTACTAAAGAACTCCCACTTAGAAAGACATCCTCTAGTCATCTAAGTGATCACGTGATCCAAATCAACTAAACCATAACCGATCATCACGTGAAATGGAGTAGTTTTCAATGGTGAACATCTTATGTTGATCATATCTACTATATGATTCACGCTCGACCTTTCGGTCTCCGTGTTCCGAGGCCATATCGCATATGCTAGGCTCGTCAAGTATAACCCGAGTATTCTGCGTGTGCAAAACTGGCTTGCACCCGTTGTAGATGGACGAGAGCTTATCACACCCGATCATCACGTGGTGTGCGGGCACGACGAACTTTGGCAGCGGTGCATACTCGGGAGAACACTTCTTGATAATTTAGTGAGAGATCATCTTATAATGCTACCGTCAATCAAAGCAAGATAAGATGCATAAAGGATAAACATCACATGAAAATCAATATAAGTGATATGATATGGTCATCATCATCTTGTGCTTCATGATCTCCATCTTGCGGCACCACCATGATCACCATCGTCACCGCGCGACACCTTGATCTCCATCGTAGCATCGTTGTCGTCTCGCCAAACTTATGCTTCTCGACTATCGCTACCGCTTAGTGATAAAGTAAAGCATTACGATGCATTGCATTGCATACAATAAGCGACAACCATATGGCTCCAGCCGATGCCGATAACCGGTTACAAAACATGATCATCTCATACAATAAAATATAGCATCACGTCTTGACCATATCACATCACAACATGCCCTGCAAAAACAAGTTAGGCGTCCTCTACTTTGTTTGTTGCAAATTTTACGTGGCTGCTACGGGCTTAAGCAAGAACCAGTCTCACCTACGCATCAAAACCACAGCGATACTTCGTCAAATAGACTCCGTTTAACCTTCTCAAGGACGGGCGTAGCACTTTCAGTTCAACTAAAGTGAGAGAGACAGACACCCACCGGTCACCTTTAAGCAACGAGTGCTCGTGGCGGTGAAACCAGTCTCGCGTAAGCGTCTGGCGTAATGTCGGTGCAGGCGCTTCATCTCACAATACCGCTGAACCAAAGTATGACATCTTTGGTAGGTAGTATGACTTGTATCGCCCACAACTCACTTGTGTTCTACTCGTGCAAAACATCAAACCATAGAAAAACCTTGCTCGGATGCCTTTGTTGGGGAGCGTAGTAATTTCAAAAATTTTCCTACGCACACGCAAGATCATGGTGATGTATAGCAACGAGAGGAAGAGTGTTGTCTCACGTACCCTCGAGACCCAAGCGAAGCGATCTGGCGTAGAGGAAGTAGTCGACGTTCTCCTCGCGATCCGACCGATCCGGCGCCGTTACTCCGGCGCCCCGAGTTCTTGACACACGACAGCTCGATGGCGTCCCTCGTACTCCGATCCAGCCGAGTGTCGAGGGAGAGTTCCGTCGACGACGGCGTGGTGGCGATCTTGATGTTTCATCGGTGAGGGCTTCGCCTAAGCTTCGCGACGGTATAACCGAGGTGGAATATGGTGGAGGGGCACGCGACACGGCTAAGGAACGATCTCACGATCAACTTGTGTGTCTCAAGGTGCCCCCTGCCCCGTATATAAAGGAGGGAAGGGGAGGCGGCCGGCCCTAGAGGAGGGCGGGAGGAGTCCTACTCCTCACCGGAGTAGGACTCCCCTTTCCTAGTTGGACTAGGTTTGGGGAGGGAAGAGGAAAGGCGGCGCCCCCTCCTTGTCCTATTCGGACTTGGGGGAGAGAGGCGCGCCACCACCTCTGGCGGCCCCTCCTCTTCTCCCTCAAGGCCCACCGAGGCCCATTTACCTCCCGGGGTTCGGTAACCTCCGGTTTTCCGGTAAATTCCGTTTTAAATCGGAACCATTCGAACTCCAAACATAGGCTTCCAATATATCAATCTTTATGTCTCGACCATTCCGAGACTCCTCGTCATGTCCGTGATCACATCAGGGACTCGAACTCCTTGGTACATCAAAATACATAAACTCATAATAAGCATCATCGTAACCTTAAGCGTGCGGACCCTACGGTTCGAGAACAATGTAGACATGACCTAGAACTATTCACGGTCAATAACCAACAGCGGGACCTGGATGCCCATATTGGTTCCTACATATTCTACGAAGATCTTTGTCGGTCAGACCGCATAACAACATCGTTGTTCCTTTGTCATCGGTATGTTACTTGCCCGAGATTCGATCGTCGGTATCAATACCTAGTTCAATCTCGTTATCGCAAGTCTCTTTACTCGTTCCGTAATACATCATCTCACAACTAACTCATTAGTTGTAGTGCTTGCAAGGCTTAAGTGATGTGCATTACCGAGAGGGCCAGAGATACCTCTCCAGACAATCGGAGTGACAAAACCTAATCTCAAATCGCCAACCCAACATCGCCTTTGGAGACACTGTAGTACTCCTTTATAATCACCCGATTACGTTGTGACGTTTGGTAGCACCAAAGTGTTCCTCCGTAAACGGAAGTTGCATAATCTCATAGTTACAGGAACATGTATAAGTCATGGATAAAAGCAGTAGCAACATACTAAACGATCGTGTGCTAAGCTGATGGAATGGGTCATGTCAATCAGATCATTCTGCTAATGATGTGACCTTATTAATCAAATAACAACTTCTTGTTCATGGTTAGGAAACATAACCATCTTTGATTAACAAGCTAGTCTAGTAGAGGCATACTAGTGACATGTTTGTTTGTCTATGCATTCACACATGTATCATGTTTCCGGTTAATACAATTCTAGCATGAATGATAAACATTTATCATGAAATAAGGAAATAAATAATAACTTTATTATTGCCTCTAGGGCACATTTCCTTCACTTGCCACGTTTGAAATCTTCCTGAACACTAGATTAGTTCGTTTGGACTAGATTCGAGTAAAAGTTTTAGGGTTAGGTTTCCGCCGAACACATCTCGGTGAGACCGATTTTACATTTTCGGTATGACCGATTTGGCCTCTGGCCATTACACTTGCACCTTCGGTCCAACCGAGTTGTGCAAATCGGTGTGACCGAAATGAGGATTCTGTGAAACCCTAGTGTTTTCGGCAGGACCGAAACCCACTTCGGTCCAACCGAAAGTGGTGTGAATGCTTTTGTTTGAACACTTCGGATTCACCGAATTTTAAACTCGGTCTGACCGAAATGTCTTCTGTGAAAACCTAATACTAGAATTTGAACTCATTTGTTTGCAAAAACTTCTGCAGTTTGTGATAACTCTTCTACTCTGCCTACACCTTATCTATTCATAGGTTGTCAGCCATGTCGGATGCGGTGACAGCCGAACAGTCGAGTCACCTATAGCAGATATTCCAGAGGCAGGCACTAGTCCTGAGTCCAGCAGCTCATCAGATGACGGTGAGAGGAGTACACCAAGTGGTTTGCCTCCTGCAGCCACCAGGGCCAGAAAGAAGAGAAACTCAGATGAAGAAGATTCTGATTTTGTTGTTGAGGAAGAGGTAACCTCAAAGCCCAAGAGAAAAGTAGTTGCCAAAGAGCCTCAAGGTCAGCAGACTAAGAAGGGCACCAGGAAAGTCAAGCAGTCAACTGTTGCCAAGAAGCTGAATTTGGAAGAGGCAACAACAAGCAAGGTAAAGAAAACTTCCAAGAGGAAGAGGTTAGTGCATGATGATGCAGCAGCAGAAGATGAGGATGAGGAAGCACCCGGCCTCCTCGAAGCCTAAGCTCATGGGTGATGCCATCGAGGCGAGGAGCCACTTCAAAGCCCAAGCCATCTGCTCCAGTCAAGGCAGCTCCAAAGAAAGCTCACTGCCAAGCCAAAGAAGACAACAGAACTTTCCGGCCAGAGAAGAACAAAGATGATGTGCCACCAGGTGTGTCGATGATGAGGCACCAGTCTTCTTGAAACTTGACGAAACTGCCACTTCACAATGATGCTCATCCTCAAGCTGAGAACATGAAGGAAAGGAAATATAGAGGTCTCAGGCTATGGAGACAAGCTGATCCATATGCTGTGAGGAGAAGGACTGCTGTTGATCCCAGATTTCATACTAGAGAGCAGCAGGACTTCTATGAGACAGTGCTGATGGACAAGAAGCCCATTGTGGCAGACACAAGATATGTTGATTGGAACTACATTGACAGTGAAGTGCACAGAGACTTCTTTCCACATGTGCATGAGAGCTTCACTGCATGTGGTGTTGCAGAGTTTGTAGGTCAGAAGTTGACAAATTGGAATGATGAAATGATTATGCAATTCTATGCCACAGCTCATTTCTATCCAGATGGAAAGATCACATGGATGACTGAAGGCCAAAGATTTTCTTCAACTGTTGAAGAATGGGCAGAACTTCTGAATGCTCCAGTGCCAAGAGAGGATGATGTTGATGTATATGGTATTCCCAAGAAGAACCATGAATCTATGAAGAATATGTACAAAGAGGTACCAGCTAAGGATTTGGGAATCTGGAAGCTTGGCTCAGTGTACTATCTCCAGGCAGGTCTACCTACCACAAACACTATTCTGAGGCATACTTTGATGCCCAAGTCTGGAGATCATCGCATGATCAGAGGATACTCTATCAACATGCTGCATATACTTGATGAGAGAGCACCTTTCAAGGTGATGGACTTGATAGTTGAGACCATCAAGAGGACTGCAGCTGACCAGAAGAGGTCATGTGGATTTGCCCCGCATATTCAGATGCTTATCAATGCCAAGTTTGGCACGGGCACATACTTGTTGGATAGAGCACACTTACCACTGCAGCCTGAGCATGAGGATAATGTTGTTGTGATGGATGAGGAGGATCCAACTTCAGTTGAAGGTCAAGCAAAGATTGAAGCTGCCAAGAAAGCCAAAGCTGACAAGGAAGCAGCAGCAGCAGCTAAACCAAAGAGTGTTGGAGAGCAGCTACTTGAAGCTACCCAGAGGATTGAGCAACGCCTGCCAAGCATTATGCAGTCTCGGGAGAGCCTAGAGAGGATTGTTGAAGACAAGATCCATGCTCTGGATGTGAAGTCGATGAAGTGCAAAGTAATCAACAAGCTTGAGGCAGATATTGAGGAAGCAAAGAGGAGAAGGAAGAGCTTATCGTGAGATGCAGGATGACCTAGTCCGGGATGCCTATCAGCAGATCGCTCCGGTTCCCACAGACCCGATCATTGCTATTCCGATGGTCGACACCAGACTACAGACAAAGACCTCCCACAGCTCCATCGGTTGCTCCGGCTCCAGCTCGGTGACCACTCCTCCAAAGACAGACATCAGCAGAAGTCTTCGCAGATGCTGCCATATCAACTCCAACATCAACCCAGACAGGAGCCGCCAGCAGAGTCCCCAGTGACGCTTAGCTCTATGCCTTTTCGAACTTTTTGGTAACTTGTTGGAGTTGGAGCTGGAGAAATTGTTGGTAACTTGTTGCCAAAGGGGGAGAAATTGTATAGATCATAGGACTTCGAGAGAGAGAGTGCTTTTGTCTTTGCGCTTTTGCTCTTTCGTTCTTTTGCGGTTTCTTTCAGATACTTTTGAGTTTCGAGATATTCCGTGTGTTTGATACTACGTTTGATTCTACCTTAATGAGTGCTTGGTCGTACTATGCTTTAATGTGTGCTTAATGCTTATCTTATGCTATTCATATCTTGTATGACCATTTACTCATGTCTTGGTGATTGGGTGCATGCTGTTCATTCTTATCATTTAGTGCGCTCCACCAAGATGTATGTGACATGGAAGAGTGACCCATGATCCTAATCGATTATGCATTTGCATTCAAACGCAAGTCTTAAATAATGCACAAATTTAGGGGGAGCTCTTGTTATCACATACTTCTCAAAGCGACGATATTATTCATTGATTATATCCTATGTCGAAGCTTTGATCTATATGTTGTCATCAATTACCAAAAAGGGGGAGATTGAAAGTGCAACTAATCCCCGGGTGGTTTTGGTAATTAATAACAACATATATATCATTGAACTAATAGTTACTTGAGAATCATTTCGAAAGTTCAAGTGATATGGGAATGGCAAGGATCAAGAAGTGGACCCCTCAAAATGCTAAGGCAAGCATTGGCAAAAGCTCAAGACTCCATTTTTGGTTTAGTGATCCAAGATCACATTGAGTCCATAGGAAAGCCAATACTATTAAAGGGGATGAGGTTATGATAATGATCTGGTTGCTCAAAGTGCTTAGTGATACATCTCCTAAACTATCAAGCAACTCTCACTGCCATATACACTCATAAGTAATCTCGGTCCCACCGATTTTCCAAACTCAGTCACACCGAGATGAACCACCTCAGCAATAAAGCCAAACCCTAGAAATTTTGGATTTTCCGATTCTGAACTCGGTCTCACCGAAACTTGAGTTGCCAAGCTTCAGAATCTACGTCATCAAATCGGTGTCACCGAGATGATGAAGTCGGTCCCACCGAGATTGGCAAGCTCTTGTCTTTGCACGAATCGGACTAACCGAGATTGTATTTTCGGTCCCACCAAAAATCCCAACGTTCACATGATTTGAACTTTCGGTCTCACCGAGTTGTCAACTTCGGTCCCACCGAGATTGGTCAAATGTGTGTAACGGTTGGATTTTGTGTGGAGGCTATAAATACCCTCCACCCCTCTTCATTCGTGGAGAGAGCCATCGAAAGTACTACCACTCCTACCTTACATTTTCGAGAAGAGAACTACCTACCCTTGTGTTGAGATCAAGTTGCTCCACTCCCACCATATGAAGCTTAATCTCTAGCCTTCCCAAGTTGCTTTCCACTCAATCCTTTCTTCCACCACAGCCAAATCGGTGAGGAGAGTTGAGTGTTGGGGAGATTATCATTTGAAGCACAAGAGCAAGGAGTTCATCATCATCAACACCATCTATTACCTTTTGGAGGTGGTGCCTCCTAGATTGGTTAGGTGTCGCTTGGGAGCCTCCGTCGAGATGTGGAGTTGAGCCAAGAAGTTTGTAAGGGCAAGGAGATCGCCTACTTTGTGAAGATCTACCCCAGTAAGGCTAGCCCTCCGTGGGCGAGGCCATGATGGCATAGACAAGGTTGCTTCTTCGTGGACCCTTCATGGGTGGAGCCCTCCGTGGACTCTCATGGCCGTTACCCTCCGTGGGTTGAAGTCTCCATCAACGTGGATTGACGATAGCACCACCTATCGGAACCACGAGAAAAATCTCCGTGTCTCCAAATTGCGTTTGCTCTTCTCCACCTCTCTTTACTACATGTGCAATTTACTTTCCGCTGCCTATACTCTAGAATTGCATGTGTAGGGTGATGCTTGACTTGATCATTATCGTGAATCTGCCAAAAACTTGTCTTTATCAAAAGGCAGAAGTTTTATATTGTCAAGTAGTCTAATCACCCCCCCTCTAGACATACTTTCGATCCTACAGCTTTCTTTAAAGCCATTAAGCTAGGCATATAGTGCTCAAGTAGTGAATCCACCCGGATCCCAAGGTATATCAAAGCCAATTTTAATTAACAATGATTTGTAGTTTAGTAGTGAGCACAAAGTAACATAAATCATGTAATGACGAAGTCTAACTCTCTTCCTATGCATCGGCATGTCATAAAAGAACAATTCACGCATACATAATAAAGGCCAATGCATAGTATAAACAGTTTCTTGCAATTCTATCATATTGAAAACATAAAGAGGCGGAGATAGAGTTCCCCTCTCATAATAATTGCAAGTAGGAGCAGCAAGCACATGCATATTATATTCATCAAAATCATCATGTGTAGTAGTAAAAGACAACCCATCAATATAATCCTTAATAAGTGCAAGCTTCTCCGATATAGTGTAGTCGGGAGAATTCAAAAAGATAATAGGACTATCATGCGTGGGTGCAATAGCAACAATTTCATGTTTAACATAAGGAACAATAGCAAGTTCATCTCCATAGGCATCAATCATATTGGCATCTTGGCCACAAGCATAGCAAGCATCATCAAAAAGGTATATTTCAAAAGAATCATAGGGATCATAACAGTCATCATAGAAATCATCCTTCAGTAAGCACGAAGGGGAATTAAACAATTATGAGTTGAAGAGTTAATCTCATTAGAAGATGGGCACGGGTGATCAATCCGCTCTTCCTCCTCTTGTTCTTCGCTCTCCTCATCATCTTTTTCATCCAATGAGCTCATAGTTTCATCATTTTCTTCTTCCATAGCTTCCTGCAAAATATTAGTCTCTTCTTAGACAGCGGAGACTTTCTCAATAAGTGCATCAATTGCATAATTGTATTTATAATTCTCATAGCAATATTTGAGGATAGCTAAATTTTCAGATCTATTAACAACATCATCATAATCCTCAAACTCTTTACACATAGCTTCAATTTCATAAGCACTCATAGAATCAACAAATTCTTCTATTTGTTCCACATCATAGTAATCATATATACCATTAGCATAAGAAGCTAAGGTTTTATTATCATTAAATTTGCATGAAAAGGGAAGGTGCGGAGAATTCATCCTAGAGCAACAAGTATAATCATATTCCACGCATAGTTTCCAAGCATACCACTTCAATAAATGAATTTGATCCCATAATAGTTTCCCTTTTTGTGTTAAGCGATAATCCCTAAAGTATTCACGTTGATCCAACGTTACTCCCATTATAAAGTTCAATGGGGTTTTCTCAGGATTATCAAAGTAGTATATAATATCTCCCGCATAATGAGAATCGAGGGTTTTAGGAGTTACCCCATCCTCATGAGTAGCCACTACACCTAATTTTTTTGGTACTTTGTGTTCCATATCCATAACTAAAGATAGAGAACAACTAAGAACAGGAAATAAAAATTACTTAGTGATAAAGCAAACAAGCACACACGAGAATATTCACCCCACGCTATTGCTCCCCGGCAACGGCGCCAGAAAAAGGTCTTGATAATCCACAAGTATAGGGGATAGTTGTAGCCTCTTTCGATAAGTAAGAGTGTCGAACCCAACGAGGAGCTAAAGGTAGAACAAATACTCTCTCAAGTTCTATCGACCATCGATACAACTCTACGCACGCTTGATGTTTGCTTTACCTAGAACAAGTATGAAACTAGAAGTACTTTGTAGGTGTTTTTGGGTAAGCTTGCAAGAAAGTAAAGAACGCGTAAATATAAACTAGGGGCTGTTTAGATAAGGACATAACTAAAGTAAATATAGAGACTGTGTAAAAGTGATGGTAGGTGTGGCGAAATTGTCCCTAGGCAACTGACTACGTTACTAGACCGGTAATCACTATTGCAATTCTATTTGAGGGAGAGGCATAAGCTAACATACTTTCTCTACTTGGAGCATATGCACTTATGATTGGAACTCTAGCAAGCATCCGCAACTACTAAAGATTCATTAAGGTAAAACCCAACCGTAGCATTAAAGCATCAAGTCCCCTTTATCCCATACGCAACAATCCCTCTTACTCGGGTTTGTGTTTCAGTCACTCACCAACCCACTATAAGCGAATCATGAACGTATTGCAACACCCTACAGCGGGAATCCCTCACGCTTGCGCGACACGGAGGGCACAATAGGACAACACCAATAATAAAACATCCAACTCAAACCAATCATAGCAATTCATCAATCACTGATAGGACAATAGGAATCTACTCAGACATCATAGGATGGATACACATCATTGGATAATAATATGAAGCATAAATCACCATGTTCAAGTAGAGGGTACAGCAGGTTGCGGGAGAGTGGACCGCTGTAGATAGAAGGGGGAAGGTGATGGAGATGTTGGTGAAGATGATGGAGGTGTTGGTGAAGATCGCGGTGATGATGATGGCCTCCGGCAGCGTTCCGGCGCCACCGGAAGCAAGGGGGAGAGAGCCCCCCTTCTTCTTCTTCTTCCTTGACCTTCTACCTAGATGGGAGAAGGGTTTCCCCTCTGGTCCTTGGCTCCCATGGCTTGGGAGGGGCGAGAGCCCCTCCGAGATTGGATCCATCTCTCTGTTTCTGCGTTCTCTGCGTTGGCTTCTGGCTCTGTTTCACCGTTTCACGTATATATGGAGATCCGTAACTCCGATTGGCCTGAAACCTTTTCCGTGATTTTTTTTCCGAATATTATCTTTCTTGCGGCAAAAGAAGAGCATCAACCGCCTTACAGTGGGCTCATGGGGGTAGGCCGCGCGCCCAGGGGGAGGGCGCGCCCCCCTGCCTCGTGACCACCTCGGGCACCGTCTCGCGTGGATTTTTCTTCTGGAATTTTCCATATTTTCCAAAAATAAGCTCCGTCCGTTTTTATCCCGTTTGGATTTTGTTTGATAAGGATATTCTGCGAAACATAAAACATGCAATGATGTGAACTGCACTGCCTTTGGATCAATATGTTAGTCCCAAAATAATATAAATAGTTGCCAAAAGTATATGAAAGTGAATAATATTGGCATGGAACAATCAAAATTATAGATCTGACGGAGCGATCGATCGGACGCGTCATGTTTGGTGATGTAGGTTTAAGTGCTTCCTCCTCTAATCGGGTAGCAACTGCGTTTTAGGTAGCTCTTGGAGGCGTTCGAGTTCATACTCTTCGGCCGCAAGGACTTCAGTCCATCTATCGGCTAGCAAGTCTTGGTCAGCTCGAAGCTGTTGCTGCTTTTTCTTGAGGCTGCTTGCCGTGGCCATAAGCCTGTGGTTGAAACACTCTTGTTCGACGGGATCCTCAGGCACGACAAATTCGTCGTCGTTGAGGCTTGCCTCATCTTCAGAGGGAGGCATATAATTGTCGTCCTCTACCTCTCTGTCTGCCGCTCTCTCATGAGGGTTGGCTTCTCCATCCTCCTGCGTTGAATCCTGCTGGGGGGGTTGTCTTCGGCACTGTCTGGGGTGTTATTGTCTTCGGTGTCGGAATCTCCATTTTTGCTGTGGCGGGATTTAGAGCGGCGCCGCTGACGCCGGCGCTTAGGCTGTTTCTTGGAGGGGTCATCCTCCGTTGTTCCATCGCCATTCCCATCCTTTGGGATGTCCACCATGTAAATGTCGTATGACGAGGTGGCCTTCTAGTGCCCTGTAGGTGCTGGTTCTTGGTCGTCTCCTGCATCGTCGTCCATACCGTCGATGTTTTTGGAGTCGAAATCTAGCATGTCGGTTAAGTCGTCGACAGTGGCTATGAAGTGGGTGGTGGGTGGGCTTTGAATTTCTTCGTCGTCCGCATCCCAACCGTCCTGACCATAGTCCGGCCAGGGCTCTCCTGATAAAGAGAGACACTTTAGCGAATTCAGGATGTCGCCAAAGGGCGAGTGCTGAAAGATGTCCGCAGCGGTGAACTCCATGATCGGCGCCCAATCGGATTCGATTGGTAGGGGCGCGGAAGGTTCGGAGTCCGGAGAGGAGTCCGGCACCTTGGAGTCACGAGCTTCACAAAGGACAGGGTTGGTACTCAACTCTATCACCGTAGAGGTAACAGCCCCCGAGGCAGTGTCCAGCCACCCGTCCTCGATCGACGCAGTCGGCTCCGAGCTAAGGGTCGGAGCGGACACTTGTGCGACCTCCAGGTCACTGTCCGGCAGCAGAGCTAGATCATGCCTGTCATGATAGTGCGGCGCGCTTGGCAGTGGCTCGAACCCGTGGAAGATCAAGTCTCCGCGGACGTCAGCCATATAGTTCAAACTTCCAAATCTGACCTGATGGCCAGGGGCGTAGCTTTCAATCTGCTCCCGATGGCCAAGTGAGTTGGCCCGCAGCGCAAAGCCGCCGAACACGAAGATCTGTCCGGGGAGAAAAGTCTCACCCTGGACCACGTCGTTGTTGATGATCGAAGGAGCCATCGGGCCTAAAGGCGACAACACATAGGAACTCTCAATGAAAGCACCAATGTCGGTGTCAAAACCGGCGGATCTCGGGTAGGGGGTCCCGAACTGTGCGTCTAGGCGGATGGTAACAGGAGACAAGGGACACGATGTTTTTACCCAGGTTTGGGCCCTCTCGGTGGAGGTAAAACCCTACTCCTGCTTGATTAATATTGATGATGTGGGTAGTACAAGAGTAGATCTACCACGAGATCAATGAGGCTAAACCCTAGAAGCTAGCCTATGGTATGATTGTTGTTCGTCCTACGGACTAAAACCCCCCGGTTTATATAGACACCGGAGAGGGCTAGGATTACACAAAGTCGGTTACAATGGTAGGAGATCTACATATCCGTATTGCCAAGCTTGCCTTCCACGCCAAGGAAAGTCCCATCCGGACACAGGACAGAGTCTTCCATCTTGTATCTTCATAGTCTTGGAGTCCAGCCAACGATGATAGTTCGGCTATCCGGACACCCCCTAGTCCAGGACTCCCTCAGAGACCAAAGCTCTGATACCACTAGTAGGACCTTGAGAAGAGGTGTCTAGAGGGGGTGTGATTAGAACTAAGTACCAAAGTTGCAGTTTTTAAGTTTCTTCAAGTTTAAGTGGAGATTAGGCACAAGTTTAACCATCACAATACATATCAAGCAAGCATGCAAAGAGTATATGAGCAGCGGAAATTAAAGCATGCAACTTGCAAGAAAGTAAAGGGAAGGGTTTGGAGGATTCAAACACAATTGGAGACACGGATGTTTTTGGCGTGGTTCCGATAGGTGGTGCTATCGTACATCCACGTTGGTGGAGACTTCAACCCACGAAGGGTAACGGTTGCGCGAGTCCACGGAGGGCTCCACCCACGAAGGGTCCACGAAGAAGCAACCTTGTCTATCCCACCATGGCCGTCGCCCACGAAGGACTTGCCTCACTAGCGGTAGATCTTCACGAAGTAGGCGATCTCCTTGCCCTTACAAACTCCTTGGTTCAACTCCACAATCTTGTCGGAGGCTTCCAAGTGACACCTAGCCAATCTAGGAGACACCACTCTCCAAGAAGTAACAAATGGTGCGTTGATGATGAACTCCTTGCTCTTGTGCTTCAAATGATAGTCTCCCCAACACTCAACTCTCTCTCATAGGTTTTGGATCTGGTGGAAAGAAGATTTGAGTGGAAAGCAACTTGGGGAAGGCTAGACATCAAGATTCATATGGTAGGAATGGAATATCTTGGCCTCAACACATGAGTAGGTGGTTGTATCTCAAAAATGGTAAGTTGAAAGTGTAGGTTCATTCTGATGGCTCTCTCCATGAATGAAGAGGAGGTGGAGGGGTATTTATAGCCTCCACACAAAATCTAACCGTTACACACAATCTACCAAACTCGGTGGGACCAAATCGTTAAACTCGGTCGGACCGATTTAGTAAACCTAGTGACCGTTAGTGATTTTCGGTGGGACTGAAATGCAACTCGGTGAGACCGATATAGTTAGGGTTAGGGCATAACGTAATCTCGGTAGGACCGATTACACAAACTCGGTGAGATCGATTTGGTAATAAGCTTTCCAGAGAGTTGGTGAGGCAAACTCGGTGGGACCGATTACTCAAACTCGGTGGGACCGATTTTGGTAATAAGTTATCCAGAGAGTTTGCATTGTAATCTCAGTAGTACCGATTGCTCAAACTCGGTGAGACCGATTTTGATAATGGACATACACAGAGAGATTACAATCCCATCTCGGTGAGATCGAGATCCCTATCGGTAAGACCGATTTGCTTAGGGTTTGTGGCAGTGGCTATGACTTTTGGAATCGGTGGCGCCGGATAGGAAGAATCAGTGTGACCGATTATTGCTTTAGGTTTAGGTCATTTGTGGAAGTGGGAAAGTAGTTGAGGGTTTTGGAGCATATCACAAAGCACATGAAGCAAGAGGCTCATTAAGCAACACCTCATCCCTCCTTGATAGTATTGGCTTTTCCTATAGACTCAATGTGATCTTGGACCACTAAAATATAAAATGAAGAGTCTTGAGCTTGAAGCTTGAGTCAATCCTTTGTCCTTAGCATCTTGAAGGAGTTCCCACATCCTTTAGTCTATGCCACTCCATTGTTGAACTTATCTGAAACATACTAGATAAAAGTGTTAGTCCAACAAGAGATATGTTGACATTAATTACCAAAACCACCTAGGGAGCACTTGTGCTTGCACATCTTTGCAAGAAGGGGGTGCGGGAATGGGGATCGGGATTTGTGGATTCGGTGGTTTCCGGCACTAGAGCAGACGAGCCGGCGAAGCTTAAGGAGGAAGACTTAAATAGACCCAGAATTTTTCATCGCAAACGATTCTTACAAAACAATTATGTGTGATGTTGTAGATATTTTTTATTAGCTGTGAAAGACGAATTTGGAGTAAAGTGGCAACGGATGCTGTTTTAAATGTACGAGAAATTTTATAGTTCTAGTACAACTGTCATGTCAAATTTTGGGGAAAAAATCAGGGGTCATTTGACCTTTTAAGACATTTAAGTGATTTTCTAGCCATTTAATGACCGTAATTGAAATTTGAACTACATGTACATGCAGCAGCTAACCAAAACGGTTTGAAAAGTCATATTTTGTGTACTCATGTGCGATTTAATTCCACGTGCAGTAAATTGGAAGGAATTTTCAAACATATTGGTCTAACGGCTATGACACAATTAAGCGTGGAGTGCCATGGCATTTAAATTCCAAAAAATTAAAAACATGAAACTTTGCTTGATGTAATGTCATACCACCAAGATGATGTGGTACAAAAATTGGCCTGTTTGACGAAAGTTTGGACACACACTCCTCACAAACCGGAGCAACTCACTAGAAGGCTCGTGGTTTCAGAGAGGGAACAATGCATGTTTGATGACGAACGGCAGATAGCTTCCTCTTACGGACTTCAACATTTTTCTACGAGTAATGTGCACTGATACTAACTGTCATGTGAAAATTTGGAAAATTTCTGGGGTCATTTGACCTTTTGAAGACATTTAAGTGATTTGCTATCCATTTAATGACTGTAATTCAAATTTGAACTAGATGTACATGCAATGGCTAACCATAACGGTTTGAAAAATCATGTTTGTGTACTTGTGTGCGAGTTAATTCCATGTGCAGTAAATTAGAATGAATTTTCAAGCATATTGGTCTCACGGCATTGACACATGCATGGAGTGCCATGCCATTTTAATTCAAAAAAATAAAAAATGACCAGGAAAACATGAAACTTTGCTTGATGTAATGTCATACCACCAAGATGATGTGGTACAAAAACTAGCCTGTTTAACGAAAGTTTGGACACACACCCCTCACAAACGGGAGCAACTCACTAGAAGGCTCGTGGTTCCGAGAATGGAACAATGTGTGTTTGATGACGAACGGCAGATAGCTTCCTCTTACGGCCTTCAAAAAATTTCTACGTGTAATGTGCACTGATACAAACTGCCATGTGAAAATTTGGAAAATTTTAGGGGTCATTTGACCTTTTGATGACATTTAAGTGATTTCCTAGCCATTTAATGACCGTAATTCAAATTTGAATTAGATGTACAATGGGTAACCATAACGGTTTGAAAAATCATATTTGTGTACTTGTGTGCGAGTTAATTCCATGTGTAGTAAATTAGAAGGAATTTTCAAACATATTGGTCTCACCACATGGACACATGTACATGCATGGAGTGCCATGGCATTTTTATTCCAAAAAAATAAAAAATGATCAGAAAAACATGAAACCTTGCTTGATGTAATGTCATGCCACCAAGATGGTGTGGTACAAAAATTGGTCTGTTTGACGAAAGTTTGGACACACACCCCTTACAAACCGGAGCAACTCACTAAAAGGCTCGTGGTTCCGAGAGGGAATAATGCATGTTTGATGACGAACGACATACAGCTTCCTCTTACGGCCTTTAAATTTTTTCTACGTGTAATGTGCACTGATGCAGACTGTCATGTGAAAATTTGGAAACTTTTAGGGGTCATTTGACCTTTTGAAGACATTTAAGTGATTTCCTAGCCATTTAATGACCGTAATTCAAATTTAAATTAGATGTACAACGGGTAACCATAACGGTTTGAAAAATCATATTTGTGTACTTGTGTGCGAGTTAACTCCATGTGCAGTAAATTAGAAGGAATTTTCAAACATATTGGTCTCACGGCATGGACACATGTACATGCATGGAGTGCCATGGCATTTTTATTCCAAAAAATTTAAAAATGATCAGAAAAACATGAAACCTTGCTTGATGTAATGTCATGCCACCAAGATGATGTGGTACAAAAATTGACCTGTTTGACGAAAGTTTGGACACACATCCCTCACAAATCGGAGCGACTCACTAGAAGGCTCGTTGTTCCGAGAAGGGAACAATGCATGTTTGATGACGAACGGTAGATAGCTTCCTCTTACGGACTTCAATTTTTTCTATGTGTAACGTGCACTAATACAACTGTTATGTGAAAATTTGGAAATTTTCAGGGGTCATTTGACCTTTTGAAGACATTTAAGTGATTTTCTAGCCATTTATTGACCGTAATTCAAATTTGAACTACATCTACATGCAACGGCTAACCATAACGTTTGAAAAATCATATTTGTGTACTTTGTGTGCGAGTTAAAAAATCATCAGACCAGATTGCATTATGGTGACTGTAGCCGATTCACGGGGGCTATATGTTTGGATTTTATGAGCAAACATGGTAATGAGACCCGGCTTATCTTGATAGATTAAGCCGGCCCTTGGGGGCTACAGGTATGAAATTGACTCATTACTATTTAAAGTCTCGGCTCATTTTGACAGATTAAGTTGACCCTTGGGGGATACATATGCAAAATTGAAGTATTACTATTGAAAGTTCCAGTTTATCTTGAAAGTATAACCCGGCCTTGGGGGCTACTGGATTTGATCTACAAAGCTATTTAAAGTCTACAATACATTCCATTCTATCATGTCCAGTAAACTTGGCGGCTAATAGAAGTATATTCATATGAAGAGAGCTGCAGTGTTTACCTCAAAGCGCTCCTTCATCAAGTTGACTAAGCCGGCTTCAAAATCACGGCTTGTGTACAAACGGTTCAAGTACCCAGAGTGGATCTCTTGAGCACTGAAATGAGTGTAACTATCCAAGTTGGCTGACCACTTGCCTTTGTCAGCAACAGAATCTTCTTCCTTGGCGCTGTGCTTTGACAAGACAGTGGGATTGCCTGGTGTTGTATAGCCATGCCCAGTAATGATAACATCATCAGCCTTTTCTTCAGTAGGCTTGATGGGGCTTGGCGGCTTAATGGGGCTTGGCGGCTTGGTGGTGGCTAGATCAATATCCATGTGGTCCACCTCAATGTTGTGCTCGACCAGTGGTGGTTCATCGGCTATGGCTTTAGGAGCATGGTGTGAGGTCTCTATTGACTACTGCTCCAGCTCAGAAGGTTTTTCGGTGGTTTTTGTCACCTTCATTTTCTTGCTGGGCTTTGCCACAGCTCTGTGAATGAAATACAAGATGAGGTTAACACAACGATTGAGTATATAATTGAAAGCAGAGATATAGCAGTCTTACCCAGCCACAGGTTTGAAGGCTGGGACATGAGTTCCCATTGAGTCGCCAGAGGAGGAATGAGACGTTCTGTGATAATTTGAATTGGAAGGATTAAGAGGTTGTCGAAAAAGACCGGCCCTGGGATAAGTTAAGTCGGAGTTTGTTGAGACCTCTGGACGACGCTTGCGGGGAGCTGGAGTGTTTGGTAAGCCAGGGGAAAGGATCCCGCTTCCGCTGTTCTGGGTTGTGCGGCGAGCTTCATGTTGCTGCTTCTTTAAAATAAAATTGGGATCCAAATAAGCCAAATGATGAGAAAACCTTACTTTCCAGCTTGCTTGGCGAGTTTTCTGTTTTGGCAGAGATTCTGAGCCGGAGGAAAGAATAATTACCTCTTCGTCACCCACGCGGCTGGCTTCCGCTTCATCCTGATAACAGTCATTGTCAATGAGATGTACAAAAAATGAGCCAAGAGAATCAAGTTCTACCTCTGACTCATCATCACCACCATCGTCATCCAAGTTTAGTAGCTCCAAGGGACCGGTCTTCTTCTTGGCAGGCTTTTTGGTGGCCTTGGTCTTGGTTCGGGTAGGCTTGACCGGCTTGTCTTGCAGCTTCATCGTCCATAAAGGAGAATCAACATGTGGAGGTCAGATGATTATAAGTGGACATCGTTAATGAAAACATGATTCAAATTGGAAACATGATGTACAACACTTACAACTGGCGGCTGGTTGAAAGTACAAAAAGGACTAAGTTCGGTTTTACTGCATTCTGCCCAGCTTTCATTCAACAAAGCCTTGGTCGCTTCATTGACTTTGGCATCAGATAATTGGATTTTGCAGTGACGTTGGGGACCTTTCAAGTTGCCGGTGTACTCGCACATTAAGCCGGGGCAGACGCTTAAGGGCATGATCCTCCAGGAGAGCCAACACCGAACAAGGTCGATGTTGGTTAAGCCATTAGCCATGAAGGCTCTGATCTTTGAAAAAGTGGGCGCATACTTGACCCGTTCTTTTGTGTTGATCCGTTGTGGGTGTCGGTGTCAAAACCGGCGGATCTCGGGTAGGGGGTCCCGATCTGTGCGTCTAAGGCTAATGGTAACAGGAGGCAAGGGACACGATGTTTTACCCAGGTTCGGGCCCTCTCGATGGAGGTAAAACCCTACTTCCTGCTTGATTGATATTGATGATATGGGTATTACAAGAGTTGATCTACCACGAGATCATAGAGGCTAAACCCTAGAAGCTAGCCTATGATGATTATGATTGTGTATCTAAGGACTAAACCCTCCGGTTTATATAGACACCAGAGAGGGCTAGTGTTTACATGGAGTCGGTTACAAAGAAAGAAATATAATATTCGAATCACCAAGCTTGTCTTCCACGCAAAGGAGAGTCCCATCCGGACACGGGACGAAGTCTTGAATCTTGTATCTTGAAGGTCCAACAGTCCGGCCAAAGTATATAGTCTGGCTATCCGGATACCCCCTAATCCAGGACTCCCTCAGTAGCCCCTGAACCAGGCTTCAATGACGATGAGTCCAGCGTGCAGTTTGTCTTCGGCATTGCAAGGCGGGTTCCATCTCCGAATACTCCAAAGTAGTTGTCGAACACTTAAACCGTGTCCGGATCTGCAAGATGATCTTCACATATCACCGTAGGGAGCATAGCACTTCATAAATCTGATCTGCTAGCAATTTTTGTACGTCGTGCTCCTGCATCATGGCCCGGCCCAACACGAGCCGGTTTTACTTGGCCTGCCTCGATACGCGTTGCGAGGCGGTTTTACTGGCACACCTTGCCAAAGCAGAGATCGTGCTCCCCTTATCGTGGGATCTTCCATTAATATAGGCGCATGCGTCCTCACAACGTCTGTTGGTATGACTATGTGTTTCTGGGTAAGTCCCGAGCGGTTACGCTGAGGACGCTTGATATTCACCCCCTTTATAAAGGGGCCGAGGCCTATCCCTCTTTTCCACCACCCTTGCGCCTTTTCACATCTCGAGTTCTAACACCCAAAACCCAAGCTCAAGTACCTCGGATCCTCAACCATGTTCGGATCCAACCCTCAAGGCCGGTGGGTGGCCTCCTCGGTCACAGAGGAGGACATTGCGAAGCTTAGGGAGGTCGGATATCTGACCGCCGACATCGAGCACATGCTTCCTGCTCTAGGGCAGGTCATCCCTACTCCCGAGCCCAATGAGAGCGTCGTATTTGTTTCTCACTTCCTCCGTGGCTTGGGCTTCACCCTTGATCCCTTTGTGAGAGGGCTCATGTTCTATTACGGGTTAGATTTTCATGATCTAGTCCCGGACGCTATCCTCCATATCTCGTCGTTCATCGTTGTGTGTGAAGCTTTTCTCCACGTCACTCCACACTTCGGCTTATGGCTCAAGACCTTCAATGTGAAGCTGAAGATGATTGAGGGGCGACACGTGGAGTGCGGAGGTGCTGTAATAAGTAGGAATGCCGATGCCCCATGGCCAGAGGGCTCCTTCCCAGAGGTGTCTGATCTATGGCAGCGGAGGTGGTTTTACGTCACGGCTCCCAGAGGCACAAAGTGGGTGGCTGCCCCCGACTTCCGTTCGGGCCCTCCTTCTCAACTGGCGTCATGGACCAATATAGGACGGGATTGGGGGTCTGCTAGCGATGTAGCAACACTTCAGAGCCGTATCCGGGAGCTTCTTGAGCGGGACATTAGCCTTGTCAGCATAATTCAGGTAATGCTAATCCGACGGATGTTCCCGTGCAAACACTGGCCTCTCCGGATGTGGGAGTTCAATCCGGAAGGTCTGTGGACTATTCTGCACTTCTTCGGCCTGGCGCTCGAAGGGATGTGTAAATTATTCTTCGGACCACAAGTAAAGTGTCTGGATACCACCGAGGATGCGGGCCTGAGCTGCAATCGCGCAGATACCCAAGTAAGTAACCCAGAAACCGAACACTTCGTCTATTTTTGTCATAGGCATTATTCTGAAAATCCTCCGTGGCCAGGAATAGCTCAGCAAGGCGGAGAGAATCAGGTGTCCGGCGCCACTTCCCGAAGGCTCGCCAAGTCCCTCCATAGCCAAGATGCTTGGCCGTGTGCTAAGTAAAGTGCCCTTAGGGAAAGACGAAGGGAAGAACAGAGAAGCCGAACTTCACACATTGCGCATCCAAACCGGGGGAATTTCTACCTCCCCAAAGGAGGATAGTCGGGGAGGGGAATCTAAGGCCTCCTCCCCTCGCGGGAAGAAGAGGGCCGCCTCCGAAGACTTGGAGACGGAGGTGCCCAAACAAGGGAAGAAAGCTTCACCAGGGGGCCTTCCCCGAAGGGCATCCTCACAGCGCCATGCCCGCCAACGGGCCAGCCCTCAGCTGAGCTATAAGTTAATCGTAAATATGAAGGTACTACTTCCTTCTCCGAGAACAATAACCAGGATCCATTCTTTGCAGTCCGGCTAGCAGCTCTTCTCGACAAAGTTCGTCTTCGGGGGATCTCCTTCCAGAGATGATGGAGAGTGAGACCCCACCAACCTCTCTGCCTCATGAGGCGGGCGACCCCGAGGTGTCATCACGGAGGAGTCCAGATCTGCCGAAGCCAGAAGCTAATACTTTGGCCGCCCTGAGCCCGGAGCATTCGGCTCCCACGAGGGGTGATAAGAAGGGTCTGGCACAGTTCGGCGCCAGGTCGTACATACTGACGGGCCTTCTGGAGTGAGCTGCTCTCTTGGAGGAGCACCGTTCATTAATGAGCATGGTGCTCGAGAAGATTTCGTCCGCCACAAGCGGGCTGAATGAAGCCTTTACGAGCCTGCTCAGAGGCTTTGAGGTATGTAATGAAAAATACATAATTTTTGGTTGTGATGCACGCGCTAGGTGTGCTCCATATGGATAGTAGCCCCTGAGACTCTAGTTGCCCGCCCTAGGCGGCAACCGGAGGATCATATTGTTTAAGTAATGATCGCGTTGTATTTATGCGCAGGTGTCTAAGGATCCGGCAGCCGACTGGTCCGTTGAAGTTGCCGAACTAAGGAGGCAGATTGGATCTATTGATGTTGATATCACACTGGTGAACGAGCGGCTTAACGAGTCACAAGGCATGTGCTCTGCTTTCCTTATTATTTTTTATAAGAAAAACTGAGAGGAGCATAATGCTAATGTTATATGCTTCGACTGCAGACGGTGCTGCTACCGTGGAAGCCCTGAGGGCGGAACTTGCCCTGGCCAAGGAACATGCCCGGGCGAGCAATGCGGCTGCCCTAAAGGCGACCGAAGAGTTGAGAGCCGAACAGGCTGCTCGTCGCCGGAGTGAAGACAAAATAGCCGAAATGGCTGTGGAGCTAGAAAACGCCGCCAACCGGTATGAGCTTCTTGAAAAAGAAAATCATGCGAATAAGGCTGACCTGAAGAAGGCCCTTGATGCGGCCAAGGAGACGCGTTCCAACATTAGGGATGCGCGAGAGGAGCTTCGACAGGCCAGAGAAATCAAGGCTGGAAACTCCTATTTGTTGCGGATGAAGTTTTTTAGATCCGAAGTACGCTCCTCTAGATCGATGCTAGAGTCCTACAGACGCCTATGCGGATTTGGCGAAGAGTACGGCTGATGCAGCCAAGTTTTTTGAGGATAAAAGGATAAAAGAGATGATAAAGTGGAAAAGTTGTTCTGGTCGCAGTTCAGCGCTCCAACGTGCACATTGCCTTTGAGTGAGAAGATGGCTGCTGTGGCCGAGCTCCACAGGTTGTCCGGTCTTGCAATGCGGTCTGTAATAGACCATCTATGGCCGAAGGGGCCTAAGCCGGATAGTTATTTTGGTTTAGTGCAACAATTCCTTGGTGCTGTATCGCGGATCGATGCCATGAAGAGGTCGGCGTGCATAGAGGGTGCACGGATGGCTCTTGCCCGTGTTAAAGCATACTGGACAGATATGGAGGCCACCATCGTTGCGACCCAGAATCCGGCGGGGGGCCAGGATCCGGCCGAGCACGTCTTGGAGCAGGTAGCAGAAGGTGCTCGCTTAATGGAGGCTCAATGCTCGAAGAATGTCATGTTCGAGTGACAAATCGTGTCATTGTAGAAACAATGTTATTTTGATTATGGAGGCTATATTTATATTTTTTGCCCGAAAGTATTATTGTGCCTCCTCTGCGGCCGTTTTTATGTATATGTGTAATCTGAAAGTTAGCAGTCGTTGGCTTCAGCTCCCACACATACAATGCGGGGGTGTTCGCGAAAAATATGCGTAATCACACTTGATCCAACGTCTTGGTCCATTAAGGAGGTGATCGCACGTCGAACTAGGCAACCGGACTATATAGTTGTAACACTTTCACTTAGCCATAGGAGTTTGATGGTGGGGCTACTATGTAGCCCGTGGTACCTTTGCGTGCATCCGAATACGGGCGCGTGTGTACATGACCGGGAAACGGTCCTTCATTAATGCGGAGGAATCCTAAAGATTCTGATAAGTCTTCAAGTGGTTGAACAGTCTCTCGCTATATCATGACAGTCAGGTTTCGGCTTTCTCTACTGAGGTGCTCATCCGGAATAACCAGGGCACAATCGCAGTAGTTCTCCATTGGCCGCCTTAGCCGATAAGAACGGAACGTAAGACGGCAAACCCAGGAGCCGGGCAAACCCAACATTTGACCAAAGACATGATTCAGAGCTGATGCATATAAGGCCAAACTCGCGACACCGAACACTCCCGAAGGTATTCGGACTTGATAACATATACTGGGCTGAGTAACGCCCTTTATTGTGAACCTTGTATTTCTAGGTACGAGCATTAGTCTGCCGTGGCGAAATGCCAATACCGGCAGTATCCTCTGTGGTGTAGTTCCCATGAGATGTGTAAACAACAAGAGACAATAAAAAGGTTCACACATGGGCTTAATCTAAAGAGAGCGGGGCCCTGCTGCACGTCTGCGCCTTTGTCTCCGTTGTGCCGTGTCCTGGTAGGGTATCGCACGAATGGTGTCTATAAAAAGAAAAACTCATGTAGAAGAGCGTGATGTAAGCGTGCGAAGAGTTGGCTATCACTATTGGATAGTAAAAAGTGTAAGACATTGGCCTGTTAATAAGGTCAGGCCGAGAATTGGTCTTTATTAATTATCTATAGTCCCTGGTGTCCTCTATGGGATTACATGTGTGGTGCCTAGATCAGGTTGATCTGGGCTGCCGGACTCGTCTAACCGTGTCTGTGGTCTTAACAACCAATCATGCTTTCTGGTATTAGAGGCCGCTTAGAGTCCGGCTGCTGGAGCCGTCGTGTATTCCTCCGCGCGTAAAGAACGCTCTGTGTTTTCATTAACGGTGATGATGCCACGTGGACCTTGCATTCTGAGTTTAAGGTAGGTGTAATGCGGTACTGCGTTGAAGCGGGCGAAGGCCGTTCTCCCAAGCAATGCATGATAGCCGCTTTGTAGGGCGATCTTTCAAGAGTAGTGCCGCTTCGAGGTTGCACGGGGAACCAAATGTTACCTCTGCGAGGGAGCCCCTCTGGTGAGGGCTTCAACGCTGGTATCACCCTTCAAAGGTGGTGTTACTTTGGCTGATTACGGATGGGTCTATCCCATCCTGCGGACAGTGTCCTGGTATATTAGATTAAGACTACTGCCGCCGTCCATGAGGACGTGAGTAAGATGGTATCCGTCGATTATTGGGTCGAGCACCAAGGCATCTGATCCTCCGTGCCGAATACTAGTCAGGCAGTCCCTGTGATTGAAAGTGATCGGGCAAGCCGACTAGTGGTTAAGTTTGGGTGCGACAGGCTCTATAGCGTATGCTTCTCTGAGCACGCATTCGCGCCTTCTCATGGATGTGTGAGTCACGTGGATCATGTTTACCGTTTTTACCTCTGGTGGGAATTTTTTCTGTCCCCTGGTGTTCGGCTGGCGAGGCTCATCTTCGTCTTCACTTAGTGTTTCTCTTCCCTTGTGTTTGGCATTTAATTTGCCGGCCTGCTTGAAGACCCAGCATTCTCTGTGAGTGTGGTTCGCAGGTTTTTCGGGGGTGCCATGAATTTGGCACAGTCTGTCCAGGACTTTGTTCAGGCCGGACAGTCCCTCTTTGCTGCCTTTAAATGGCTTCTTTTGTTGACCGGGTCGAGAGCCCCTGAATCTAGCGTTGACCGTTGTGTTGTCTGGACTTTCTTCCTTGTTTTGATGTTTGTTTTTATTGCGCCGTGGCTTCCCGTTGCCATCCCTGATTTCGGATGTACTTGGGTCGCTGGTGCCTTTACGAGCCAACCAGCTATCTTCGCCTGCGCAAAAGCGGGTCATAAGGCTTGTTAAGGCTGCCATTGTCCTCGGCTTTTCTTGGCCGAGGTGTCTGACGAGCCACTCATCCCGAATACTGTGCTTGAAAGCCGCTAGGGCTTCGGCATCCGGACAGTCGACAATTTGATTCTTCTTAGTGAGGAATTTGTTCCAAAGCTTGCGGGCGGACTCTCCGGGCTGTTGAATTATGTGACTTAAATCATCCACGTCCGGAGGTCGGACATAGGTCCCTTGAAAATTGGCCCTGAAAGCATCCTCGAGTTCCTCCCAACTTCCGATTGAATTTTCGGGGAGGCTTTTCAACCAGTGTCGAGCTGGTCCCTTCAATTTGAGGGGAAGGTGTTTGATGGCATGGAGGTCGTCCCCACGAGCCATGTGGATATGCAGGATAAAATCATCAATCCAGACTCCGGGGTCCGTTGTTCCGTCATATGCCTCTATGTTCACAGGTTTAAAACCTTGTGGAAATTCGTGGTCCAGTACCTCTTCGGTGAAGCACAGAGGGTGAGCAGCCCCTCTGTATCTGGACATTTTGTGGCATGCCATTGGCTGTTGTTGTGTCTGGTGCTGATTCCGAACTGGTATCCGATCAGTCTGATCGTTTTGGTGACCATAGTCCTGCGTCGGGGCGTGTCCTCTAGGTCCATAGACGGACATGTTCGCGCCGGCCTTTTTATCTAGGAGCTCACGTAAATCGTGTGCGCCGTCAGTAGCTGCTCTATTGCGGTTACGAAGTGGTTGGTTTGGCTTACTGGCCGTATTGCTCTTTGGTGGAACGGCCTCGTCGTCGAATTCTGGTAGCAGCTTGCGCTTTGGATAGCTCTTTGTTTGGCAATCATCGTCGTACTTTTCTTCAGTGTCTAGCACTTTATTCCATCTACGATTGAGCGTTTCCTGTGTGGCCTTAAGCATTTGCTTCTGCTTCTTTAGACTTCTCGCGGTGGCCATAAGCCTTATGTGGAGGTGTAGGATCGAAAGTATGTCTAGAGGGGGGGGTGATTAGACTACTTGACAATATAAAAATTCTGCCTTTTGATAAAGACAAGTTTTTGGCAGATTCACAATGATGATCAAGTCAAGCATCACCCTACACATGCAATTCTAGAGTATAGGCAGCGGAAAGTAAATTGCACATGTAGTAAAGAGAGGTGGAGAAGAGCAAACGCAATTTTGGAGACGCGGAGATTTTTCTCGTGGTTCCGATAGGTGGTGCTATCGTCAATCCACGTTGATGGAGACTTCAACCCATGGAGGGTAACGGCTGCGAGAGTCCACGGAGGGCTCCACCCACGAAGGGTCCACGAAGAAGCAACCTTGTCTATGCCATCATGGCCTACGCCCACGGAGGGCTAGCCTTACTCGGGGTAGATCTTCACGAAGTAGGCGATCTCCTTGCCCTTACAAACTTCTTGGTTCAACTCCACATCTCAACGGAGGCTCCCAAGCGACACCTAACCAATCTAGGAGGCACCACCCTCCAAAAGGTAATAGATGGTGTTGATGATGATGAACTCCTTGCTCTTGTGCTTCAAATGATAATCTCCCCAACACTCAACTCTCCTCACCGATTTGGCTGTGGTGGAAGAAAGGATTGAGTGGAAAGCAACTTGGGAAGGCTAGAGATCAAGCTTCATATGGTGGGAGTGGAGCAACTTGATCTCAACACAAGGGTAGGTAGTTCTCTTCTCGAAATGTAAGGTAGGAGTGGTAGTACTTTCGATGGCTCTCTCCACGAATGAAGAGGGGTGGAGGGTATTTATAGCCTCCACACAAAATCCAACCGTTACACACATTTGACCAATCTCGGTGGGACCGAAGTTGACAACTCGGTGAGACCGAAAGTTCAAATCATGTGAGCGTTGGGATTTTCGTGGGACCGAAAATACAATCTCGGTTAGTCCGATTCGTGCAAAGACAAGAGCTTGCCAATCTCGGTGGGACCGACTTCATCATCTCGGTGACACCGATTTGATGATGATGATTCTGAAGCTTGGCAACTCAAGTTTGGTGAGACCGAGTTCGTAATCGGAAAATCCGAAATTTCTAGGGTTTGGCTTTATGGCTGAGGTGGTTCATCTCGGTGTGGTGAGTTTGGAATATCGGTGGGACCGAGATTACTTATGAGTGTATATGGTAGTGAGAGTTGCTGATAGTTTAGGAGATGTATCACTAAGCACTTTGAGCAACCAGATCATTATCATAACCTCATCCCCTTTTAATAGTATTGGCTTTCCTATGGACTCAATGTGATCTTGGATCACTAAACCAAAAATGGAGTCTTGAGCTTTTGCCAATGCTTGCCTTAGCATTTTGAGGGTCCACTTCTTGAGTCCTTGCCATTCCCATATCTTTGAACTTTCGAAATGATTCTCAAGTAACTATTAGTTCAATGATATATATGTTGTTATTAATTACCAAAACCACCCGGGGATTAGTTGCACTTTCAATCTCCCCCTTTTTGGTAATTGATGACAACATATAGATCAAAGCTTCGACATAGGATATAATCAATGAATAATATCGTCGCTTTGAGAAGTATGTGATAAGCAAGAGCTCCCCCTAAATTTGTGCATTATTTAAGATTTGCGTTTGAATGCAAATGCACAATCGATTAGGATCATGGGTCACTCTTCCATGTCACATACATCTTGGTGGAGCGCACAAAATGATAAGAATGAACAGCATGCACCCAATCACCAAGACATGAGTAAATGGTCAAACAAGATAGGAATAGCATAAGATAAGCATTAAGCACACATTAAAGCATAGTACGACCAAGCACTCATTAAGGTAGAATCAAACGTAGTATCAAACACACGGAATATCTCGAAACTCGAAAATATCTCAAAGAAACCGCAAAAGAACGAAAGAGCAAAAGCGCAAAGACAAAAGCACTCTCTCTCTCTCGAAGTCCTATGATCTATACAATTTCTCCCCCTTTGGCAACAAGTTACCAAAAAGTTCAAAAAGGCATAGAGCTAAGCGTCACTGGGGACTCTGCTGGCGGCTCTCTGCAGGTTGATGTTGGAGTTGATATGGCAGCATCTGCGAAGACTTCGCTGATGTCTCAGTCTTTGGAGGAATGGTCATCGAGCTGGAGCCTGGAGCAACCGATGGAGCTGTGGGACGTCTTTGAAGCTGTAGTCCTGGTGTCGATCCATGGAATAGCGGTGATCGGGGTCTGTGGGAACCGGAGCGATCTGCTGATAGGCATCTGGACTAGGTCATCCCGCATCTCATGCATAAGCTCTTCCTTCTCCCTCTTTGCTTCCTCAATATCTTCCTCAAGCTTGTTGTGATTACTTGCACTTCATCGACTTCACATCCAAAGCATGGATCTTGTCTTCAACAATCCTCTCTAGGCTCTCTGAGGCTGTACAATCTTGGCAGTGTTGCTCAATCCTCCGGGTAGCTTCAAGGATCTGCTCTCCAACACTCTTTGGTTTAGCTGCCGCCGCTGCTTCCTTGTCGACTTTGGCTTTCTTGGCAGCTTCAATCTTTGCTTGACCTTCAAGCTGAAGTTGGATCCTCCTCATCCATCACAACAACATTATCCTCATGCTCAGCTGCGGTGGTAAGTGTGCTCTATCCAACAAGTATGTGCCCGTGCCAAACTTGGCATTGATAAGCATCTGAATATGCGGGGCAAATCCACATGACCTCTTCTGGTCAGCAGCAGTCTTCTTGATGGTCTCAACTATCAAGTCCATCACCTTGAAAGGTGCTCTCTCATCAAGTATATGCAGCATGTTGATAGAGTATCCTCTCGATCATGCGATGATCTCTCGGACTTGGGCATCAAAGTATGCCTCGTAATAGTGTTTGTGGTAGGTAGACTGCTGGAGATAGTACACCGAGCCAAGCTTCAGATTCCCAAATCCTTATTTGGTACCTCTTTGTACATATTCTTCATAGATTCATGGTTCTTCTTGGGAATACCATATACATCAACATCATCCTCTCTTGGCTTTGGAGCATTTGAAGTTTTGCCCATTCTTCAACAGTTGAAGAAAATCTTTGGCCTTCAGTCATCCATGTGATCTTTCCATCGGGATAGAAATGAGTGTGGCATAGAATTGCATAATCATTTCATCATTCCAATTTGTCGACTTCGACCTACAAACTCGCAGAACACCACATGCGGTGAAGCTCTCATGCACATGTGGAAAGAAGTCTCTGTGCTCTTCATGTCAATGTAGTTCCAATCAACATATCTTGTGTCCGCCACAATGGGCTTCTTGTCCATCACCTTTGTCTCATAGAAGTCCTGCTTTGCTCTCTAGTATGAAATCTGGGATCAACAGCAGTCCTTCTCCTCACAAAGATATGGATCAGCTTGTCTCCATAGCCCGAGACCTCTATCTTTCCTTTCCTTCATGTTCTCGGCTTGAGGATGAGCATCATTGTGAAGTGGCAGTTTTCTGTCAAAGTTTTAGCAAGGCGGTGCCTCATCATCGACACATTTGGTGGCACATCATCTTTGTTCTTCTCTGAAGCTGGAATGTTCTGTTGTCTTCTTTGGCTTGGCAAAGAGGCTTTCTTTGGAGCTGCCTTATTGACCGGAGCAGATGGCTTGGGCTTTGAAGTGGCTCCTTACGATGGCATCACCCATGAGCTTAGGCTTCGAGGAGGTGGGGTGCTTCCTCATCCTCATCTTCTTTCTTGCATCATCATGCACTAACTGTTGGGAAGCGTAGTAATTTCAAAAATTTCCTACGCACACGCAAGATCATGGTGATGCATAGCAACGAGAGGGGAGAGTGTTGTCTACGTACCCTCGTGAGACCAAGCGAAGCGATCTGGCGTAGAGGAAGTAGTCGACGTTCTCCTCGCGATCCGACCGATCCGGCGCCGTTACTCGGCGCCCCGAGTTCTTGACACACGACAGCTCGATGGCGTCCCTCGTACTCGATCCAGCCGAGTGTCGAGGGAGAGTTCGTCAAGACGACGGCGTGGTGACGATCTTGATGTTTCACGTGGCGCAGGCTTCGCCTAAGCTTGTGACGGTATAACCGAGGTGGAATATGGTGGAGGGGGCACCGACACGGCTAAGGAACGATCCGTAGATCAAACTTGTATATCCTAGGGTGCCCCTGCCCTTGTATATAAAGGAGGGAGGGAGGTGCGGCCGCCCAAGGAGGCTTGTGGGAGGAGTCCTACTCCCACGGGAGTAGGACTCCCCCTTCCTAGTTGGAATAGGATTGGGGGAGGGAAGAGGAAGAGGCGCCGCCCCCTCCTGTCCTATTCGGACTGGGGGGGGGGGCGCGCCACCCCCGGCCGGCCCCTCCTCTTCTCCCTCGAGGCCCACTGAGGCCCATTTACCTCCCGGGGTTCAGGTAACCTCCGGTACTCAGTAAATTTCTGTTTTCACGGAACCATTCGAACTCCAAATATAGGCTTCCAATATATCAATCTTTATGTCTCGACCATTTCGAGACTCCTCGTCATGTCCGTGATCTCATCCGGGACTCGAACTTCTTGGTACATCAAAATACATAAACTCATAATAAGCATCATCGAAACCTTAAGCGTGCGGACCCTACGGTTCGAGAACAATGTAGACATGACCTAGAACTATTCACGGTCAATAACCAATAGCGGGACACGGATGCCCATATTGGTTCCTACATATTCTACGAAGATCTTTGTCGGTCGGACCGCATAACAACATACATTGTTCCTTTGTCATCGGTATGTTACTTGCCCGAGATTCGATCGTCGGTATCCAATACCTAGTTCAATCTCGTTACGGCAAGTCTCTTTACTCGTTCCGTAATACATCATCTCACAACTAACTCATTAGTTGTAGTGCTTGCAAGGCTTGAGTGATGTGTATTACCGAGAGGGCCCAGAGATACCTCTCAGACAATCGGAGTGACAAAACCTAATCTCAAATCGCCAACCCAACATACGCCTTTGGAGACACTGTAGTACTCCTTTATAATCACCCGATTACGTTGTGACGTTTGGTAGCACCAAAGTGTTCCTCCGTAAACGGAGTTGCATAATCTCATAGTTACAGGAACATGTATAAGTCATGGATAAAAGCGGTAGCAACATACTAAGCGATCGAAAGTGCTAAGCTAATGGAATGGGTCATGTCAATCGATCATTCTACTAATGATGTGACCTTGTTAATCAAATAACAACTCCTTGTTCATGGTTAGGAAACATAACCATCTTTGATTAACAAGCTAGTCTAGTAGAGGCATACTAGTGACATCTTGTTTGTCTATGCATTCACACATGTATCATGTTTCCGGTTAATACAATTCTAGCATGAATGATAAACATTTATCATGAAATAAGGAAATAAATAATAACTTTATTATTGCCTCTAGGGCATATTTCCTTGATCTCCCACTTGCACTAGAGTCAATAATCTAGATTACATAGTAATGATTCTCACACCCATGGAGTCTTGGTGTTGATCATGTTTTGCTCGTGGAAGAGGCTTAGTCAACGGTGCGCAACATTCAGATCCGTATGTATCTTGCAAATCTCTATGTCTCCCACCGGACTAAGTCCGGATGGAATTGAAGCGTCTCTTGATGTGTTTGGTCCTTTTGTGAAATCTGGATTCCTTCGCTAAGGCAATTGCTCGAGATTGTCACGAAGATTTTCATTGGACCCGATGCACTAGGTATGACACCTAGATCGGATATGAACTCCTTCATCCATACTCCTTCATTAGCTGCTTCCGAAGCTGCTATGTACTCCGCTTCACATGTAGATCCCGCTACGACGCTTTGTTTAGAACTGCACCAACTGACAGCTCCTCCGTTTAGTGTAAATACGTATCCGGTCTGCGATTTAGAATCGTCCGGATCAGTGTCAAAGCTTGCATCAACGTAACCATTTACGATGAGTTCTTTGTCACCTCCATATATGAGAAACATATCCTTAGTCCTTTTCAGGTATTTGGGATGTTCTTGACCGCTGTCCGATGATCCACTCTGGATTACTTTGATACCTCCTGCTAAACTTATAGCAAGGCACACATCAGTGCGGTACACAACATTGCATACATGATAGAGCCTATGGTGAAGCATAGGAACATCTTTCATTTCTCTCTATCTTCTGCGGTGGTCGGGCATTGAGTCTTACTCAACTTCACACCTTGTAACACAGGCAAGAACCCTTTCTTTGCTTGATCCATTTTGAACTTCTTCAAAATTTTGTCAAGGTATGTGCTTTGTGAAAGTCCAATTAAGCGTCTTGATCTATCTCTATAGATCTTAATGCCCAATATGTAAGCAGCTTCACCGAGGTCTTTCATTGAAAAACTCTTATTCAAGTATCCCTTTATGCTATCCAGAAATTCTATATCATTTCCGATTAGCAATATGTCATCTACATATAATATCAGAAATGCTACTGAGCTCCCACTCACTTTCTTGTAAATCTGAGGCTTCTCCAAAAGTCTGTACAAACCCAAATGCTTTGATCACACTATCAAAGCGTTTATTCCAACTCGAGATGCTTGCACCAGTCCATAAATGGATCATTGGAGCTTGCACACTTTGTTAGCCCCTTTGGATCGATAAAACCTTCGGTTGCATCATATACAACTCTTCTTCCGTAAATCCATTCAGAATGCAGTCTTTACATCCATTTGCCAAATTTCATAATCATAAAATCGGCAATTGCTAACATGATTCGGACGGACTTAAGCATCGCCACTGGTGAGAAGGTCTCATCGTAGTCAATCCCTTGAACTTGTCGAAAACCCTTTGCGACAAGTCGAGCTTTGTAGACGATAATATTACCGTCGGCGTCGGTCTTCTTCTTGAAGATCCACTTGTTTTCTATTGCTTGCCGACCCTCGGGCAAGTCAACCAAAGTCCATACTTTGTTTTCATACATGGATCCCATCTCGATTTCATGGCCTCAAGCCATTTTATGAATCTGGGCTCACCATCGCTTCTTCATAGTTCGTAGGTTCATCATGATCTAGTAGCATGATTTCCGAACAGGATTACCGTACCACTCAGTGCGGATCTTACTCTGGTTGATCTACGAGGTTCGTAGTAACTTGATCGAAGTTTCATGATCAACATCATCAACTTCCTCACTACTTGGTGTAGGTGTCTCAGAAACCGGTTTCTGCGACGAACTACTTTCAAGTAAAGGAGAAGGTACAATTACCTCATCAAGTTCTACTTTCCTCCCACTCACTTCTTTCGAGAGAAACTCCTTCTCTAGAAAGGATCCATTCTTAGCAACGAATGTCTTGCCTTCGGATCTGTGATAGAAGGTGTACCCAACTGTTTCCTTTGGGTATCCTATGAAGACACATTTCTCCGATTTGGGTTCAAGCTTATCAGGTTGAAGCTTTTTCACATAAGCATCGCATCCCCAAACTTTAAGAAACGACAACTTTGGTTTCTTGCCAAACCATAGTTCATAAGGTGTCGTCTCACGGATTTCGACGGTGTTCTATTCGGTGTGAATGCGGCCGTCTCTAGAGCATAACCCCAAAGCGATAGCGGTAAATCTGTAAGAGACATCATAGATCGCACCATATCTAGTAAAGTACGATTCTGACGTTCGGACACACCATTATCTTTGTGGTGTTAGGGTGGCGTGAGTTTGAAACTATTCGCATTGTTTCAAATGTAGACCAAACTCGTAACTCAAATATTCACCTCCACGATCGATCGTAGAAACTTAATTTTCTTGTTACGATGATTTTCAACTTCACTCTGAAATTCTTTGAACTTTTCAAATGTTTCAGACTTATGTTTCATTAAGTAGATATACCCATATACGCTTAAGTCATCTGTGAAGGTGAGAAAATAACGATATCCGCCACGAGCCTCAACATTCATCGGACCACATACATATGTATGTATGATTTCCAACAAATCTGTTGCTCTCTCCATAGTACCGAGAACGGGTTCTAGTCATCTTGCCCATGAGGCACGGTTCGCAAGTGCCAAGTGATTCATAATCAAGTGACTCCAAAAGTCCATCAAGATGGAGTTTCTTCATGCGCTTTACACCGATATGACCTAAACGGCGATTGCCACAAATAAGTTGCACTATCATTATCAACTCTGCATCTTTTGGTTTCAACATTATGAATATGTGTATCACTACTATCGAGATTCATCAAAATAGACCACTCTTCAAGGGTGCATGACCATAAAAGATATTACTCATATAAATAGAACAACCATTATTCTCGATTTAAATGAATAACCGTCTCGCATCAAACAAGATCCAGATATAATGTTCATGCTCAACGCAGCACCAAATAACAATTATTTAGGTCTAAAACTAATCCCGAAGGTAGATGTAGAGGTAGCGTGCCGACCGCGATCACATCGACTTTGGAACCATTTCCCACGCGCGATCGTCACCTCGTCCTTTGCGAGTTAAGCAATCCGTAGTCCCCTGCTTTGAGTTGCAAATATTAGCAATGTAACCAATATCAAATACCAGTGCTCTGCGAGCTCTAGTAAGGTACACATCAATAACATGTATATCACATATACCTTTGTTCACCTTGCCATCCTTCTTATCCGCCAAATACTTGGGGCAGTTCCGCTTCAAAGTGACGATCCGCTTGCGGTAGAAGCACTCGATTTCAGGTTTAGGGCGGACTTGGGTTTCTTCTCTGAGCGACAACTTGCTTGCTGTTCTTCTTGAAGTTCCTTCTTCTTCCCTTTGCCTTTCTTCTTGAAACTAGTGGTCTTATTGACCATCAACACTTGATGCTCCTTCTTGATTTCTACCTCCGCAGCCTTTAGCATTGCGAAGAGCTCGGTATAGTCTTTACTAACCCTTGCATATTATAGTTCATCACGAAGCCTTTGTAGCTTGGTGGCGGTGATTGAGAATTCATCAATGACACAATCATCCGGAAGATTAACTCCCAATTGCGTCAAGTGATTGTAGTACCCGGACATTTTGAGTATGTGCTCACTAATGTAACTATTCTCCTCCATCTTGCAGCTATAGAACTTATTGGAGACTTCATATCTCTCAATCCGGGCATTACTGTTGGAATATCAACTTCAACTCTGGAACATCTCATATGCTCCATGACGTTCAAAACGTCGTTGAAGTCCCGGTTCTAAGCCGTAAAGCATGGCACACTAAACTATAGAGTAGTCATCGCTTTGCTCGCGAGCGTTCACAACATCGGTGTTGCTCAAAGAACGAGTTCGCACCTAGCGGTGCATCCAGGCGTAACTCTTACGTGCAGCAATGAGGATGATCCTCAAATTCGGACCCGATCCGTGTAATTGCTACCATCATCTTTCAACTTTGCTTTCTCAAGGAACGCATTAAAATTCAACGGAACAACAAAGACGAGCCATCTATCTACAATTAAACATAAACAAGCAAGATACTATCGGTACTAAGTTCATGATAAATTTAAGTTCAATTAATCATATTACTTAAGAACTCCCACTTAGAAAGACATCTCTCTAGTCATCTAAGTGATCACGTGATCCAAATCAACTAAACCATAACCGATCATCACGTGAAATGGAGTAGTTTTCAATGGTGAACATCTTATGTTGATCATATCTACTATATGATTCACGCTCGACCTTTCGGTCTCCGTGTTCCGAGGCCATATCTGCATATGCTAGGCTCGTCAAGTATAACCCGAGTATTCTGCGTGTGCAAAACTGGCTTACACCGTTGTAGATGGACGTGAGCTTATCACACCCGATCATCACGTGGTGTGCAGGCACGACGAACTTTGGCAGCGGTGCATACTCGGGAGAACACTTCTTGATAATTTAGTGAGAGATCATCTTATAATGCTACCGTCGATCAAAGCAAGATAAGATGCATAAAGGATAAACATCACATGCAAATCAATATAAGTGATATGATATGGTCATCATCATCTTGTGCTTCGTGATCTTCATCTCCGCAGCACCATCATGATCACCATCGTCACCGGCGCGACACCTTGATCTCCATCGTAGCATCGTTGTCGTCTCGCCAAACTTATGCTTCTCGACTATCGCTACCGCTTAGTGATAAAGTAAAGCATTACAGCGATTGCATTGCATACAATAAGCGACAACCATATGGCTCCGCCGATTCGATAACCGGTTACAAAACATGATCATCTCATACAATAAAATATAGCATCACGTCTTGACCATATCACATCACAACATGCCTGCAAAAACAAGTTAGGCGTCCTCTACTTTGTTGTTGCAAATTTTACGTGGCTGCTACGGGCTTAAGCAAGAACCAGTCTCACCTACGCATCAAAACCACAGCGATACTTCGTCAAATAGACTCCGTTTAACCTTCTCAAGGACCGGGCGTAGCCACACTCAGTTCAACTAAAGTGAGAGAGACAGACACCCACGGTCACCTTTAAGCAACGAGTGCTCGTGGCGGTGAAACCAGTCTCGCGTAAGCGTCACGCGTAATGTCGGTCTAGGCCGCTTCATCTCACAATACCGCTGAACCAAAGTATGACATTTGGTAGGTAGTATGACTTGTATCGCCCACAACTCACTTGTGTTCTACTCGTGCAAAACATCAAACCATAAAAACTAGGCTCGGATACCCTTTGTTGGGAAGCGTAGTAATTTCAAAAATTTCTACGCACACGCAAGATCATGGTGATGCATAGCAACGAGAGGGAGAGTGTTGTCTACGTACCCTCAGAGACCCAAGCGGAAGCGATCTGGCGTAGAGGAAGTAGTCGACGTTCTCCTCGCGATCCGACCGATCCGGCGCCGTTACTCCGGCGCCCCGAGTTCTTGACACACGTATAGCTCGATGGCGTCCCTCGTACTCCGATCCAGGTGAGTGTCGAGGAGAGTTCCGTCAACCGACGGCGTGGTGACGATCTTGATGTTTCACCGGCGCGAGGCTTCGCCTAAGCTTCATGACGGTATAACCGAGGTGGAATATGGTGGAGGGGCACCGACACGGCTAAGGAACGATCCGTAGATCAAACTTGTATATCCTAGGGTGCCCCTGCCCCGTATATAAAGGAGGGAGGGAGGTGCGGCCGGCCCAAGAAGCGCGGAGGAGTCCTACTCCCAGGGAGTAGGACTCCCCCTTCCTAGTTGGAATAGGATTGGGGGAGGGGAAGAGGAAGAGGGCGCCCCCCCTCCTGTCCTATTCGGACTGGGGGGGGGCGTGCCACCCCCTGGCCGGCCCTCCTCTTCTCCCTCGAGGCCCACTGAGGCCCATTTACCTCCCGGGGTTCCAGTAACCTCCGGTACTCGGTAAATTCTGTTTTCACCGGAACCATTCGAACTCCAAATATAGGCTTCCAATATATCAATCTTTATGTCTCGACCATTTGAGACTCCTCGTCATGTCCGTGATCTCATCCGGGACTCGAACTTCTTGGTACATCAAAATACATAAACTCATAATAACCGCCATCGAAACCTTAAGCGTGCGGACCCTACGGTTCGAGAACAATGTAGACATGACCTAGAACTATTCACGGTCAATAACCAATAGCGGGACCTGGATGCCCATATTGGTTCCTACATATTCTACGAAGATCTTTGTCGGTCGGACCGCATAACAACATCGTTGTTCCTTTGTCATCGGTATGTTACTTGCCGAGATTCGATCGTCGGTATCCAATACCTAGTTCAATCTCGTTATCGCAAGTCTCTTTACTCGTTAAGTAATACATCATCTCACAACTAACTCATTAGTTGTAGTGCTTGCAAGGCTTGGTGATGTGTATTACCGAGAGGGCCAGAGATACCTCTCCGGCAATCGGAGTGACAAAACCTAATCTCGAAATCGCCAACCCAACATCGCCTTTGGAGACACTGTAGTACTCCTTTATAATCACCCGATTCGTTGTGACGTTTGGTAGCACCAAAGTGTTCCTCCGTAAGCACGGAGTTGCATAATCTCATAGTTACAGGAACATGTATAAGTCATGGATAAAAGCGGTAGCAACATACTAAGCGATCGAGTGCTAAGCTAATGGAATGGGTCATGTCAATCGATCATTCTACTAATGATGTGACCTTGTTAATCAAATAACAACTCCTTGTTCATGGTTAGGAAACATAACCATCTTTGATTAACAAGCTAGTCTAGTAGAGGCATACTAGTGACATCTTGTTTGTCTATGCATTCACACATGTATCATGTTTCCGGTTAATACAATTCTAGCATGAATGATAAACATTTATCATGAAATAAGGAAATAAATAATAACTTTATTATTGCCTCTAGGGCATATTTCCTTCATCTCCCACTTGCACTAGAGTCAATAATCTAGATTACATAGTAATGATTCTCACACCCATGGAGTCTTGGTGCTTGATCATGTTTTGCTCGTGGAAGAGGCTTAGTCAACGAGTTACGCAACATTCAGATCCGTATGTATCTTGCAAATCTCTATGTCTCCCACGGACTAAGTCCGGATGGAATTGAAGCGTCTCTTGATGTGTTTGGTCCTTTTGTGAAATCTGGATTCCTTCGCTAAGGCAATTGCTCGATATTGTCACAGAAGATTTTCATTGGACCCGATGCACTAGGTATGACACCTAGATCGGATATGAACTCCTTCATCCGAGACTCCTTCATTAGCTGCTTCCGAAGCTGCTATGTACTCCGCTTCACATGTAGATCCCTTTCGACGCTTTGTTTAGAAAGCGCACCAACCGACGGCTCCTCCGTTTAGTGTAAATACGTATCCGGTCTGCGATTTAGAATCGTCCGGATCAGTGTCAAAGCTTGCATCAACGTAACCATTTACGATGAGCTCTTTGTCACCTCCATATATGAGAAACATATCCTTAGTCCTTTTCGGTATTTCGGGATGTTCTTGACCGCTGTCCGTTGATCCACTCTGGATTACTTTGATACCTCCTGCTAAACTTATAGCAAGGCACACATCAGTGCAGTACCTGACATTGCATACATGATAGAGCCTATGGTGAAGCATAGGAACATCTTTCATTTCTCTCTATCTTCTGCGTTGGTCGGGCATTGAGTCTTACTCAACTTCACACCTTGTAACACAGGCAAGAACCCTTTCTTTGCTTGATCCATTTTGAACTTCTTCAAAATTTTGTCAAGGTATGTGCTTTGTGAAAGTCCAATTAAGCGTCTTGATCTATCTCTATAGATCTTAATGCCCAATATGTAAGCAGCTTCACCGAGGTCTTTCATTGAAAACTCTTATTCAAGTATCCCTTTATGCTATCCAGAAATTCTATATCATTTCCGATTAGCAATATGTCATCTACATATAATATCGTAAATGCTACTGAGCTCCCACTCACTTTCTTGTAAATACTGAGCTTCTCCAAAAGTTTGTACAAACCCAAATGCTTTGATCACACTATCAAAGCGTTTATTCCAACTCGAGATGCTTGCACCAGTCCATAAATGGATCATTTGGAGCTTGCACACTTTGTTAGCCCCTTTGGATCGATAAAGCCTTACGTTGCATCATATACAACTCTTCTTCCGTAAATCCATTCAGAATGCAGTCTTTACATCCATTTGCCAAATTTCATAATCATAAAATGCGGCAATTGCTAACATGATTCGGACGGACTTAAGCATCGCTACGGGTGAGAAGGTCTCATCGTAGTCAATCCCTTGAACTTGTCGAAAACCCTTTGCGACAAGTCGAGCTTTAATAAACGATAATATTACCGTCGTCGTCGGTCTTCTTCTTGAAGATCCACTTGTTTTCTATTGCTTGCCGACCCTCGGCAAGTCAACCAAAGTCCATACTTTGTTTTCATACATGGATCCCATCTCGATTTCATGGCCTCAAGCCATTTTGCGAATCTGGGCTCACCATCGCTTCTTCATAGTTCGTAGGTTCATCATGATCTAGTAGCATGATTTCGAACAGGATTACCGTACCACTCACAGTGCGGATCTTACTCTGGTTGATCTACGAGGTTCTGTAGTAACTTGATCTGAAGTTTCATGATCAACATCATCAACTTCCTCACTACTTGGTGTAGGTGTCTCAGAAACCGGTTTCTGCGACGAACTACTTTCAAGTAAAGGAGAAGGTACAATTACCTCATCAAGTTCTACTTTCCTCCCACTCACTTCTTTCGAGAGAAACTCCTTCTCTAGAAATGATCCATTCTTAGCAACGAATGTCTTGCCTTCGGATCTGTGATAGAAGGTGTACCCAACTGTTTCCTTTGGGTATCCTATGAAGATACATTTCTCCGATTTGGGTTCGAGCTTATCAGGTTGAAGCTTTTTCACATAAGCATCGCATCCCCAAACTTTAAGAAACGACAACTTTGGTTTCTTGCCAAACCATAGTTCATAAGGTGTCGTCTCAACGGATTTCGACGGTGTTCTATTCAGTGTGAATGCGGCCGTCTCTAGAGCATAACCCCAAAAGCGATAGCGGTAAATCAGAAGAGACATCATAGATCGCACCATATCTAGTAAAAAGCACGATTACGACGTTCGGACACACCATTATCTTTGTGGTGTTAGGGTGGCGTGAGTTCTTAAACTATTCCGCATTGTTTCAAATGTAGACCAAACTCGTAACTCAAATATTCACCTCCACGATCGGATCGTAGAAACTTAATTTTCTTGTTACGATGATTTTCAACTTCACTCTGAAATTCTTTGAACTTTTCAAATGTTTCAGACTTATGTTTCATTAAGTAGATATACCCATATCCGCTTAAGTCATCTGTGAAGGTGAGAAAATAACGATATCCGCCACGAGCCTCAACATTCATCGGACCACATACATACAGTATGTATGATTTCCAACAAATCTGTTGCTCTCTCCATAGTACCGAGAAGCGGGTTCTAGTCATCTTGCCCATGAGGCACGGTTCATAAGTGCCAAGTGATTCATAATCAAGTGACTCCAAAAGTCCATCAGTATGGAGTTTCTTCATGCGCTTTACACCGATATGACCTAAACGGCAGTGCCACAAATAAGTTGCACTATCATTATCAACCCTAACTTGGTGGAGTTTTCTCGGCGGCAACGGCGCAGAGAAGATGTTCGATTGACGGCGACGGAGACTGCGGCGAGGGCGCATGACGACGACAACGGAGGCGATCCGGAGACGAGGCGGCGGCGGCAAAGGGTGTGGGGCGAAGCGTTTGAAGGAGAAATCAACGCGGCCCTCGGAGTATATATACCCCTTCATTTGTCGGTGGGACCGAGTTGTAAAACTTCGGTGGCACCGAGATGGATAACTATGACGATTATGCACTTGATCACGCCGAAATTCACAACTTCGGTTTCACCGAGGTGAAAACCTAGATCAATCTAAATGTTTTCGGTTTGACCGAGTTTGAGTGAGTTGGTCTGACCGAAATCACTTAAAAGGTTTTGGAAGTTAGCCCTTGTCGGATCGGTGGCTCCGAGTGCTCCTCACTCGGAGGGTCCGAAAAAGACTTGTTCAAAGTTTGTGATGTAAGCATGAATAGAATTTGAGACAAGAAAGCATAGATAGCTAGGGAAGGTACTTAGGCATTCTTGTCCATCCATTTGGTCAGAAAAATCAAAACGACCAAAACAACAAATGGATGTCCTCGAATGGATAAAATCATGCATCCAACATGCTCACACAATAAGATAGCAAATGAAATATGTGTCAAACATGCACCATCAAAAACTCTAGCTACTATCACACAATTTGTCGATGACTAGGTCATCTTTATATGAGTATATTGACTTAGGAGTCAAATGAGAACATTTGATCATAGGTCATACTCATCGTTTAAGCACAAGTGGGGTTACCACTTTTACATAAAGCATTAATGTGTTCACATCATTTGAAGATGCTTCCGCTCAATTCTTTAGAGCAAAGCTCCCCCTAGATGTGAGAACCCCTTTTAAAGGGTCAAACTAACCTTGGGTTGTCGTAGAAGACTTCATGTAGATGTTGAAGATGTGGATGCTCAATGTTGATGAAGATCATCAAGAGTTGGGAGCAATCCTTTGGATTCGGGCACTTTCAATACCTACATGGGTTAGTCCCACAAGGAACAAACAAGGATATCCATGGACATAGATTGAAGTTCACAATAGATGATGTCCATGAAAGCAATGATTACCTTGTCCCTTGACTTACCAACAAGAGGGTTTGTGACTCCATGAACTAGTGCACAATGTGGAAGTTGATTGCACAAGTTTTGCCAAAAGAATGTGAGTGAAGTATGTTGGCGGAGTCACCCTCAAGAACTCTCTAGTTCTTCTTCTTGGGATCCACATCATCTTGATGGGAATCCTTGGGGTCGTAGTTGAGCTTGTGAAGTAGAACTTGGCGTTTCCTTGGGAACCCACTTGACCATGGCTTGAGGTGCTTCAACAAATGCATCAATCTCCTCTTGAAGCTTGTCCTTGCCTTTTAGCTTGTGGTCTTGTGGTGGAAGGTCATCTTGTGCTTGTTCCACATTGGAAGAAGTAGGATCATACTTCTCCTTTTGAGAAACAAACTGTGGAGTAGGATATTGACCTTCTTCCCATTCAACACCCTCGGTGTTGAACTTTCGCTCAAAACCAATTCCTTGATTCTTCCGGTGCCTTCCTTGCTTGCGAACAATTTCCTCAAAGTTCTTGCTTCCGGCAAGGCTCTTGTAGACATCTTTCTCTATAATCCCTTTCAATAAACTATTTTCTTGCTCAAGTGTAACTTGGCTTGAAACATTGTTAGTGGAATCAAGAGAACTACTAGAAGCAACAATATTGGATTTAGCATGGTTATTGTTACTACTAGATGAAGAATTTTTCTTATGCTTGTCATGCTTAGTTTTAATAGGTGGCAAGAAATTAGACAAGAGAAGTCGTTTGGCAAGATATGAAGAACTCTTCTTAGAAGATCGTCATTGATTGCTTTTAGAAACTCATGTTCTTGCTCTAGATTGAGCTTCTCGAGCGTAGCTTCTCATGAGATCTTAGGAGCTCTCTATGATCTTCTTGAGTTGTTTCATGAGCTAACTTAAGAGTGTTTAGTTCTTTAGTTAGTCGCTCAATCTCCTTCATAGCATTGTCATTCGACTCTTCTCGATTATAAAGACTACTAGCATGTTCATCATTACTAGGCTCACTAGATTTATCATGTAAGAGCTCATCTTCACCAAGCAAGTCATCCTCATCACTATCAAAGTCAATGAATTCAGGGTGTGATACCTTGGGGCCTTTAGCCATGAAGCATCTTCCAATTCCCTCATTTGGTGAATCAAACAAGTCATAGGAGTTGGAGTTGGAGGACACGAGAGCAAGACCGCAACACCTTCATCTTGATTGTAGTCGGAGTTGGAGTGATAGCTTCTTTCGGATTGATTGTCGGAGTCGGGCCGGAGACCCATTCACCTACATGAGCTTGATGTTTCCTTCTTGTGTAGCTCCTTGATGACTTGTCTTTCCTCTCCGAATCCTTGCTTCTCCGAGAGGGTCTTCGTTCATAACGATCATCTCTACTCCTTCTCTCTTTCCGAGGTGACTCATCTCTTGCGCTTCTTCTTCTTGGAGATTCTTCTCTTCTCTTGTGGGGAGCCGAACACTCATTTGAGTAGTGTCCGGGTCTTCCACAATTGTAGCAGTTTCGATCACGACTAGAAGATCTCTTTTCATCATATGATCTAGACTTTGAGCTTCTCTCTTTGCTTCTACTCTTGTAGAATTTGTTGAAGTTCTTCACCATTAGGCTTATCTCTTCATTGGAAACTAGCTTGTCACCTGAGGTTGTGGGAGCATCAATTGTAGCTTTGTAAGCACCACTTGACTTGTTGTGAAGCTCTTCCTTATCTTTAAGTGTCATCTCATGAGCAACAATTCTTCCAATGACTTGGTTGGCTTGAGATTCTTGTAGTTTGGCATCATTTGGATCAAAGTGCACACGGTGTCATACTTTCCATCCAAAGCTCGAGAATCTTCTTGATGATGAATCGATTCGGTCATTTCTTCGCTTCCTAAGCCGGCAATCTCATTTGTGATGAGAGCAATCCTAGAGTACATTTCAATGACTCCTTCACCTTCCTTCATCTTGAACTTGTCAAGTTGACCTTGAAGAACATCTAGCTTTGATTCCTTCACGGACTCGGTACCTTCGTGCATTTCGACCAAAGTATCCCAAATCTCTTTTGCATTCTCAAGGCGGCTGATTTTGTTGAACTCCTCGGGACACAAAGCATTGAAGAGAATGTCACAAGCTTGAGCATTGTTTTGCAACATCCGCAATTCATCCGTTGTAGCTTCACGATCCGGAACTTTTCCTTCCTCGAAGAATTCACCTTGCATACCAACACAAATAATGCCCCATGCGGTGGGTTATGGCCAAGAATATGCATTTTCATTTTATGCTTCCAACTAGCAAAATTTGTACCATCAAAGTAAGGACCTCTCTGAAAATTACCCTCACTAGGCGCCATACTCTCCTAGGTTGTGAAACCAAGCTTATGGAGTCAATGCAATGAAACCAATACAATGGAGACCAAGGCTCGATACCACTTGTAGGATCGAAAGTATGTCTAGAGGGGGTGATTAGACTACTTGACAATATAAAAATTCTGCCTTTTGATAAAGACAAGTTTTGGCAGATTCACAATGATGATCAAGTCAAGCATCACCCTACACATGCAATTCTAGAGTATAGGCAGCGGAAAGTAAATTGCACATGTAGTAAAGAGAGGTGGAGAAGAGCAAAGCGCAATTTTGGAGACGCGGAGATTTTTCTCGTGGTTCGATGGTGGTGCTATCGTCAATCCACGTTGATGGAGACTTCAACCCATGGAGGGTAGCAGCTGCGAGAGTCCACGGAGGCTCCACCCACGAAGGGTCCACGAAGAAGCAACCTTGTCTATGCCATCATGGCCACGCCCACGGAGGGCTAGCCTTACTCGGGGTAGATCTTCACGAAGTAGGCGATCTCCTTGCCCTTACAAACTTCTTGGTTCAACTCCACATCTCAACGGAGGCTCCCAAGCGACACCTAACCAATCTAGGAGGCACCACCCTCCAAAAGGTAATAGATGGTGTTGATGATGATGAACTCCTTGCTCTTGTGCTTCAAATGATAATCTCCCCAACACTCAACTCTCCTCACCGATTTGGCTGTGGTGGAAGAAAGGATTGAGTGGAAAGCAACTTGGGAAGGCTAGAGATCAAGCTTCATATGGTGGGAGTGGAGCAACTTGATCTCAACACAAGGGTAGGTAGTTCTCTTCTCGTAAATGTAAGGTAGGAGTGGTAGTACTTTCGATGGCTCTCTCCACGAATGAAGAGGGGTGGAGGGTATTTATAGCCTCCACACAAAATCCAACCGTTACACACATTTGACCAATCTCGGTGGGACCGAAGTTGACAACTCGGTGAGACCGAAAGTTCAAATCATGTGAGCGTTGGGATTTTCGTGGGACCGAAAATACAATCTCGGTTAGTCCGATTCGTGCAAAGACAAGAGCTTGCCAATCTCGGTGGGACCGACTTCATCATCTCGGTGACACCGATTTGATGACGAAGATTCTGAAGCTTGGCAACTCAAGTTTGGTGAGACCGAGTTGAATTGGAAAATCCGAAATTTCTAGGGTTTGGCTTTATGGTGAGGTGGTTCATCTCGGTGTGACTGAATTTGGAATATCGGTGGGACCAAGATTACTTATGAGTGTATATGGTAGTGAGAGTTCTTCGATAGTTTAGGAGATGTATCACTAAGCACTTTGAGCAACGGATCATTATCATAACCTCATCCCTTTTAATAGTATTGGCTTTCCTATGGACTCAATGTGATCTTGGATCACTAAACCAAAATGGAGTCTTGAGATTTTGCCAATGCTTGCCTTAGCATTTTGAGGGTCCACTTCTTGATCCTTGCCATTCCCATATCCTTGAACTTTCGAAATGATTCTCAAGTAACTATTAGTTCAATGATATATATGTTGTTATTAATTACCAAAACCACCCGGGGATTAGTTGCACTTTCAGGAGGTTATCTCGTTCCAAGTGTGCTTCCGGGATGATGAATGCATTGTCATCCGGACTGTGCTCTTGTCCCAGGGCGGTTTGATGAGTTCGTCCCTCGGGGTCATTGTGATCGGGCGTCTGCTTCGAGCTATGTTCGGCGTGACCTGGCTCGTCCTGCTCCATTGCTGGGTCCATATGGTCATTGTTGCCTTTGGAGTTGACCGGCGTGTCGATCTTTCTAGCGCTGTTATCGCTATTTTTACTATTGCTGGACTTGGAGCGGCGTCTGCACCGTTGTTTTGGCTTTTGTCCAGGGGTTTTATCATCCGGTTTGTGGCCGTCATCCTCCTTAGGCGTATCCACCATGTATATATCGTATGACGAGGTGGCAGTCCAGCGCCCCGTTGGTTCTGAATCGTCTCTTGCGTCGACATCCATACCGTCGGTATCATCGGAGGCGAAGTCAAGCATGTCTGATACATCATCGACAGTGGCTATGAAGTGGGTGGTGGGTGGGCAATGGATTTCTTCGTCGCCTTCTTCCCCTCTGAGACGGACATAGTTCGGCCAAGAGTCTCCTGACAAAGAGAGACTTTAATGAGTTGACATGTCGCCAAAGGCGTAGTCTTGGAAGATATGCGCATCGGTAAACTCCATTATCGGAGCCCATCCAGATTCGGCGGGCTCGGGGGTGCGCGGACTGGAACCTACAGCCGGACACAAGTCCGGGGGTCCAGTGACACAGGCTTCCTTGGGGGTGAAGCCGGTGCTCGGCTCTACCGCCGATGGGTGTGCGGCCTCCGGGGTGGGTTCCATCCACCCGTCCTCGGACGACGCGATTTGCCCCGGATTTAGGTCCGGAGCTCCTACAGGCGCGATATCCCAAGTATTGTCAGATAGTAGGTCCAAGTCGCGCTCGTCGTGACTGTTCGGCGCTCCTGGCGTAGGCCCGGATCTGTCGAAGATCAGGTCTCCGCGGGTATCGGCCGTGTGCTTCGAGTTTCCGAACTTGACCTGATGGCCAGGGGCGTAGCTATCGATCTGCTCCAGATGGCCAAGCGAATTGGCCCGCAGTGCGAAGCCGCCGAACACGAAGATCTGTCCGGGGAGTAAAGTCTCATCCCGGACCATGCTGTTGTTGATGATTGAAGGAGCCATCAAGCCTTGCAGCGACGACACAGAGGAACTCTCAATGAAAGCACCAATGTCGGTGTCAAAACCGGCGGATCTCGGGTAGGGGGTCCCGATCTGTGCGTCTAAGGCTAATGGTAACAGGAGGCAAGGGACACGATGTTTTACCCAGGTTCGGGCCCTCTCGATGGAGGTAAAACCCTATTTCCTGCTTGATTGATATTGATGATATAGGTATTACAAGAGTTGATCTACCACGAGATCGTAGAGGCTAAACCCTAGAAGCTAGCCTATGATGATTATGATTGTGTCTCTAAGGACTAAACCCTCCGGTTTATATAGACACCGGAGAGGGCTAGGGTTTACATCGAGTTGGTTACAAAGAAGAAAGTATAATATTCGAATCGCCAAGCTTGTCTTCCACGCAAAGGAGAGTCCCATCCGGACACGGGACGAAGTCTTGAGTCTTGTATCTTCACGGTCCAACAGTTCGGCCAAAGTATATAGTTCAGCTGTCCGAATACCCCATAATCCAGGACTCCCTCAGTGGGAGCGGATGTGTGTTGCTGAGCCGGTGTTCACGGTAACCCGGCATAGGATTCTCACCTTGTGGAGATGTATCTTGGCAATAGAACCAAGTTTGTTCCAGTCCTTGGGATGACTGGGCGGCTTGGCATATGGGAAGGTGGCCTATTTCCGTTTTTGAATTGACACTCCACCTAGTTCCAAGTTGGGCCCGTCTGTGAATTCCGTCTGCTGGTTCAAATAATAAAATTCCCTGAACAGTTCGACAGTGGGTTCCTCTTGAAGATAAGCTTCGCAAAAGACTTGGAAGTTGCAAATGTTAGAGACATAATTGGGCCCAATGTCTTGAGGATGAAGTTGGAAGAAGTGTAGCACGTCTCGAAAGAATTTTTGAGCCGGGCAGGGTAAACCCCCGGATCATATGATCAGTAAAAACAATTACTTCTCCTTCCTTGGGCTCAGGAGGATTTTCGGTGCCTGGGACCCTCCAGTGGATGTCATCTTTCTTGGCTAAGGCGCCAGTTGCAACAAAATTGTTCAAATCTTCCTCGGTGACCCGGGATGATGCCCAGTTGCATGCAGTGAATGCCTTAGTCATTGTTGATAATGATCTGAATAGAAAATTTCGCCGGTTTAAGATTATGTTGTTAAGCCGGCCATTGGCTCAAGGACAAAAACTATAAACATGCAACGTATTAAGCCGGAGAATAGTGTTGGAGTTATGCAAGGCAATCTATTGGCGGCTTAAGAGGGGACTAATAGTACTTGGTGGGTTATGGCTTATGAGTTAAGCCGCCTATGCAACTATCAATTTTCAGATCTATAAGTGAAGAATTTCTAAGTGTTGGACAAACAACTTTTCACAGATTAGTGCTATAATTTTGGATCTACGACAGTTCATATAAAGAAGGAAAATTCTAAACCTAGTGGCGGTAGCAGAAAAGTTCACATGCTCAAATGAGATCTCTTATGGAGGGGAGGCGTTCAAATATAAAAAATGAGTGCTAAAACTGATGCCGCGCAAGATGAGCACTTAACTCAGATCAAAACTACAAAGACAAGGAGGAACAAAGAGGAACAGAGATGAACTCCGAAGAACTCGAGCAAACCCTAATGCAGTTCTATGGTGAGGAAAGAGGAAGGCTTACCAAGGCTGTTGGATAGCGGAGGCGCGCGAAGGAGCTCTGGTGTGTTCAGGTTGATGCAGCGGCCGAGGTTGAGTCAGTGGACGAAGGTCGACGACGGCGGCGGAGCTTGGGCGCTGGAGGCGTTGTGAGGAAGAGGACGAAGACGAGGAGGCAAGGGGAAAAATGAAAGGGACCCCTGGCTCTATTTATAAGGCAAAAGGATAAGTGGCATGCGTGGGAATCAAGGAGGCCAAAGAAGATTGTGACAACAAAGATGCCTCAATTTTCAGAGATTCACTAAAAGTGAAGGCATATTAAGATTTGTGCTTCGTGTGATATTAATGTGAGATGACGTCATGGCGGGTTACCGCGATTCTGCTAGCTGACGTCACAGCGGGTTATAAGATTTCGTAAGGACTGTCGAGGAAGGATTTTTTCTAAGTGTTGAAGATTGATATGAATAAGTTCACATCAACATGAGGCCTAATGTTAGGGATATGACTATTGGGTATGACCCGCCCAGGAGGGGCCGGGTCATACCATGGGCGGTTCATAATAAGAGGGCCCAAGAAGATGCTGAAGATGGCGGTTCATGAAGCAAGCTTATTGAAGGCCCAAGATCTGGAGGAAACTTGAGGCCCACGAGCATAAACTGCCATATGTTTAACTTGTATGATAAGGAAGGTTTAGTTCTGTCGCCGAGCCGGACACGTTGTGTATGAGCTGGCCGGGACTCTGTAAGCCGGCGGGCATCAGCCTGTGTATTTAAAGGGGCGACCCGTCGGCGGGTTAGGGTAAGAAACAACAAGTCGAGAACTAGGTCAAGCGTATTCGCTCCCTGGTAATCGAAACCTAAGCAATACAACCTAAAGCAGGAGTAAGCCTTTACCTCGTTGCGAGGGGCCGAATCTGGGTAAACTCTCTGTGTCCCTTGTTCTATTTTAACCCCTTCAAGCTAACTATGTTGTGATGGTTCCACACCTAAGTCCTAATGCTAGGGCATCTGCCGTGACAATTTCATGACACACGGGCTGCAGGATCAGACCTCTGTCTGCTATCTGTGTGACCAGGAGGAGGACACTGTGGACCACATACTACTTCAGTGCGTTTTTCGCTCGTCAGGTGTGGTTTCTCAGTTGCACAAGACTTGGCATTGAGTTTCTATCTTGCCAACTATGATAGATAACCTGGAGGAGTGGTGGATTAGGTCGAGGAAAAGAATTCAAAAGATCTACCGTAAAGGATTTGATGCTTTTTGCATTCTAGTTTGGTGGAACTTGTGGAAACAGAGAAATGGTAGGGTGTTTGCGTCACAGGCCATCGCCAATGAATGGGGCACTGCTGAGCTAATTCATCAGGAACTCTTGCGTTGGGTGCAAGCAGGAGGGAGAGGAGTCCAACACCTAATTGAGGAGTAGTGTGTATGTGTTGGAGTGGTGTGTTTGATGTGCCAACCGTCTGTGGATGGCCGTCTATTGTAACTCTTGTATATAACCTCTGCCTTCTATAAATAAATGGTACGCAATTTGCGTACTTAAAAAAAAGAGACAATGCTTCAATTTAGCACTTAAAATAATATAAATATTATGTAAATGCTATCTATGCTTCGTACCAATATTTGCTATTTACGTGCGACATTGTCTTATATGATCGACGTGCATGTATTTGCATGAAATTTGAGAGTCCGATTTTAAGATATATGGATGCCAGGACGGAAATATGAGAGCCCGTCTAGACACGCCTGCGGGCGTGCGTTTGAGGGGCCGGATTTGCCAAGTCCCGTTGTAAATGCTCTAAAAATGTTGCATTTGAGAGAAAAATTAGAGATACGGTTGGATGGCCTGCGTGTGCTGGCTGTCGACGAACAAACGGTTACGTTGGGCTGCACTAACGTCACCTGCATTAATCGTGGCCGTTGAATAACAGACTCCGCTCGATTTTGACCGTACCCTGCACTCCCCCGGTTCGTGACATCACCAAGCAAATGCCCCATGACCCCCATGCTGGCCCTGGATTCCCGCCGACATGCTCCAGCTCACGATGACATGTGGACCCACACCACGACCCCACCAGCCAGAGACACTGTCTTCCACGCCCAGCCCAGACCGTCGCACTCGAAGGAAAAAAGCGAGGAAAATTTTACGCGAGCGGCGAGCCCATCGTTCCTTTCACCGTCTCTCTCCACCTTTCCCTCCCTCCCAGATCTCCCCGCCCGCCTCTCCCTCGCTCCCCGCCCCGCGCTGCAATGGCCGACGAGCCCCTCGACGCGTCGCCGGCGCCCGCGGCCCCCGCCGCGGCGTCGGACCCCGCCCTCCCCTCCCCTCCCCGCGCCCGCCCCAGCCCCCGAGCCCGCGCCCGCGGCGACCGCGTCCCTTGTCCTCCGGCCGCGGCGGGAGTCGTTCGAGCACGGCCTCCTGCCGATCCCCAAGCTGGTCTTCCCGGAGGGCACGCTCACGCAAACCCTAGCGCAGCTCAGGGCGAAGCTCGCGGCGCCGGGGGCCGGGCGCGTGGGCGCCGCGGCGCTCGCGGAGGCGCTGCAGATCCCCGCCGACCAGGCCGCGCTCGCGCTCGGGACGCTCGCCGCGGTCCTCCCCGGCGAAGACGACGGCCCCGCCGCGGACGGCGCGTGGGAGGCCGACCTCCGCGACGTGCTCCTCTTCCTCTACATCCAGTCCTACAAGCGCCTCGTGCCGCGCGCCCACAAGGACTCGCCGTCCGTCGCCGACGTCTGGCCCTCCACCTCCGCCTTCGACGGCTATCTCTCCGCGCTGTCCCCGATCCAGGTCAGGTCCCGATCACCCTCCCCCCCCCCCCCTCCCGGCCCGATTGTTTGTGGCATGATTGTTGCGTGTTTGGATTGGGGAGCCCCCGACCGATTACTGTTTGGTACATGGATTTGGTTTCTGTTTGTATAGGGTTAAGAAATGACAACCTGCTGATATATCCATTACTGAAATGACGAGCATGAGAAACATTTGATTTTCCTTTGCTCCTCAGCGTTACTATGTTAATCAGTAATGCACATGTGGCTCCATTTTTGTGCACTGTATGGTATTGGTGTATGGTAATGTACTCATACTTCTAGAAACCACTCTTTCTAGCTGCTGAGAGTTAGGGGCTAATGGGATGTTTGATGATTCAGTAAGTGATCAGGGTGATTGTTAGTTACGCTGAAGTGTGATATTCCTCGTGCATTGTGGGCCTTTTTCTGTGGTCGATTCACACCGTGTTTTGCAGTATTTGACTGGTAATAACGTTGTACTTCAAAATACACCTTTCCCAGCTGCAACTTTACACCACCACGCATCTTTTATACTCCATGATCATATCTCTCTTCATAGAAGGCCATTTTGCCCATTGTTGAAATTTCCTGTCCAAATGCTGTTTTTCCCGTGAGCTAAGAAGCACCAACATGGGGATAGACCATGGGGATATGCGATATGGCATTTTCCAGAAACAGCCAACACCAGTGTCTTAGATGGCATTTGTACCTAGCCAGCAATGACAATAGGGGCAGGTGGCGGCAAAGAGGAAAGCCCACAACGGCCAGCAACAGCTAACAAGAGCAATGCAGATGTGGATGGGAGATCCCGGCAGTGTCCTGGTCCTGGCTGTCGCCGTCTCTTCTCCAGGCGCATGGCATCGTTCACTTAGGGGAGGAATATGGGGAGGAGGAGACATTGTTGGCAATTACAGGGGAAGACATGGATGGCACTGGCCACCGGACATGGAGGATACGTTGCCTGTCGACGAGCAAGAAGATCCCGGTGACGGCGCAGTTGTGTCTCTCGCCTCTTCTTCAGGTGCAGGCTCTCGCACGACTGGGAGAGCCCGGAGGGTGGCTGCTAGAAGCAACTTTACTCTAGGTTTAAGCGCGTCATGTGTCCCAGCCGTGTCTTCCAAGTATCCTGACCGCCAGGGCATCACATTATTTTTAAATAAAAAAGGAGGGGATACTCAGGGATACGCGTATCCGTACGTATCTCTGTATGGCCGTATCGGTGCTTCAGAGCCCGCGAGGGCCTTTAAAGTGCGCTGTTTACATCATGCTATCCTCCACTCCAAGTATGCAGTTATCATACGTTGTCCAGAACAAAATTTAAAGGCACTATTTTTCATGACAGTGAGTTATGCAAGCACGGGCTTGTGCTACTGTGCTCCTTTTCCACGATTACTACTCAGTTACAATTGCATTTTTCTCCTGTTGCCATTACATGCAAAGCACAACCTGCATTTCTTCTTTTGTTAGTTGTCAAGCAGATACTTACTATTTATCTCATATTGCAGCTTGTACGCAGTAATAGCCGTCGGTTTATGCCTTCGCAAGCAGATGAAGAAGCTCATCAGTTATCTTATTTACAAAAGCATATGGCCAATGTTTTAACTCTTTTGGCAGATTCTGTTGATGGAGAGGGTGATGAATCTATGGTTAGTATCAATTAATCTGTAACAAGTTTCCTTTAAGAAACTCAATATTTTGTGTGGCAAAGTTGATCACTTTTGTTCTTTGTCTATAACATTAATGTACTCTGATCAATTTCCCTACTCGAAGGTCATCATGTCAAGCTGTAACTTCAGATCTTAAACAGTGTGTGTAGTACATGTAGGGCACAATTTTGAATAAAACTGGTAGAATACCGGTAATACTTGGTTTCCTGACAAACATACTACATAATACTTGGTTTCCTGACAATAATACTGGTAACTGAATTGAAAAGAAGGCTAAACTACTTCGTGTAACCCCTGCCCAATGCTCATGGCACTGAAATCAATGAATTAATAATTAAGTAATTAACCCAAGCAGTGCAAGTGCATGCACGTCAAAGGCTAGAAGCCTCATCAAAAAAAAAAGGGAACTGCATGGATCACAATTGTGTGGTGAAGACATTTAAGGATGAAAGTAGACAAGACATTCATATTCCTATGGGCAGTTGAGGATAAGGTAACTTGGGTTGGTCATTCTAGGAAGCACATATGATGGAATATATCTGTAGATTACTTTGCAAATGCAAGGCACTTTCAATGAATCGGATCTTAGATTGAAGGAAGAACAGAGCTAGTTCATCTTCTCTGCAGTACAAAAGATCTTGATATACACCATCCATGGTTGTGTATGATTGCAGAACAAAATTATCCACATTACTGTCATATAGGAGTAAATGAAATAATCTTGGCCACATTGCTGTGTGATACTCTTACTCTGAAAACTCCCTAGAGTAGAGTAGTATAGACACTAACTGTCATTTGTATTTCTCTATATGCAGGTACTGACAATGGAGACTTTTGAGCACCTTGGATTCTTGTTGCAGTTCTCCGAAGGAACTCCTTTAAGCCAAGCTGCTCCATTTTTTGCGAATTCTGATCCAGACATGCCTGCTGCTCCTGTTCCGGCTACTCAAGTTCATGACTGGATTCTGCAGAATATAGCTTCTTCCTTGGAATATACTGCAGAAAAAGCTATAACCAAGGAAAACAATCAACGGAGTGTATCTGATCCTGATGTGGCAATGGCTGATGCTGTCACAAATACAAGAATCCAGAGCAGCTCATCAACTGGTGCTTCTGTGCAAAACAATCCTGGATACTACCGAAATACATCTTTTGTGGAGGGTATCTCCAAAACTTCTGTTGTCAAACACGGGTCTGATATTAAAGGGCATTCAATAAAGGTACCCATGTATTAGTTTTTAGTAATGTAAATTGATATCAAGGTTTACTGAAGTGATTTGCTGTGTGATTCATATCTCGGTTGAAGTTCAAGTAACATGAAGTGTCTATTTAAGTAAGGGAATTCCGAAGCTGAGTTTTGCGACCCTTCCTACAATGAAATTAATTGTTTTTTCTGTAGGTTTTGAACTGCCATGATTCTGTTATCTACATCCTAGCCCCTCTCAAATATGCTACGGTGTATGGATGTTCTGACACAACTGTTGTTCTTGGTGCTATTGGCAAGGTATGTATGCGATGTAATTTTACTATCCATATTTCTATTTGAATGCATCAGGCAACATAATGTTATTCATAAGACTATTGTTCTTATATTCCAATGCATAGTTTTTAAGTTCTGCTTTATCCTATATTATGCACATAGAAATTGGTATCTTCAGTTACATAGTTTCAAGCCCACGGTTAAAAAAAGTGCTAGGCTTTAATTGTGCGTTTAGCCACCGCCTTGCGCTTTTCTAACCAAAGTGCACTCTTATGCGCAAATGTGCCCATTAAGCGCTAGGCTTTTTTTTCTGCTATCTCCTAGGGCCTATGCTCGCTTAAGCGCCCGCCTAGGCGTGCCTTTTTAAACTATGTTCAAGCCTAATATTGTTTCATGCTGTCAGGTGGTAAAAGTTGAGCATTGTGAACGTGTGCAAATAGTTGCGGCTTCTAAAAGAATTTGTATTGCCAATTGTCGAGAATGTATCTTCTACTTGGGAGTAAATCACCAACCACTTATCGTGGGGGACAACCATAAATTACAAGTGAGTATATGTTTATCCAATTATTTTTTTCATCTGCTGAAGTGTACACTACCGCATATCCTTGTTATAAAAGACAAAAAAACTGTATGAACCGTGGGATTCAATTATTATTTTCATCTGATGAAGTGTACACTACCGCATATCCTTGTTATAAAAGACAAAAAACTGTATGAACAGTGGGATCAAATTTGGAAGCATTTAGATATATACGAGGCACAATATGTGATGTTTTCCCCATCCCTGCACATTTGGAGATCAAAGAGGCATCCTTTGGAGCACTCGTGAAGTTTTAAAGTCAATCCTACCAAATGTAGAAGACTAGCATTTATCCTGCTAAACTATAACAGCAAAAGTTGATAATGGGCCTGTATTATTTGATATTTACTGCACATTTCAACAACAATTTTCTTACCTCTTGTTTTAACAGGTTGCTCCATTTAATACTTGTTATCCACAACTTGGGGAGCATTTGGCACAAGTTCGTGTGGACCCTAACGTCAACAAGTGGGATCAACCTTTTGTGCTGGGAGTTGTTGATCCACACGATTCATTATCTCATCCTGCAGGGGTTTCTGATGTCCAAGCCGAGTCTGCCACTTGTCTAGATCCTGATCTATTCACAGACTTCATGGTATGGAAATATGTTATTTACCTAGATTATTGCAGCTTAAATAAAGATAAACTAATGAATTCCATGAAAATCTTTGGTTGTTTTGCGGAGCAGATCTCAGTTCTCAATCTATTGGTGTATGTCAACTTGTTGTATCTGATGCGTCCACATTAACCTTATTATTTCCTTGTCCGTGGCAGTTGTAGTACTCCCTCCGTCCCAAAATTCTTGTCTTAGATTTGTCTTGATACGGATGTATCTAATTGATACATCCGTATCTAGACAATTCTAAGACAAGAATTTTGAGACGGAGGCAGTAATAACTGAGACGTCATTTTGACATATTTCTCAGTTGTAAGTAGTTAGTTGTCACTTGGCAACAGTGAATAACCTGATATATTATTGAAGATTCACAATGTTATTTTTTCCATGGTTTCTGACCAGCCAAATATTATTTTTATTGGTTGTGCTGTAGTAATGTAGAATTCATCATGCAATACATTTTACACTGTTAATTTTCTCTGTAATTTTTTTTGACTGATTGGCTAATATCTTTCTGCAGATTCCTAGTTGGTTTGAGGCAGAAGGTCCTACCAAATACAATCCATTTACGTTACCTGAAGTTTACTGGGCATCACAGAGGAAAAAGGTACATCAATCCAAATTCATTTTGCATCATTTACTCGTTAGTCATTACAAACTAGGACAGTTATCTTGGACATACTTGCACACAATTGTGGGATTCGATTAAAGCAGGCACATACTGTTTATTAGATTACAGTACTTATATAGTGGAACGTGGTGCTTGAGTATGTCTGGAGCAGGAAGGATCCGAAGTTGTTGTAGGAATTAGTCTAGATTACCCTGAACTTTTGGGGTTCGGTCACTTAACCCCCTGAACTAAATAACCAGATATTTAGAAGCTCCACAATTGGAGGAAGATTATGTGGATTGGTTCTGCCATTAAAAATACCACAACCAGCCCTTCCACTTGTCAGCTCTCTCCTAACAACTGGCCACAGCTGGAAAATTATTCACTCCAATTCTCTCAACTCTCCCCAACTCACCGCTCTTGCTAGTGGCCAGAGGCAGAAGTCCCCAATTGAACCCTTAACTCTTAGAAAAGTTCGCTTTTCAACTCTAAACTCTAAAATCGTTTCGGATTGCACAATTAACATTTTCATTTGAAAATATCTATTTAGTAAAGTTTACCTCACCTACACCACTTTACGCTATCTTGAAGTAAACCAGGCTAGGGGGTTATTTTCTCTGGTTTGGAGCTGTAGGGGCTAGAATACCCTGTTTTTCAGATTATGGGGTTAAGGCTGTAGCATTGATATTAAGGGAGTAACTTGGACTTATTTCTTGAATGTAAATATGTAATATTAATTTAGTAAGGGTATATATATGTCAAAACCGTTGCCGTTTCCTCAACCACCATTGTTATTTGAATTATTGCTGATTCAGATAAGCACAATGAGCGGAAAGCTTGAAATGAATACGTATTTCCTGGTACGGTTATTAGGTGCTGGCTTGGACTTGGTGAGTCCAATGTTGTTGGGAACAGTGTGATTAGTTCACTCTCTTGTTATTGTCTGCTGCTCATTATGTAATAACATACTGATATGTTAATGAGTGTACTTCACATATTCTGATATCTTATATATTTCTAAAATTTGGCTTCCTTGCTGCACTTCTTCAGAATGCTTCCCTGGAAGACATTCAAAAGAATATACGAGAGCTGGAGCTTGATGATAACCGGAAAAAAGAATTGGCATGTGCCCTTCATGCTCAATTCAAGGACTGGCTATATGGTAATTTATTCCTTTATTGATATTACTGTTATGATAGATTAATGCGCATATTTGGTTTCTTTCGTACTTGTCTCCTACCAGCTTTTGACTCGACGCCCTCTCTTTTCCTTGTCCATGATACTGTAATTGGCTATCTCATGGCAATCCGTGTTTTTTCGTGCAATATCTGTTCTAGTTAGTTAGTGGTCATTGTAAAATGATCTTACATTGTGCATTATGATGGTTAATTATGACTTCAAGCAACGATCTGGCACTGCCTTTTCTGGAGTTATTACCATTGATTTCTACTCCCTCCGTTTTATTTACTTCGCATATTAGCTTTGTCTCGGGTCAAACATTCTAAATTTTGACCAAGTTCATACAAAAAACAGTTAACATCCACGATACCAAGTCAATACCATTAGAATCATCATTCAATATATTTTCATACCATATATATTTTTTGTTGTGAAAGTTTAGATTGTTATCGATAAATTTGGTCAAACTTTATAAAGTTTGACTTAGGTCAAAGCTAATATGCGGAGTAAATAAAAATGGAGGGAGTACATATGTGTTTGGAACTTTCTAGAGAACAACTGATGCTCTACTGCTAAAATAAAACAAATTTAAAAAATGGTTCTAAATCCCTGTTTAGGATTCAGGATTAGTCAAGTTCGTAATTTGGGAGACTTGGACAGGACTAATGCACTTTTGATGCTTGCCATGGTTAGTCCTGGTTGCTTTGTTCTTCATTCCTGAAGTGATATTTACAATATTTAATACAGTGATGAGAATGTGCTTCTTGGTTCTTTCTTTCATTTGAGTCATAAATTGGTAAACTTAACCAAATGAATTTGTATTTGTTACCGAAATAGCAAAATCAACTATATGACTACCTGGTCCTTATATCTTCAGTTTCCACCATCAGACTTCTCTTCACTGCAAAAATCGTTTCCTTTGCTTTTGAAATGAACTGTTGGGAGTTAACAATTAGGTGTTTTAAATCTTGTGTCCAGCTTCAGGAAATATCCGCCAGCTTTACTGTTTGCAAGGCGAATAAGCATATATGATCTTCATCCGTAAGTGCTTAGGCGCACCTGTGAAGATTGTGCATCCTTTGCCCGGTCCCCTTCCATAGTCCAGTCCTGTCCATCCGACCGCATCGTCCACGCTGACTTCTCGTCGACTGAGCTGATTCAACCATGTAGTGTTTGTCAATGTAAAAGAAATAATGTACTGCCCATTTTGTCTATTAATTTTGATCGGCTTCCCCTTGTGTTGGTTGTGGTTGGTGCAAGGATCCAAATGGGGGTGTGGTAGTTTCATATTTATATCCTTTGTAACATATACGACCATGAAAGCGGTTACTCGATTCTTTAGTGGAAATAAACATTTCTTTTTGCTCATCAGTTTGGCCCATTTCTATTTATACTGTAAATGCACTCTTCAAGATTGGTGTACTGAGTAAGCGGTACGCAAACGTTTGCTGTGTATGTTTTGCACTCTGTTTGCCCTGGAGATTTGCCTAAGACTTCTAAAATTGTTAATCACACACACCAGGCTACATGTTCACGAGGTATATGCTAATTTATAGAGCGCTATCAAATGCACCCTCTGTTCGTAAATGTAAGACGATTTGGCAGTTCAAAATTACGTCTTACATTTAGGAGCAAAGTGTGTACTTTATTAGACCAAACTTGACATCAATATCTCCATGAATTGAAACATCAATGCGCCATCCTCTCCGGTCAGAATGATGTCCCCGATTTTTCATAGCCTGTATGTCCTATTTAAATGGCCTTACTAGAGCTTCACAACCTTCATCGTTGTTTGTAATGCGTGCACCGGCGGACCCACATAACAATAGCTTTCATGTGCGACGCTGCTGAAGTAGCAAAGTAGACACACGACCAAAATCTCTTTTCCTTCACAGAGATGAGATTGATGAAAACGGCAAATAAATGAGATTAGCAAATGCCATGTGTATATAGATGCCGATGTGGGAAAGGGAGACACGGAGAATTCAAGTTAATGGCCCATGAAATATTATGTCAACCGACGTCCTCAAGGTTGCACTAGTGGTCTTCACGGCGCTTGGTGAGCAGATGCTTACAGTAGTAATCTGCCACATTGTGCTTCCTGGATGTATGGTTCTCTTTGGGAGTTCTGTATCCCAGCAATGGCGTATGCGTGTATTCTACACCTTGATGGTTGATGCAATCTCACAAGATAGGCTTGCAACCCAGGGATATATAGATTAGATATATTACCCGCATATGGTTGCCTGCACTACCATGCTGCGTGTATCTAGTCAATCCCAATTTATTAAGAATTTCGATATGCATTTTGTTATGGATTTTATCTCATAATCACTAGTTGCAACTGGAGAAAATGCGCCCGTAGACCCCGGCCAAACCATACAGGTGTAAGGTGAAGGTAGGTTGAAGCGCTATCAGAGTTTTGTTGTAGATTTATATGATTAGGGGACTGATGACACTCATGAGTTATATGATCGAGTATTAGTCTCATGCATATGAAGTAAAGGTGGTCGGGACCCCAAGCATAAACGAGAGCTGAACACTACTGCATAATATATACTCCATCCGTTCCGAATTACTTGTCGCAGGTATGGATGTATCTAGATGTATTTTAGTTCTAGATACATCCATTTCTGCGACGAGTAATTTGAAACGGAGGGAGTATGTATTAATGGGAGATAAGGCAGAGGAATAGAAGGTAGACTGACCCCTGATTTCTAGCAATATTCCAGCATTCCATGCTTGTCAATGTAAAATAAATAATTGTAATGCCCATTTTTGCCTATTAATTTTGGCTTCACCTTTTGTTGGTTGCGCGTGGTGCACTGGTGCAGTATGGTGGCTAATTATGATTTCAAGCAACGACCTGGCACTGTCTTTTCTGGAGTTATCACTAATGTGTTTAAAACAGTACATAATCTAGTCATCTTTATTTTTCCATTAATATTCACCTGACCCTAACCACTTTATAAAGAACAGCTGATGCTCTGACTGATAAAAAAAATGGTTCAGGATCCCTGTTAGGATTCAGGATTAGTCAAGTTCGTAATTTGGGACAGGACTAATAATAGTGCAGTTCCTGATGCTTGCGCCATGGGTCTTGATTGCTTTGTTCGCCATTCCTGAAGTGATATTGACAATATTTAATACAATGATAAAAATGTGGTTCTTGGTGCATTCTTTCATTTGAGTCAAAAATTGGTAAACTTAACCAAATGAATTTGTATTTGCTATTGAAGTAGCAAACTCAACTATATGACCGACCTGGTCCTTAGAGCATCTCCACTCGTTCGCCCCCCCCCGCCCCGGTATAAGCGGCGATTGCGTTTTGGCGTATGCGCCAGCGTTTTTCCCCCTGGGCCGATCCAGTTTCTAGCCGCGCCCCCAGGTTTCGGCCCCCAGACGCCCATAAATTCAAACTTGTCTTTTTTGCTGCCAAAAAATCCACAAGTTCGGCGATCATCATGCCACAGTTCGGCGATCACCATGCCACAGTTCGGCGATCAAACATACACGAAAGTTCGGTGATCAATGCGCAAACAAAGGAACGCATCAAACGACAGGCTCCTCTGGCGTGGGACTGGCCGGTGTCGGCGTGCTCGGCGTCGGCATGGCTTCTGTGCTCCGGCTGGTTGTCAGCGCCGTGGCTTCATCGCTCGGGCTGGATGTCGGCGTTGGTGTCGGCATGGGCATAGGGGCGGTGGTCGAAGCCGGCCCGGGCATCTGGTTCAGGATGAGGCCGCGCTCTGCCAGATACCACGCCTTGACCTACTCGTCCATCGTCGACATGTTTGCCGCCATCAAGAACGCCAGGTCGGTGTTCCCCTTCTTCGCGACGACGTTGGTCCTGAGAAGGTTGAGCTTCACGTCCTGCTTCGTCATCAACGTTGACCACTGCACGTCGAATTTCTCCTCCCTCTTTGCGGCGTTGTTCCTGGCGTCGGCGATGCACTGCTCGATCGACGATTGCAGCCGTTCGGCAGCGGGTGCCGCGTCCCTCGCCATCTTGGCTCTTTTGTTGCCATTAGGGCGCCCATCCGCCGCCCCCGGAGCAGGCGCGTCCGGTTGTACGTCTCCTTGGCCTTGGCGAGGGTGAGCTGGGCCTCCCTCCACTTCTCGCACAACTCGATCCTGGAGAACACGTGAAGGAACTTGAACTCGGCGTCGCTGTTGTCTTGGCGATACATGGTGAACATCTGAACCATCTGCACAGCCGAAGAACAAGTGTAGGCGAAGTACACGGCGAAAAAGAACTGAGCCGGCGGCTGGGAATACCTGACCCTCGATGTTGGCGCCGCTTTTCGGGCAAGCCGCGACCTCCTCTATAATCCCATGCCATTTTTTGCAGGCCGCCTGGATGATCGCCCAATGGTTCGCCATGGCCTTGTCGCTGCGCTCCATGTGGATGTTAGCGAAGTAGGGGTCGACCAACTTGCGCTCATCGAACGCCGTCTTGATCCTTCTCCGGTATGTGTCGGCGTTCTGGTTCGAGCCGGTGATCGGGTCGATGCTGACGGTCTTCCATGCTTCGGCGAGGCACTCGTCTTCCTTCGACACCCAATTGACGCGAGGCTCGCCCATCCTGGCATTGGTCGCCTGCTTCTTCTTTCTCCCTTTCATCGTCAGCACCGGCTCCTCCTCCTCCTCCGCATGTTCTTCCTCCTCCCCCTCCTCCTCGGCGTCGTTGAGCTCGTCGTCCATCTCGGCGTCCATCATGTCGTCTTGTGAGTGGAACCCGGGGCAGGAAGCGGCAGCGACCGAGCCGCTCGTAATGATCTCGTCCATGTCGGCGTCGGTGTTACTGAACTGCGGCGCCGAGCCGTGTGCAAACGGCAGGGCGCTGCGGCGTAGAGGAGGCATAGGCGAGGCTAAGTACCCCGGCGGCGAGTAGCTGTACTGGGTGTTGAGGCCGGCGGTGAATGCGGGGGAGGGAATGCGCTGGTCGGGGTTGAGGCTGGAGGGCGAGGCACGCGGCGGCACGCCATGCGGGAAGGTGATGCTGGGGTTGAACCTGCCATGCGCGTCGCCGTCGGAGTAGCCGGGCGATGGTGCGTACCCCCATTGCGGTGGGGGCGGCGAGAGGTTGGCCGGCGTTGCGACACTCGCTTGGCTTCCCCACGCGGCTTGTGGGCATTGGCCGGGAGGCAGGTTCATCATCCCCGCGCGAGACGCCTCTGCCTGCTCCGCCGCCGCCGCCGCGTCCCTGGCTCTCTTGACGATGAGCCTGTTCCGCCGGTCGGCGGCGACCGCCTCCGGGCGCTGAACATCCCCCCTCCACTCGGCGTTCGACACGCCCGGTGGTCTTGCCATCGGCGCCCTCGGCTTCCTCTGCTTCGGCTGGGTGGAATAGGCGGTGGCGCAAGGGGCAACATATTTGTTTGGCGGCATGGCGACCGGTCTGATGAGGAGAATGGCGGGAATGGCAGGGGAGAAGGGGGAAGCAATGGGGGAAATGGACGGAAAAGGCAGGCAAAACGGTGGGAATATGCCCGGTGTAGCCACCAGCATGGGCCCATGCGCCTTTTCGCTTCGGCCGGCGCCCCCAGGCACCCCCAGGCACCCCCTGGGGGGCCGGGTTCGGCTCGGGTTCGCCCGCTGTTATTTCGGCCCAAACCGGCGATAAATGAGGAGTTGGAGGCGCGACTGGGCTGATTTTTTGCCGCCGGCGCTAAAAAAGGGGCTGGGGGACCTGTTTGGGGGGGGGGGGGGTGGCGAGTGGAGATGCTCTTATGTTTTCAGTTTCCACCATCAGACTTTCTTTCACTGCAAAAATTGTTTCATTTGCTCTTCAAATAAACTGTTGGAGTTGACAATTAGATGTGTTAAATCTCGTGTCAAGCTTCAAGGAAATATCCACCAGCTTTACTGTTTACAAGGCGAATAAGCATATACGATCTTCATCCGTAAGTGCTTAGGCGCACCTGTGAAGATTGTGCATCCTTTGCCCGGTCCCCTTCCATAGTCCAGTCCTGTCCATCCGACCGCATCGTCCACGCTGACTTCACGTCGACTGAGCTGATTCAACCATGTAGTGTTTGTCAATGTAAAAGAAATAATGTACTGCCCATTTTGTCTATTAATTTTGATCGGCTTCCCCTTGTGTTGGTTGTGGTTGGTGCAAGGATCCAAATGGGGGTTTGGTAGTTTCATATTTATATCCTTTGTAACATATACGACCATGAAAGCGGTTACTCGATTCTTTAGTGGAAATAAACATTTTTTTTGCTCATCAGTTTGGCCCATTTCTATTTATACTGTAAATGCACTCTTCAAGATTGGTGTACTGAGTAAGCGGTACGCAAATGTGTTCGCTTTGTATGTTTTGCACTATGTTTGCCCTGGAGATTTGCCTAAGACTTCTAAAATTGTTAATCACACCAGGCTACATGTTCACGAGTTATATGCTAATTTATAGAGCGCTATCAAATGCACCCTCTGTTCCATGTAGGACGATTTGGCAGTTCAAAATCACGTCTTACATTTAGGAACAAAGTCATCCTTTATTAGACCAAAGTTGACATCAAGATAAGCCGGAGGAATAGAGGGTAGACTGAGCCCTGATTTCTAACAATATTCCAGCATGTCATGCTTGTCAATGTAAAATGAATAATTTAATGCCCATTTTTGCCTATTAATTTTTTATTTTGAGAAAATGCAAAAGGCTTTTGCATTTCATTGCATTGAAAAGGTGGAGTTTTGATACAATCCTCCTAGGAGGTCAGTTACAAATTACAATCAGGGCCAGCGAAACTAGTGTCCCAGGTGGGCGGCATAATGATGCGTAGGCCGTGGGCGCCTGCTCTTGCCCATTGCTTGGCTTCCTCTTTGATCTTCGAGACCAGGACCTGAACCAGGGGCTGGGCGCCCTCAAAGATGCAATCGTTGCGCTGTTTCCAGATCATCCATGGTGTGAACAGAGCAATGGAGGCTAGGCCCTTGCGCGTCAGTGTTGGCGTGTTTTGCCTTGCCTGCAGCCACCAGTCCATCAGTGAATCTTCATGGCTTGGCCCTGCAGTGGTCATCCGTAGCCAGGACAGGATTTCGTGCCAAGTCTGCCTGGCGAAGGGGCACTCCAAGAGGAGGTGGCGCATCGACTCGGGTGCCTGGTCACAGAGAGGGCATCTTGGCTCGTGCTGGAGACCGCGTCGAGCCAAGCGGTCGGCCGTCCAGCACCGGTCTTGGCTGGCCAACCAGTGGAAAAACTTCACTCTTGGCGGCGCCCAATTCTTCCATATGAGCTTCCACGAGAAGCAAGTCATGGATCCTTGGAAGGTGGCAAGATAGCATGAGCTAGCAGAGTATATATCGGAGGCTGTCCATCTCCAAACTAGCCGATCAGGGGTGTCCGAGAGAGTGATATGCTCGATCGCCAGCCATACTTGAAGGTACTGGCCTATCTCGTGTATGCCCAGGGTCCCATGAATGTCCCTGGCCCAGCTATGGCCTTGCAGTCCTTCAGCGACGGTCCGGATTTTGCGCCGGTGTTTGGGTATGCACTTGTAAAGTGCCGGGGCGATCTCGCAAATGGATTGCCCATTTATCCAGCGGTCTTCCCAGAAATATGCCATTATTCCATTGCCGAGGGTCATTGTGGTGGACGCGAAGAAGAGCGCTCGCTCCTCGGCAGAGAATTGTAGGTCCAGGCCGTTCCAGGCGCGCTCATGGTCAGTGCGCGAGAACCATAGCCATCGTAGCCGTAGAGCAAGGCCAGCGCGCTCCAGGTCCTGGATGTTGGGAAACGTAGTAATTTCAAAAATTTTCCTACGCACACGCAAGATCATGGTGATGAATAGCAACGAGAGGGGAGAGTGTTGTCCACATACCCTTGTAGACCCAAGCGAAGCGATCTGGCGTAGAGGAAGTAGTCGACGTTCTCCTCGCGATCCGACCGATCCGGCGCCGTTACTCCGGCGCCCCGAGTTCTTGACACACGTACAGCTCGATGGCGTCCCTCGTACTCGATCCAGCCGAGTGTCGAGGGAGAGTTCCGTCGGACTGACGGCGTGGTGGCGATCTTGATGTTTCACCGGCGCAGGCTTCGCCTAAGCTTGACAGTATAACCGAGGTGGAATATGGTGGAGGGGGCACCGCACACGGCTAAGGAGCGATCTAAAGATCAAACTTGTGTGTTCAAGGTGCCCCCTGCCCCGTATATAAAGGAGGGAGGGGGAGGCCGGCCGGCCTAGCTTAGGCGCGCGGGAGGAGTCCTACTCCTCTGGGAGTAGGACTCCCCCTTTCCTAGTTGGATTAGGTTTGGGGAGGGAAGAGGAGAGGCGCCGCCCCTTCCTTGTCCTATTCGGACTTGGGGGGAGGCGCGGCCACCTCCTGGCCGGCCCTCCTCTTCTCCCTCAAGGCCCACGAGGCCCATTTACCTCCCGGGGTTCGGTAACCTCCGGTACTCGATAAATTCCGTTTTCGCCGGAACCATTCGAACTCCAAACATAGGCTTCCAATATATCAATCTTTATGTCTCGACCATTTGAGACTCCTCGTCATGTCCGTGATCACATCCGGGACTCGAACTTCTTGGTACATCAAAATACATAAACTCATAATAAGCATCATCGAAACCTTAAGCGTGCGGACCCTACGGTTCGAGAACAATGTAGACATGACCTAGAACTATTCACGGTCAATAACCAACAGCGGGACCTGGATGCCCATATTGGTTCCTACATATTCTCGAAGATCTTTATCGGTCAGACCGCATAACAACATCGTTGTTCCTTTGTCATCGATGCGTTACTTGCCCGAGATTCGATCGTCGGTATCCAATACCTAGTTCAATCTCGTTACCGCAAGTCTCTTTACTCGTTCCGTAATACATCATCTCACAACTAACTCATTAGTTGTAGTGCTTGCAAGGCTTGATGATGTGCATTACCGAGAGGGCCCAGAGATACCTCTCCGACTATCGGAGTGACAAAACCTAATCTCAAATCGCCAACCCAACATCGCCTTTGGATACACTGTAGTACTCCTTTATAATCACCCGATTCGTTGTGACGTTTGGTAGCACCAAAGTGTTCCTCCGTAAGCGGAGTTGCATAATCTCATAGTTACGAGGAACATGTATAAGTCATGGATAAAAGCGGTAGCAACATACTAAGCGATCGTGTGCTAAGCTAAGGGAATGGGTCAAGTCAATCAGATCATTCTACTAATGATGTGACCTCATTAATCAAATAACAACTCCTTTGTCCATGGTTAGGAAACATAACCATCTTTGATTAACAAGCTAGTCTAGTAGAGGCATACTAGTGACATGTTGTTTTGTCTATGCATTCACACATGTATCATGTTTCCGGTTAATACAATTATAGCATGAATGATAAACATTTATCATGAAATAAGGAAATAAATAATAACTTTATTATTGCCTCTAGGGCATATTTCCTTGATCTCCCACTTGCACTAGAGTCAATAATCTAGATTACATAGTAATGATTCTAACACCCATGGAGTCTTGGTGCTGATCATGTTTTGCTCGTGGAAGAGGCTTAGTCAGCGGTGCGCAACATTCAGATCCGTATGTATCTTGCAAATCTCTATGTCTCTGTCGGACTAAGTCCGGATGGAATTGAAGCGTCTCTTGATGTGCTTGGTCCTCTTGTGAAATCTGGATTCCTTCGCTAAGGCAATAGCTCGATATTGTCACGAAGATTTTCATTGGACCCGATGCACTAGGTATGACACCTAGATCGGATATGAACTCCTTCATCAGACTCCTTCGTTAGCTGCTTCGAAGCTGCTATGTATTCCGCTTCACATGTAGATCCGCTTCTGACGCTTTGTTTAGAATCGCACCAACCGACAGCTCCTCCGTTTAGTGTAAATACGTATCCGGTCTGCGATTTAGAATCGTCCGGATCGGTGTCAAAGCTTGCATCAACGTAACCGTTCACGATGAGCTCTTTGTCACCTCCATATCGAGAAACATATCCTTAGTCCTTTTCGGTATTTCGGGATGTTCTTGACCGCTGTCCGATGATCCACTCTGGATTACTTTGGTACCTCCTGCTAGGCTTATAGCAAGGCACACATCAGTCTGGTACACAGCATTGCATACATGATAGAGCCTATGGCTGAAGCATAGGAACATCTTTCATTTCTCTCTATCTTCTGCGGTGGTCGGGCATTGAGTCGACTCAACTTCACACCTTGTAACACAGGCAAGAACCCTTTCTTTGCTTGATCCATTTTGAACTTCTTCAAAACTTTGTCAAGGTATGTGCTTTGTGAAAGTCAATTAAGCGTCTTGATCTATCTCTATAGATCTTAATGCCCAATATGTAAGCAGCTTCACGAGGTCTTTCATTGAAAAACTCTTATTCAAGTATCCCTTTATGCTATCCAGAAATTCTATATCATTTCCAATCAGCAATATGTCATCCACATATAATATCGAAATGCTCTGAGCTCCCACTCACTTTCTTGTAAATCTGAGGCTTCTCCAAAAGTGCTGTACAAACCCAAATGCTTTGATCACACTATCAAAGCGTTTATTCCAACTCGAGATGCTTGCACCAGTCCATAAATGGATCGCTGGAGCTTGCACACTTTGTTAGCTCCTTTGGATCGATAAAACCTTCGGTTGCATCATATACAACTCTTCTTCCGAAATCCATTCAGAATGCGTCTTTACATCCATTTGCCAAATTTCATAATCATAAAATCGGCAATTGCTAACATGATTCGGACGGACTTAAGCATCGCCACGGGTGAGAAGGTCTCATCGTAGTCAATCCCTTGAACTTGTCGAAAACCTTTTGCGACAAGTCGAGCTTTATAGACAGTAACATTACCGTCAGCGTCAGTCTTTTTCTTGAAGATCCACTTGTTTTCTATTGCTTGCCTACCCTCGGGCAAGTCAACCAAAGTCCACACTTTGTTTTCATACATGGATCCCATCTCAGATTTCATGGACTCAAGCCATCTTGCGGAATCTGGGCTCACCATCGCTTCTTCATAGTTCGTAGGTTCATCATAATCTAGTAGCATGACTTCCAGAACAGGATTACCGTACCACTCTGGTGCGGATCTTACTCTGGTTGATCTACGAGGTTCTGCAGTAACTTGATCTGAAGTTTCATGATCAACATCATCAACTTCCTCACTACTCGGTGTAGGTGTCTCAGAAACTGATTTCTGCGACGAACTACTTTCAAGTAAGGGAGAAGGTACTATTACCTCATCAAGTTCCACTTTCCTCCCACTCACTTCTTTCGAGAGAAACTCCTTCTCTAGAAAGGATCCATTCTTAGCAACGAATGTCTTGCCTTCGGATCTGTGATAGAAGGTGTACCCAACTGTCTCCTTTGGGTATCCTATGAAGACACATTTCTCCGATTTGGGTTCGAGCTTATCGGGTTGAAGCTTTTTCACATAAGCATCGCATCCCCAAACTTTAAGCGACAACTTTGGTTTCTTGCTAAACCACAGTTCATAAGGTGTCGTCTCAACGGATTTCGACGGTGTTCTATTCAGTGTGAATCGGCCGTCTCTAGAGCATAACCCCAAAGCGATAGCGGTAAATCTGTAAGAGACATCATAGATCATACCATATCTAGTAAAATACGATTCGACGTTCGGACACACCATTTCGTTGTGGTGTTCGGTGGCGTGAGTTGCGAAACTATTCGCATTGTTTCAAATGTAGACCAAACTCGTAACTCAAATATTCACCTCCACGATCGGATCGTAGAAATTTGATTTTCTTGTTACGATGATTTTCAACTTCACTCTGAAATTCTTTGAACTTTTCAAGCGTTTCAGACTTATGTTTCATTAAGTAGATATACCCATATCGCTTAAGTCATCTGTGAAGGTGAGAAAATAACGATATCCGCCACGAGCCTCAACATTCATCGGACCACATACATACGTATGTATGATTTCCAATAAATCTGTTGCTCTCTCCATCGTCTGGGAGAGCGGTGTTCTAGTCATCTTGCCCATGAGGCACGGTTCATAAGTGCCAAGTGATTCATAATCAAGTGACTCCAAAAGTCCATCGATATGGAGTTTCTTCATGCGCTTTATACCGATATGACCTAAGCGGCGAGTGCCACAAATAAGTTGCACTATCATTATCAACTCTGCATCTTTTGGTTTCAACATTATGAATATGTGTATCACTACTATCGAGATTCATCGAAATAGACCACTCCTCAAGGGTGCATGACCATAAAAGATATTACTCATATAAATAGAACAACCATTATTCTCTCGATTTAAATGAATAACCGTCTCGCATCAAACAAGATCCAGATATAATGTTCATGCTCAACGCAGCACCAAATAACAATTATTTAGGTCTAAAACTAATCCCGAAGGTAGATGTAGAGGTAGCGTGCCGACCGCGATCACATCGACTTTGGAACCATTTCCCACGCGCATCGTCACCTCGTCCTTTGCGGTGTTAAGCAATCCGTAGTCCTGTTTGAGTTGCAAATATTAGCAATGAACCGATATCAAATACCAGTGCTCTGCGAGCTCTAGTAAGGTACACATCAATAACATGTATATCACATATACCTTTGTTCACCTTGCCATCCTTCTTATCCGCCAAATACTTGGGGCAGTTCCGCTTCGGTGACGATCGCTTGCGGTAGAAGCACTCAGTTTCAGGTTTAGGGCCGGACTTAGGTTTCTTCTCTGAGCGACAACTTGCTTGCTGTTCTTCTTGAGATTCCTTTCTTCTTCCCTTTGCCTTTCTTCTTGAAACTAGTGGTCTTATTGACCATCAACACTTGATGCTCCTTCTTGATTTCTACCTCCAGCCTTTAGCATTGCGAAGAGCTCGGTATAGTTTTCACTAACCCTTGCATATTATAGTTCATCACGAAGCTTTTGTAGCTTGGTGGCGGTGATTGGAGAATTCATCAATGACACAATCATCCGGAAGATTAACTCCCAATTGTGTCAAGTGATTGTAGTACCCGGACATTACGAGTATATGCTCACTAATGAACTGTTCTCCTCCATCTTGCAGCTATAGAACTTATTGGAGACTTCATATCTCTCAATCCGGGCATTACTGTTGGAATATCAACTTCAACTCTGGAACATCTCATATGCTCCATGACGTTCAAAAGCGTCGTTGAAGCCCGGTTCTAAGCCGTAAAGCATGGCACCTTGAACTATAGAGTAGTCATCGACTTTGCTCGCCAGACGTTCTTAACGTCGTCGGTTACATCTGCATCGAGGCTGTCACCTAGCGGTGCATCCGGGGCGTAACTCTTACGTGCAGCAATGAGGATGATCCTCAAATTACGGACCCGATCCGTGTAATTGCTACCATCATCTTTCAACTTTGCTTTCTCAAGGAACGCATTAAAATTCAACGGAACAACAAAGACGAGCCATCTATCTACAATCAAACATAAACAAGCAAGATACTATCGGTACTAAGTTCATGATAAATTTAAGTTCAATTAATCATATTACTTAAGAACTCCCACTTAGAAAGACATCTCTCTAGTCATCTAAGTGATCACGTGATCCAAATCAACTAAACCATAACCGATCATCACGTGAAATGGAGTAGTTTTCAATGGTGAACATCTTATGTTGATCATATCTACTATATGACTCACGCTCGACCTTTCGGTCTCCGTGTTCGAGGCCATATCTGCATATGCTAGGCTCGTCAAGTATAACCCGAGTATTCTGCGTGTGCAAAACTGGCTTGCACCCGTTGTAGATGGACGAGAGCTTATCACACCCGATCATCACGTGGTGTGCAGGCACGACGAACTTTGGCAGCGGTGCATACTCGGGAGAACACTTCTTGATAATTTAGTGAGAGATCATCTTATAATGCTACCGTCAATCAAAACAAGATAAGATGCATAAAAGGATAAACATCACATGCAAATCAATATAAGTGATATGATATGGTCATCATCATCTTGTGCTTCATGATCTCCATCTTGCAGCATCACCATGATCACCATCGTCACCGCGCGACACCTTGATCTCCATCGTAGCATCGTTGTCGTCTCGCCAAACATATGCTTCTCGACTATCTCTACCGCTTAGTGATAAAGTAAAGCATTACGGCGATTGCATTGCATACAATAAGCGACAACCATATGGCTCCAGCCGATTGCCGATAACCGGTTACAAAACATGATCATCTCATACAATAAAATATAGCATCACGTCTTGACCATATCACATCACAACATGCCCTGCAAAAACAAGTTAGGCGTCCTCTACTTTGTTGTTGCAAATTTTACGTGGCTGCTACGGGCTTAAGCAAGAACCGGTCTCACCTCGCATCAAAACCACAGCGATACTTCGTCAAATAGACTCCGTTTAACCTTCTTCAAGGACGGGCGTAGTCACACTCGGTTCAACTAAAGTGAGAGAGAGGCACCCACGGTCACCTTTAAGCAAGCGAGTGCTCGTGGCGGTGAAACCAGTCTCGCGTAAGCGTCTGGCGTAATGTCGGTGCAGGCGCTTCATCTCACAATACCGCTGAACCAAAGTATGACATGCTGGTAGGTAGTATGACTTGTATCGCCCACAACTCACTTGTGTTCTACTCGTGCAAAACATCAAACCATAAAAACCTGGCTCGGATGCCCTTTGTTGGGAAGCGTAGTAATTTCAAAAATTTTCCACGCTACGCAAGATCATGGTGATGAATAGCAACGAGAGGGAGAGTGTTGTCCACATACCCTTGTAGACCCGGCGGAAGCGATCTGGCGTAGAGGAAGTAGTCGACGTTCTCCTCGCGATCCGACCGATCCGGCGCCGTTACTCCGCGCCCCGAGTTCTTGACACACGTACAGCTCGATGGCGTCCCTCGTACTCGATCCAGCCGAGTGTCGAGGAGAGTTCCGTCGACCGACGGCGTGGTGACGATCTTGATGTTTCACGGCGCAGGGCTTCGCCTAAGCTTTGCGACGGTATAACCGAGGTGGAATATGGTGGAGGGGGCACGCGACACGGCTAAGGGCGATCTAAAGATCAAACTTGTGTGTTCCAAGGTGCCCCCTGCCCCGTATATAAAGGAGGGAGGGGGAGGCCGGCCGGCCTAGCTTAGGCGGCGGGAGGAGTCCTACTCCTCTGGGAGTAGGACTCCCCCTTTCCTAGTTGGATTAGGTTTGGGGAGGGAAAGAGGAGAGGCGCCGCCCCCTTCCTTGTCCTATTCGGACTTGGGGGGGGAGGCGTGCCACCTCTGGCCGCCCCTCCTCTTCTCCCTCAAGGCCCACCGAGGCCCATTTACCTCCGGGGGTTCGGTAACCTCCGGTACTCAGATAAATTCCGTTTTTACTTGGAACCATTCGAACTCCAAACATAGGCTTCCAATATATCAATCTTTATGTCTCGACCATTTGAGACTCCTCGTCATGTCCGTGATCACATCCGGGACTCGAACTTCTTGGTACATCAAAATACATAAACTCATAATAAGCATCGCCATGAAACCTTAAGCGTGCGGACCCTACGGTTCGAGAACAATGTAGACATGACCTAGAACTATTCACGGTCAATAACCAACAGCGGGACCTGGATGCCCATATTGGTTCCTACATATTCTCGAAGATCTTTATCGGTCGGACCGCATAACAACATCGTTGTTCCTTTGTCATCGATGCGTTACTTGCCCGAGATTCGATCGTCGGTATCAATACCTAGTTCAATCTCGTTACGCAAGTCTCTTTACTCGTTCCGTAATACATCATCTCACAACTAACTCATTAGTTGTAGTGCTTGCAAGGCTTGATGATGTGCATTACCGAGAGGGCCAGAGATACCTCTCCGACTATCGGAGTGACAAAACCTAATCTCGAAATCGCCAACCCAACATCGCCTTTGGATACACTGTAGTACTCCTTTATAATCACCCGATTCGTTGTGACGTTTGGTAGCACCAAAGTGTTCCTCCGTAAGCGGAGTTGCATAATCTCATAGTTACAGGAACATGTATAAGTCATGGATAAAAGCAGTAGCAACATACTAAACGATCGTGTGCTAAGCTAAGGGAATGGGTCAAGTCAATCAGATCATTCTACTAATGATGTGACCTCATTAATCAAATAACAACTCCTTTGTCCATGGTTAGGAAACATAACCATCTTTGATTAACAAGCTAGTCTAGTAGAGGCATACTAGTGACATGTTGTTTTGTCTATGCATTCACACATGTATCATGTTTCCGGTTAATACAATTATAGCATGAATGATAAACATTTATCATGAAATAAGGAAATAAATAATAACTTTATTATTGCCTCTAGGGCATATTTCCTTCACTGGACACCCAGGCCTCCGTGCGATATGGGGCGGCAAACGCGGCGCCAGTTGACATGGCAGTGGCCTCCATCGGTGGCAGCGCGGCTGGCCCACAAGAAGTTGCGCTCAATCTTCTCAATTTGACGAAGCGTCTTCTTAGGCGGCGCATAGGCGAGAAGTTGATGCACGGGGATGGCGCTCAGCACAGACTTCACGAGCGCAAGCCGCCTAGGCTTGTTCATCAGGTTGGCCTTCCAAGCGGGAAGCCGGCCGGCAATCCCATCAACTAGGGGCTGCAATTGGGCAACAGTTGGTCGGCCTACCGTGAGGGGGATCCCGAGGTAGGTGATCGGCAAGTTGGCGATGGGGCAGCCTAGGTGTGCGAGTGCTGCTGTCGCCTCATCCGTGTCACAGTGCAGCAGCGAGGCGGAGCTCTTGGCATAGCTCACCCTTAGGCCGGAAGCGCGACCGAAGAGCGTAGCACCACGTCGTCAGCGTACAGCGACATAGTGGGAATGGATCACCTCGGGTGTAGCCGTGCCATGACTCCCATGTCAATAGCGCGCTTGATGAGCCTGCCCAAGATGTCAACGGCGAGCACAAATAGCTGTGGTGACACAGGATCACCCTGCTGGAGCCCCTTGCGGTGCCAGATAGGAGGTCCTGGCTCACCGTTCATCAGTATGCGTGTGCTTGCCGAAGATAGGAGGATGGCGATCCACTCCATAAATCTATTTCCGAAGCCATATTGGCGCATGGTCTCCATGAGGAAGGGCCAAGCCAGGGAGTCGAAGGCCCGCGCAAGGTCAAGGTTGAGCAAGACTCACGGGGCACCCAACTGGTGGAGAAGCCGGGCCGATTTGCTTGACTAGAATGAAGTTGTCGTGGAGGCTCCTGCCGGCGATGAACGCATTTTGGCTCCGGCTCACAAGGCTGTCCAGCTTCGGGGCGATTCGTAGGGACAACACTTTGGCGAAGATCTTTGCCACTAGGTGAATAAGACGTGTAGGCCGGTAGTCATTCAGTATGGTCATGTCTGCGCGCTTTGGCAGCATGGTGATCAGCGCTTGGTTCAGTTTGCTGAAGCCACGGTCCCTCATCTCATAGAGCTGCTGGAAGACATCCACAAAGTCTTGGCGTATCGTGGTCCACCAGGCTCGCACGGACTTGGCAGTGAACCCGTCCGGTCCGGGTGCCTTGCGCGTCGGAAGCCGCTTGATCGCCTCCCAGATCTCTGCAGCGCTAAAGGGAGCATCAAGGTCTGCCAGGTCAGATGGTGTGATCAGCTCCGATAGGTCCAGCGTGCACTCATGGTCAACTGCGGTGCCCAGCAGTGCATCATAATGAGTGAATGCCGCTTCTGCCATGTGCTCATGATCGGTGACCACCTGGCCGTTCACGGTCAGGCTGAAAATCCTGTTCTTCTGCCGCCTGAAGGAACATTGCCGGTGGAAGAAGGCTGTACTGGCATCACCATCTTTCAGAGTGGCTATCCGTGCGCGCTGCCGGGCAAATGTGCGCTCCATGGACGTGAGGCCAAGATAGCCGATTTTGAGCTGTTTGCGGAGCCAGTCCTCATGTGGCGTCAACTGCCGGTCTTCCCGAGCTCTGTCAAAGCGCAAAATGAGTTTGCACGAGATTGCCATCTTATGCTTAATGTTGCCAATCGATCGTGAGCTCCAGCTTGTCAACTTGCGTGCTGTAGCTTGCAAGCGAAGCATCAGCCGGCGAAAAGGGTCAACGTCATGCACAGACCTCCAAGCCGTGTCCACCGACGCGTGGAAGCCGTCCATGCACAACCACAAGTCCTCGAAATGAAAACGCCGAAGGGCGGCCGGGACCGGGGCACAGTCCGGAAATAGCGGGCTATGGTCCGAGATCACAGAAGCGAGGCAGCGAAGGTTGCAAGCAGCATGGGCTTCCTCCCAGTCATAAGTGCAGAGTACTCTGTCTAGATGCACAAGTGTTGGGGGGACTGCTTGTTCGACCAGATATACCGGCGGCCATTGAGATAGACCTCTTTCAACGCAAAATCATTGATCAGCCTCCGGAATCTGCCCATCATACGCCTATGAAGGTTGCCATTGTTCTTGTCTTCGTCGCGGTAGATTAGATTGAAATCCCCACATAGCATCCAAGGTCCCTGGCAAGCGCTCCGGATGTCACGCAGCTCATGGAGGAATATGATTTTATCCGTGTCTTCTTGCGGTCCGTAAACCACCGTCAACCACCAAGGGGCAGCAGAGCCAGCAGAAACCTTGGCGGTGATCGCGTTCGTGGAGAACTCTGGGTCCGTGATGCTCACGGCCCTGCTCCTCCAAGCGAGGAGGATGCCGCCTCTCATGCCAATCGCTGGCAGGTATACATAGCCATCGAACTCTGAACCAAGCGTGTCCAAGATCACCGAGGAGCAAATCATGGCCATTTTTGTCTCCTGGAGACAAACAATGGTCGCATCGATGGAGGCGAGCAGGGACCGAACGACAAATCTTCGTGCGCGGGCGTTAAGGCCACGAACATTCCAAACGACAATCTTAAGGTCGTGATCCATATGCAACAAGATCGATGATAAGAGAGTGCCACTCAACAAGATCTACGTCTCGCAAGCATCGACGCTGCGCGTGGAGACGATCGGCAGAGGGGCCACGTCGGCAGGGAGCTCGCGGTCGACAAGCGCGGCAATGGCCGAGAGGACGGCGAGCGGGATGGGCGTGGCGAAGATGCCGTCGTAAGTCTTCATCTCAGCTGCGGTGATCCGCTGGTCTGTGCCCACGATCCCGAGGGTGCGGAGGATATTAACTTGTGCCCGGCGTTCAACAGTTGGCGGCACTGTCGTGGCGAGCGTGCTGCAGAGGCTGATCGTCCCCGACGAGGGGTGAAGTTCAGAGGCCGCCGCGGCCTTTTCCCAAGTACAGGCAAGGCGGCTCCGATATGTTTTGTTGCAGCAGCCAAGAAGTCGCCAAGCGTCCATGTCCTGTCAGCGACTCGAGCCGTCCATGTCCTGTCAGCGACTCAGAGGCCGCCACGGCCTATTAATTTTGGCTTCACCTTTTGTTGGGTGGTGCAGTATGGTGGCTAATTATGACTTCAAGCAACTATCTGGCACTGTCTTTTATGGAGTTATCACTATTGATTTCGTATGTACTATGTCTTTGAAACAATTCATAATGTAGTCATCTTTATTTTTCCATTAATATTCAACTGACCCAAACCACTTTTTAAAAACACTGATGCTCTCACTGATAAAAAATGGTTCAGGATCCCTGTTAGGTCATGATTAGTCAAGCTCGTAATTTTACAGGACTAATAATAGTGCAGTTTTTGATGCTTGTCGTGGTTCTTGATTGCTTTGTTCGTCATTACTGAATTGATATTGACAATATTTAATACAGTGATAAGAATGTGGTTCGTTTTCAGTTTCCACCATCGGACATTCTTTCACTGCAAAAATTCTTTCATTTGCTCTTCAAATAGACTATTGGAGTTGACAATTAGAGATGTGTTAAATCTTGTGTCCAGCTTCAGGAAACATCCGTTAGCTTTACTGTTTACAAGGCGAATAAGCATATACGATCTTCATCCGTAAGTGCTTCGGCGCACCTGTGAAGATTGTGCATCCTTTGCCCGGTCCCCTTCCATAGCCCAGTCCTGTCCATCCGACCGCATTGTCCACGCTGACTTCTCTCAATCGACCGAGCTGATTCAACCATGTAGTGTTTGTCAATGTAAAAGAAATAATGTACTGCCCATTTTTGTCTATTAATTTTGATTGGCTTCCCCTTGTGTTGGTTGTGTTGGTGCAAGGATTCAAAAGGGGGTTTGGTAGTTTCATATTTTTATCCTTTGTAACATATTTTTTTTTAGAAAAGGAGGACGACCCCCGGCCTCTGCATCTGGGCGATGCATACGGCCATACTATTAATTATTAACACAAGACCGTACAGAGTCATACACCAATAAGTCTAAAGCCACCAAAATCAGCGAAAACTGTCGCTATCCTATCCAGATTGATATAGGCGCTGAAAGTCTGGGCTAATACCAAACAGACCACGCAGCCAAACCTAAACATCTAAAGACTTGAGGTCCCACCGGGACGCCGCACTGGTATGGGCACCCACCATCCGGCGTGCTTCTCAACCGGGACCCTGCGGGTATGAGGCCGCCCATGACCTGCCACCAATCCATCTTGAGCTGTCTTGTTGCACCGACCTTGCGAGCCTATCGCCATCAACGCCACCATGGCGCCAGACAGCTACCACCTCTGCACGAGTCCATCTCCAGCGCATCGACGCCGAGTCTCGGCAGCGCCGCCGCCGAGATCCGTCACCATCAAAGTGCAAGATGAAGCACCGCTCCACCAAAGTCACCGTCCTCTAGTTCCTCGATCCGTGTGCACCTCCAAGAATAGCGCCCCGAAGCGACACCGAGAGCCGCCGTCATCCGATCTCGATCTAGGGTTTCCCGGAGGTAGCAGAGAGTGGCCTTGAACTTCTCCACGGCGATGCCTTCAGAAGGGCAGCGCGAACAGCGTCGCCATCGCCGCCTTGGCAATCGCCAATAGCAGGTTTTCACCGGATTTGATCGAAGACCTCCATCCCTCGTGCGGGTCGCCAAACCGCTGAGCACGCACCACCGAACCACAATCCGTCGGCCGACCCCAAAGCGTTGCCGCCGCGAGGTCGGCTTTGGTGGGCGCCAGCCATCCATCCGACCCGGCCCATCCCACCTCCTCCCCGGATGAAGAAGAGGAGGGAAAGCGAGGCGAGGCCGCCTTCTTGTGCCGACCCTCCGCCACCACGGCGGAGGAATCCGCCAGCAGCCGCACCGCCGCAGCCCGCCCCAACCAGATCTGGATCGAGCGCGCCGTCACCACACCAGCCGAGCACCACCGAGGAGCAGCCCATCCGCCACCCGCACACCCAGCGCTCCTGCGCCGATGAGGGCAGCGCCCATGCCCCGCGAGAACGCCGTGACCAGATCCAGGTCGGCCGGCCCGCGCCAGCCCTCCCGAATGATCCTTTGTAACATATACGACCATGAAAGCGGTTACTCGATTCTTTAGTGGAAATAAACAGTTTTTTTGCTCATCAGTTTGGCTCATTTCTATTTATACTGTAAGCGCAATGTTCAAGATTGGTGTATGGAGTAAGCTGTAGGCAGACGTGTTTGCTTTGTATGTTTTGCACTCTGGGGATTTGCCAAGACTCTAAAATTGCTAATCACAACAGGCTACGTGTTCACGAGTTATATGCTAATTTATAGATTATCAATACTTTTGACATCTAAGAAGCGCTATCAATACACAATATGTTCCAAAATGTAAGACGTACTGCCAAAACATCTTACATTTAGGAACAGAGGGTGTACTTTATTAGACCAAAGTTGACATCAAGATCTTCATGAATAAAAATATCCATGTATCATCCTCTCCAGTCAGAATGATGTCCCCTATTTGCATAGGTTGTACTATGTCCTATTTATATGGCCTTACTAGCGCTTAACAACCTTCATCGTTATTTGTAATGCGTGCGTGGGTTGACCCACATAACAATAACTTTCATGTGTGACGCTGCCGAAGTAGGAAAATAGGCACACGACCAAAATCTCTTTTCATTAAGAGAGATGAGATTGATGGAAACGGCAAATTGATGAGATTAGAAAATGCCATGTGTATATAGATGCCAATGTGGGAAAGGGAAACACCGGGAATTCACGACGCGTTTGGTTGGCGATTCTTTCGCTGTCTTCCAATTACACTGGCTCGTGATTAGGTTACCGGTGTTTGTTTAGGTCGGGCCGGTTTCAGATCCCCTATAATCGGTGTTTGTTTAGGTCGGGCCAGATCCCTGTAATCGGAAAAAGCTCTTCGCAAAACCAAAAACGGCCCATACAGACTTATATGGGAAAACATTGCTCCTCCGGTTTCAGGTCCCCTGATTATTTTTCACCACGAGCACGCTGCAACGGCCAGCAACGCCCTAGATCTTCCTTCGCGTCCATGGAAAATACGGCCGGTGATCTCCCTCTTGCTGTGACTAGCAGAGCGGCAGATCTTCCTTCACCTCCATGGCAACACGGCCGGCGATCTCCCTCTACTGTGAGCAGCAGCTTCGCGATCTTGCGTCGCTGCGCCATTGGCAGCTGTGCAGGTTTTCTTTCGGTCATGAAGTGAAGCATGCAAGCTTTGCAAAAAGGCCGGGCCCTTGTTCATGCCTACAAAGTTTGCATACGGCCAACCACGCTTCCGCAACAACTCATCCTTGATCACCGAGTACCCTATCATCGTGTTACTCTAGAAAACAACAAGTTAAAAAAAAAACTCAATGATATTCCATGGGCGTGGTGGCCGCTAATGACGGCGTCTCAAAAGTGACGGGAAGTCCAGCCACCTCTTATATATGTTGAGAGTGATGGCCGATTGTTACAACACACAATCGAACAAATTAATATACTAAATTTTCATCTATGTTTTATCCCACCATCGTTTTTTTCTCTTGTTGTTCGTTGTTCTTCATGAGAGATGCGAATCCTGAGGCTCTAGGGGTGAGCGAATCGACCTAGGCAACCCATAGCCGCCGCACTCCCTGACGCGGTCCCTCCCGGGCGTGTGGGGTTTCGGGTCTGCAAAAGCACCTGCCAACTGTCCTGCGTATCGCGCTATCGGTCGGGTCTCCTTCGACATGAGCTGCGGTGCATCACCCCCCGCATCGAGGGTACACGTGACGTGTTCGTGTGTCAACACTTCTACTACATGCTATAGCAATAATCACAGTGCTAAAAGCTAATCAAGTTGACAATGTTTACTACAAATTAGCTTTTACGAAAAAGGGTTTCCCCCGCTTTATATTATAAAGCACAAGCACAACCACAACAACGAGCATCCGATACAAACACACGCCACACTGACCCAAGGCAAGATACATGAATGCCGGGCACCGACACGCAACCTCAACGACACAAAGCATCTAAAAGATAAGCAAAAAAAGATCCGCTAAGAGTCGACCGAGACCACCACCAAGGAGCGATCGTCCGGGAGGATGCGCGACGGACACGCCGGACCGAGGACTCCAAGACAGTGCCTCCAGGAAGGGCACGACGAAGAACGCCGCCACCGTCTGATCCGAAGATCAAGTTTTCACCCGGAGTAAGATGGAGGGAGAAGAAGCACCACGACGGAGCCTGCAAGGAGGAACACGACGTACACGGACGCCGTCACCGTCGACCAGAATGGGACTGGGTAGGTGATGAACCCCGGTGCTTCAGCTCCCCCGCCGCCACCCCGGTCCACCAACGCCCACAACCATGCCGCCCGAGTGGCCATGGTTGCCTTCCCGCATTCGAGTCGTGCGATCCGCCCACGACAAACGCGACTCCCACCGCCAGGGCCGCCGCCCCGCCATGAGACCTCCCTGAGGCCCCCAAAGGCCACGCCTTTGTCAAGATCCACAACCCCGACCACCTCCAGAACCGCTGCCGGCCAAGCTGCCTCGAGAAGGGCCGCGACCACATCGATTGGGGGAAGGGGAAGGCGGAGAAGTGGCACAAGGCCACGACCGACACCCGTGTCGGCTCCAACTTCCCCCCGAAACCGAGTTTCGCCCCCACTTCGAAGGCCCGGAGCATCAGGAGGGTCAGCCGTCGCTAGAAGCCAGAGAGGGAGGGTTGCGGAGCCGTCGCCGTCGCCGCCTGAAGACGCCACCAGGGGATCCACCCGAGCCGAGCGCCACCACCCAGCTGCGAGGGCCCGACTAGGTGGGAGCAACCCACCACCTCTGCTGCCGCGCCGCCCCCCCCACCAGAGCACCACGGCGAGAGGGCCCCCCGCGACCCGGTCAACCGCGACCCGTGGCGCCGGGCGATGCGGCTCTGCCGGGGCACCGCCGCCGACTCCACCAGCGCCCGCACCACCACCATGCCGCCGCCGACGTCGAACGCCACCATCGCCGACTGTCGGGCGCCGCCGTGCCCGACACCGAAAGCTTTGCGCCAGTGCGAGATCTGCCCGCGCCATACCCCTGGCGGGGCGAAGAGCCCTGCCGCCGCCCGGCGACGCGGGAGCGCCGGCCGCGCCCTTGGTGGCGGCGAGGAGGAGGAGGTGCGGCGGCGGGATCTGAGCCCTCCCGGCGCCTCATGGTGGCGCCGGGGGAGGGCCTTTGCCTAGTAGCTGCAACATTTTTTCATGTCTAACTTTTCTAGTGAAGAAACTTTGACCAACACAACTACTATGATTAACTTGCAACACATTGAACAGAGTCAGTGCCTTCTTTATATTTTCACCACACATACATCATTACCAACATGTACATATTGGAGTTTTTTTTCAGGTTTTGGTTGTGTTAGGAGCAATTCACGACACATACAGCTTACCCCCCCCCCGCCCCCCGGGATCCGGCTTGCCTGCTCCCTCCACATGCTCCCATCCGTGCTCCCACTTCATCCTACGACTGTCTTTTTTCCTTTTTTCTTTCTAATCTAATCATCTCCCCCTGATTTTAAGGGGGTGGGGCCGGGCCTTATTTTGTTCCAATCAAATCAAGCCACGTACGCGGGAGCACGGATGGGCACACGCGCGGGGAGCAGGCAAGTCTCCTCCCTCCCCCCCCCCCCACCCCCCACGCACACATTTATTTTGTTGGAATTCTTAAACTGAAATTGGAGTAGCAATTCACACATAGTTTTCACTTTACAGAAGCACAAACATTTAATGCAATTCATGCTTCATGCTTCATGAAATTCAGGAAATCACGAACACAACACAGCCATTTTTGCTTCATGCTTCATAAGAATGAGCTGGATAGCTAGGGTTCTGATTGCAACTTACCCAAGCATGTGAGGGGCTAGCTCGGGAGCCTTCAACAGAGAAGACAGGAGGATTGCGGAGCTCCCTTGCAGCCCCAGACCATGGAATCGGCTCATCGGCAAGAATCAGGGGCGATTTGGCCTGCCTACTACTGGATGGAGCACCGGAGCTTCGATCCATGGCGGCTGACAACATAGACCGCACTATGTGGTGAGCTGCCATGGCGCGGGAAGGTGTACTGTTGCGTCGGCAACGGTGATGGTAGAGGCGGTGTACGTGAGAGGGCAGTGTCGCCGTGGATCTCCTCCTCGCCCTGGCCTCGGGCGGGTACAGGGATTTTGTTTCCAACTTCAACGGTTGCAGCAACTCGGGGGAGGCAACGGACTAACATCCATGCTGGCACGTGGCTTGAATCCGACGATTGCATGTACTTAAATCCGACGGTTGTTTAGGGGGGTGTTAAGTGGTGGTTTAGCAGGCGGATGACGCCTAACAGCTGCCATATAAAATTGGAAATGCAATACCGAATACCATCAAAGAAACCAATGCACGTCAGCGAAAGGGCCGTACAAGGGAAATCCAGAACATATCAGAAGATTCTACCATTCTATTATGCTTGAGTTGATAAATGATGCCAAGTAGTATATGCTTCCACGTCCAAATATATACAACTATAACAAATATTCATTTTCCACAACATGTTCGAATAGATGATACACTACCTCACACCACACATAGATCATATTAAACTAATACATCATGTTCCCCTAAAAAAAACCTAATACATAATGTTCCATCATACAAAGAAGAAACATATCAGAAGATTCTACCCTTCCATTCTTTCAACTTCCTAGCCACATTGGAGATAGGGTTCATTTCTGCAAACTTTGAATCCATATTGGGATAAAAATAGATGAAATCTTGTGTCATTGTGGCCATTACATCAGAATGAGAATGACAGGAACTGGTAAGAAGTTCATTCCGAGTGCCATGTTTACCATGAGCCATAAGTTTGAAATCATCGTAGCGCCCACAGTATGTTTCATCATATGGATGCACAATCTTCGCCCCATTAAACTCACAAGAGAAACATCGAGCTTGCATGAAAATAAACAAAAACAATTAGATTATTAAGTACTTTTATGATATCTATTACAACCATGTTAGAACATCACTGTACATTATCAGTGTTTTTATAATCTGGAAGTTAATTATTATCATCATATACTCCTTCTCTCACGAAATAGAGTATATGACAGTAAACTGAACTGCTTAATATATTTCGTAACGGAGTATGTTTTAAGAAACATTCTTATCATATAACTATAGAAAGCAGTATACATCTCTGATGTCTAGATCATGACAATAACTATTTGTAGAGAGAAACAGAAAAGAAAATGTAGTTCTATTTGGCCAGGTTTTCTAAAGCTCTACTATCTCTTTATTAATAATGCAGCATCCATGTTAAACCATGTCATCTTTGAAATAAACAGCCATCAGATTGAGTTAATTATAAATGCATTGGGTCATATAAGAGACATCTTCTGTAAAAATATGGAAGTTAAACAAACAATAATATGTCAACGCCGATGATACATAGGCAACTGCCTTTTCTTCAAACCGTCATCAGTGTTCTCTCACATACTCCCTCCGTTCGGAATTACTTGTCTCGGAAATGAATGTATCTAGAACTAAAATACATCTAGATACATCCATTTCTGCGACAAGTAATTCCGAACGGAGGGAGTACCATTTTCTTTCCCTTGGGAACTAAGAACCGGAGAACAAAATAGTGTTCAAGGTCTGAACTACGAGATGGTCAGCGCTGACGCTGGTGCACATGCATGGCAAGTGCGTCCATCTGCTGGCAACTCACATGGGAGATGCTCATCTGCTAAGTTTTACACTCTCATCATGCACAAGGGGCGCTTAACTAATCATGGCTGCATCCGTGAGAGCCCACTGACGACATGGTTGCACTGCCAGGTATTTCTATTATTTTCTCTCATAACGTGGCTCCATATAAATGCATTAACAAGAATGTTTAGAAATTTTGCCCACATATATTGGCTAATCGTCTGTGATAAATTTTCCGTTTGAGTTTTCAGAAAAACAAAATTTAATTCATTGCACAAGCCACCAAATACCAGTGCGTACATGATAAGAGAGAGCTGAGAGCATTACCATTATCTATAGAAGAATCCGATACAGGGGCGCACCAGGATGGTCTCTCCTGCCTCTCTTTGATACTATTGCTACATTGAGCAAAGAACAGTTCTGGAGCTGCGACAGCAGAATTTGTCGCCGTTGCCAAAAAGTTGATATGGAAGTATTCAAATTGGAATTTCTTCTTAACGAGAGCAACGCTTGGTCCATCTGGTACCCTAGGATTCACACCGCAAATGATATGAAGTTTATAGTGCACCTATATGTAACACAGCAGAAGAGGGCATCCGGTAAGGCGATAAGTGAAAAAAGGACTTGAGCAGATGGAAGTAAACTGGTGCACATTATTAGAATTACAATTCAAAAGCAAGAAAAACAAAAAACAGAAACCAATGCACCAACCCCTTTTTGCTGAGAGTAGTCGCTTAATACCGCCTTGACCTTTCTGACAAAGAAGTTTTGGTCGCGCCTAAACTTTTTCCGAAACTCTGAAATGAAAATTTTCTGGTTCTTGCTCAAGACCTGTGAGCTTGAGGTCACCTGGTTCGGTTGCTGAGCCTGCTCCTGGGACTTGGTAGGTGGAGATTTATGTGGCAGAGCCATGGTTAGGCATTCAACTCCGTCGTTGGTAAGTATGCCCTGTAATAGTGCTAACAACTTGGCAGACTCCATGTTCAATGAAGACGTAGCAAATTTGAGCAGCTCGTCAGGGTCATCGTGCCATGAAACAACCGCCGCTTGCATATAGGCGTCCTGGTAATTGCCAGGCACATGATGACCATGCTTCTTTACCTCACGGATGGCCTTGTGTGCATCCGCACCGCTCCTGAACAAATACCAGATGGCGTCGTGCTCTGTGAGTTCAGGGGCACAGGTGCGAAGGAAGGTAACAAGGCCGTAAAGGGAGCAGCACTCGATGCGTGCAAGCATGCGTGTGCATATCATGTCCACCTTAAATTGCAGCTCGAACTTCTGGGGCGTGGGGAACATAGAGCCGTACCAGATGGTGTTGAGGATGATGTTGGAGACAGGATCCCTGGGGCCATAGCAGTATCCACCCCTCAGGAGGCTGCAGTGGTGATGCCTGCGCAGGCCATCCCGAGGCAGCTTGGCAAGTGCCTCTAGGTAGTGCCCATGGATCTTGCCGAGGAGCAAAAGCTTCAGAGCCAGCGTGTATCTGAATGTCAACTGAGGACCGAGCCTCTTCTTATGTGCCCTACTCCCCTCTGTGGATTCTGACGTCTGTCGGCTTCTCTTTCTCTTTTTATTGTTGTCCTTCTCATTAACACGAAGATGATCCAGTGATACGTTGATGAGATCCATGCCCGTAGGGCCTTGCCTGAGCAGCTCGGCGAGCCTCTCGAGGGTTGCAGGCGAGAGAGGGCCTTGTCCAGTCAAAAGCATGGAGACATCGCGAGAGACCATAGTCAGCGACGCTTTCACCAGGACATCTGGTTCAGGATGCCTTGCAGACACAGCAGCACATTCCAGAGCGACCTTGTTGGTAGAGGAGGTAATACTGAACACATTGCGCCTCTTGTTACGATCCCGTTCGATGAGGCGCACAGCGGTGAGAAGATCGGCCCTGGCGAGGAGCAGGTAGCTCATGGCTTCCCTACTGATGAGGTAGCGGTAGTGGGAGGTGAGGAAGCTGACAAGACCGTCCAGCGACCGCCGCGCGAGGGTCATGCCATGGGCATTGTGCCGGGAAAGCGGTACTCTGAAGACAGACTTGTCGTTCGTGTCGGTGATGATCTTGGAGAGGATCCACTCCGACGACGGCGCCTCCACCCCCTCGTCGGATCCAGGCGTCGGCGGAGGGGTGTAGGCGATGGTATTGGCGATGATGTTGGAGACTGGGTCGAGGAAGCCGATGGGCATGCCGGCCTTGAGGAGGCGCGGGGCCAGCGAGGGAATCGCCCCCATCGGGAGCAGATCGAGCGCCTCCTTGTAGAAACCATGGATGTAACCAAGCAGATCGCTTATATCCTGCTTCTCGTCGGTTAAGACGGAAAGACAACGGTCGCCGATGCGGCGGTCACGCTTGCCATGCATGTGGACTTGCTTTCCTCGCCGGCGGAAGTGCCTTGTTCGTGCGGTTTCTTGTGGGCGTGGGTGGGGGGATTGGGGAAGGAGGACGGCGGCCGGTAATGTTGCGGGGAAGACGACCTAGGGCATCCACGTATCGCAGACGTCCACTCTAGCATAGTTGATGAACTTTTTCAATTTGGCGAACCTTTTTTTATACCAAACTTTTTTTGGATTTGATGAACTTTTTTAAATTCAATGAATGTTTTTTAAAATTTGATGAATCTTTTTCAATGTCATGAACTTATTTGAAGTTTGTGAAATTTTTTTCAAATCCACGGAATTTTTTTATTTTATTTTATTTTTTCAAAGTTCAATGGTTGACTGGTCAACACGATTGAGTGACCAGGGGAAGCTAGTTGATCACTGGCCTTCTTCTTTGGGGGACTGCTAGGCATCAGACTATCGATATCTTGCAGTTTATCAGACTAGTCTATGGCCATTGGATTAGATAAATAGAAGATGTCCGATTGTGTAGCTCACACAGAGTTATTTGGCTCCCTGCATTAAGTACGTGCTTCCTCATAATTGCTTCCGTGAAGCATGTCTAGTATTCCATGAACCAAGGGGAAATACCATAACTGATGCATGAAAAGGGGCATATAGATAGCACGCTTGTTCTCGAAACAGGCTTTCGCCCCGCTTTATAAAAATTATAATTTCATACAACCACGTTTCAAGCAAGGTCAAAAAGAAAAATGCTGAGGCCACAACACAATGATGCCCAAAATAACTAAGAGGAAACAGAAAAAGCCACTAGGGGCAAGCTACAAGTCTGTCAAGCGATCAGCGAGTCGAGGCGCGGAAGGCACCAGGGCGTCAAGAAGGCGCTGAAGATGGTCACGATCCCTCGGCCTAGCGAGCGGATGCCAGTGCTGCAGGAAGGCAAGAAATTTGAAGAACGAGCCAGAAGCACGTCTCGGGAACACCCGTTTAATCACCATCTTATTGCGAGTAGTCCAAAGGATTCACATCATAGCCGCGAAGATGAGACAGAATAGTCGACGCTTACGGCCAACCTGAGTGGCCCTAACCTGCAGAAACCATGCAAGGTCAAGGGCCTCCCACCCCGGTCCTAAAGCCTCACGGACAAAGCACCAGAGGGCCTGAGCTGCGACGCATGAGAACACAATGTGCGTTCCCGTTTCTGGGACATGGCACAAAGGGCACATGCCATCGCCCGGACCCTGGCGCTTCAGCACCTTGGTTCCCGAAGGAAGACAATCTCGGAGAAGCTGCCAAACGAAAATCTTAATCTTCAAGGGCATCAGCGCCTTCTACAATGGGGATAGCCACTGTAGAACCGGCACACGACATAGGGCCTGATAGGCCGAGCTAACGGAGAAATCACCCGAAGGAGAGAGACTCCAGGAAACAGAGTCCGGGGCCTGGGACAGAGGAAGAGGGACTACTTCCCTCATCTCTGTCCATTCCCGAACCTCATCGGATCCGAATGATCGGCGGAACGCAATGTTCAACCCCTCATCCAAGGCAGCCGACGAAACAAGGATGGTCGGGTCGGCACACATCGTAAAGAGCCTCGGGAACCGCAAGCGAAGAGGCTCATCCTCAAACCAAGGGTCCAACCAAAACTGGGCCCCAGACCCATTGCCAATCGAGAAACGCAAACCCAGCTTGATCTCCTCTTTAATGGCCTGAATAGACTTCCAGAAATGGGACCCAACTGAGAGAGAGCAAGCCAAGAGGGGTTGACCCTGATAGTACTTGGCCTCCAACAGCTGAAGCCAGAGACCCCCATCCCCCCTCAAGATCTGCCAAACCCACCGCAGCATCAGCGCAACGTTCATCTGGCGAGACGCAGGGATGCCCAGGCCGCCGCGGTCCTTCGGCAGGCAGATTTCAGCCCACTTCACCATATGGTACTTGGGCCGACAATCCGCTGCCTGCCAGAAGAACCTAGCCAGTTCCTTGTCAAAGGGGCTATGCACACCTTCAGGTAAGATGTACATCCCCATCATATACATGGGCGGGCTGGCAAGGTTAGAGCCAATGAGGACAGTTTTGCTACCTTTAGAGGTGAGCCGGCCGCACCAGGGTTCCGCGCAGGACGCTACTCGTCCCACAAGCAGATCATAGTCGCTCACCAGGATCCTAGACTCAGCCAGGGGCATCCCCAAGTAAGATATGGGGAATGAAGCCAACCTATAGTTGAGGTTATCCGCGATTCTTTGCTGCTCCGCCTCTGAATAGCCAAGGACCACCACCTCACTTTTATCAAAGTTAATCTTAAGTCCAGGCATTTCCTCAAAGCAGAGCAAAAAGAACTTAAGATTAACAATGTCTGAGTCCGAGCCTTCCACCATAATCATGGTGTCATCCGGATACTGCAAGTGAGTAACCCCTCCATCCGGGATGAGGTGGCTCACAACACCCTTAAGGTGACCGGCCAACTCGGCCTTATCTGAGGTGCGACCCTTAAGGTGCCCGTGAGGGCATCAACAACGATGTTGAAAAGCAAGGGGGAGACAGGATCCCCTTGCTTTAGCCCCCTGGAGGCCTGAAAAAAGGGGTCCACCTCGCCATTTATGTTGATCGTCGTGCGCCTTGATCTAACCAATTGCATGATCCAGGAGCACCACCACTCATCAAATCCTCGCCGCTCCATCACCATCCTCAAAAAAGACCAGTCCAGACGGTCATACACCTTCTGGAAATCCAGTTTGAGAAAGACCCCCTTAAGCCCTTTCGACGCCACCTCGTGGACAATCTCGTGAAGGGCAAGGATTCCATCATTGATTCGACTGCCCTTCAAGAACGCGGACTGGAGGGGGTGAGCAATACGCTCCGCCACCGGTGATAAACGGGTTGCACAAACCTTCGCAAAGATTCGCTCCAGCATGTTGATCACCGTGATAGGGAGGAACTGCCGGATATCCGTCGCCCCAACTACTTTGGGGATTAGGGAAATGACCCCATAATTAATCCTAGCCATGTCCAAGGTTCCAATATAGAACTCATGGAACATGGGCATAATGACCGGGCGAAGGACCTCCCAGAATATTTGGAAAAAGACTACCGGGAGGCCATCTGGACCCGGGGCCGAGCAAGCTTTCATCGACGCAATCACCCGACCCACCTCCTCAGGGGAGAATGGGAGAGTAAGGTCCGCATTCTCCGCATCAGAGACCTGGTCAGCAAGCAGCCAGAAGTCGGCGCAGAGGGTGACGCCTCCGCGTGGCTCAGCCGAGAAAAGCTCCTTATAAAAGGAGTAGATATGGGTGGGGATGTCCTCTGGGTTCTCCAAAAGAACACCCCCATCCCAGAGGAACGGGATGGCACATTTCCGCCTGCGGACGTTAGCAATCGCCTGAAAGTAAGCCGTATTAGCATCCCCCTTAAGGAGCCAGTTCAGCCCCCCTCGACATTGCCAAAACAGCTTATCACTCCTGTAAATGTCCATGAGCGAAGTCTCTAGGGCATATCTCCTGAGCCAGCCGTCAGGAGACAGGCCCGGCCCATCGGCAAGGCCATCCAGCACCTTAATCTGATCCAATAGGGCCCCCTTACGGGCCTGGAGGTCAGCACCAAGGTTCGCCCCCCACCCTTCATGGCCTGGCGGGACAATTTAGCACAGTGGTGCCAAATATCCACATCACAGAACACCATAGGCGGCGTCGCGACCGCCTCTAGCCAGCGGTCGCGAACCATCTCAATGAAACCCGGTTGCTCCAGCCAGAACGACTCAAAGCGGAAGCGACGGGATCTAGGGGGGGCCTCATCCCCCGACGAGAAAAGCTGGGGGTATGGTCGGAGCCAATCCGAGTGACCGCTTTGAGAGAGCATAGTGGGAACATCACTTCCCACTGGGCCGACACAAAGACCCGATCCAAGACACTCCGGATGCTGTCCGCCTGCTTATTCGTCCACGTGAACCTAGCCCCTACGTGGGCTATCTCATGGAGCGCCAGGTTGCTAGTCCCTTGCATCCGTATCGGTAATCCCTTCGTCCTGATGCATTCGAACTACCTGCTCTCTCCTTTGATTAATGCTTCGCAACCACAAATATGACACATCTGATTTGCATCCAGCGCAACAAAATTACTGCCACAATATTCCTGTCTTATGAACAGAGATATTTTGTTTCCAAAGGAACGTGCCACTTTTTTCATCGAATAAAGCAACAAAGTATTTTTTTCATCAGCTATAGAACAGCTTCATATGGTATAAAAAATTGTTCAGAGCAAATAAAAATATGTTTTCACTTTACAATTATATGTGCTTCAAATAGAATATGAGGTGTTCCCAAAGAAATATAAATTTGCTTCTACCAAATGGAGGATATGCTTCCATGGCGAATGTGAAGCACTACACCATGTACTGCAGCGACACAAAATACACAAGCCTGGTGAGACATATTCCCTTTGCGTCGGCACACTAGGGTTTGTCGTGCCGCTCAAAAGTTGGGCATGATTACAGTGCCATCAAATCAGATTAGCGGGGTATGTATACAAAGATTAATCATAATGCCGTCTTACAGATGTGGTATTTTTTTCCTGAAAAAAGTGTTGCAACGCGCTTCCAAAAGTGTAATGCTTCTCATGTATGTCATACTAGCAAATTACCTATGTTTTTGACTTTTTTGCTACATTCTTCCTATTTGTAGAATACTATTCTTGGTTTCATCGCACTATATATTGCCACTGCCATTCAACTAGGCTTCCAACAATATTGTTGCATGCTTCCTGTCTATTATACTAATGTTTCTTGCCCAAACGATATACACTTCAATTAGTAATCTTGTACGCTTCCATTAGTTCTGCTGCTTGCTTCATACATAGCTGGTTAGAGTTTCAAATTCGTAGTATGCTGCATCATCATCAAATTATATTATCAACAGATGTTACATGCTTCATGGCTCCAAAAGAATTGCTTCTTTTCCGCAAAAGAAACGATCAACGATGGTGCAGCACAGTGGCGTAGCCAGCCCGATTTGCCAGGGTGGTCCGGTGATAGAAATATTTACACAAGTTTTGTTTATTTTAAAAGAAATATTTTTTTACTACACTATACACAAGCTATGGGGGAATTCCAGTGTGGTCCATGGACCACCCTGGCCACCCCTAGCTACGCCACTGGTGCAGCATGAGGCATGCGTGGCGTCGAGTTGAGGAGGTTGTTGTGGACAGGGCAGGAGTCATCTGGTCTAAAATAATCAAAGAAACAAAAATCATGGCTCAACACTCTTTGAAGCAAAGTGTCCGGGTAATAAACACATGTACGAGAGACTAAGGAAGCATGTAGGATGGTATTGAACAGATCCTGAAAATAAGAAGCATACTCACGTATGAGACCTATCAATTAGCAGCGGCATGGGGTGAAGTTGTCGCCTCATTCAGGGCATCCCCTGATGTCATCTGGCCGCACATCACACACAATCCATGCGAGCACCAAGCACAACCCATCAAACTGGTCACACAAGGATGCACCAAGGTTGGTGGAGGATGGAAGAGGGCGCTGCTAGTGGATCATCAAGTGGCCACCTTTTTTTAGAAAAGGAGGATGACCCCCGGCCTCTGCATCTGGGCGATGCATACGGCCACTTTATTAATTATTCTCACACAAGACCTTACAAAGTCATACAACAGCAAGACTAAAGCCACCGTCTAAGCAACAACTGTCGCTACACCTATCCAATCGATGAAGGGGCGCTGATAGTCTGGGCCTAATACCAAACAGACATCGCAGCAAAACCTAAACATCTAAGGCCTGAGGTCCCAACCAGGACGCCTACCGGGTATGGGGCACCTACCAGTCCGGCACACTTCTCAACCAGGACGCCTGCCGGCTATGAGGCCGCAGCAGCCATCTGCCATCAATCCATCTTCAGAGCTGTACTGTTGCATCTACCTTGCACGGTCTAGCTACCGTCGACACCACCATGATGCCAGACAGCTTCCTCCTCCAGCGCGAGTCCATCTCCGTGCATCGGACGCCGATACTCGACTGCGCCATGCCGCCGAGACCCACCGTTGATGATATTGTTGATGCCACACTGCTCCACCTACATGCCATCTCGCGTCTACTCCGAACTAACAGCAACTCCACCACCCTGAGCAGTCCTCGGCTGACACCTTCAGGAAGGAACACGACACCAAAGTGCCATCGTCGCCCAAACAGAGGAACAGAGTGTCAGGACCCCGACTCAATGCCACATCGATCTAGCATGTAACACCTCATATCACTTTGCGGCCTCACGCACGGTATTCCCACGGGTGTCGCCTTACCTTTGCCCGGGACCGTTTGCGCCTTTTGGCACACGTATATGATAGTGTCGCTAGCATCCATATGATAAGGAGCCCGGGCTGACATGGCTAGTCGTAAACCCCAAGTGGCACAGACTTACAGGGACAGGCATCCATGACCCAGCATCGAACGTGTCGGTCATCAGCGAGTAAGTTCCGGGCTGTAGCACTGGGCTAGCAGGACTCCGGTAAACCGGGCTGTAGCGGGCTAACAGGACTCCGGTACTCAACGTGTGACATTTCCCGAAGAACAGACACGAGAGCGAAGAAGGACACATGCCGGCCAGCCTAAGTGTTCGGAGCGGTAGCAAGCTACCATGGCTCGGTGGAAACACCAGAGACATTTCCGGTAAGAGAGGCTACTAAAGATAAACAACTAGATAGTCAGATCCCACACATACCAAGCATTTCAATAACATACACACAATATGCTCGATATGTGCAAATACAACATGGCATCACAACATGACTCTCGACTCAAGTATTTATTCATTAGGCTCCGAGGGCGAGATATTACAAACATGGGTCTCACGACCCAACATTGAAACATACAAATCAAAGCACATGCGGAAGCTTAACATGTGCGAGTACAGACAACTATAAATGAAAAAGGCTATGAAGCGACTATCTACCAGATCCTGCCGAGGGCACAAGATCGTAGCTGAGGTAACAAGCTAAACGTCGAAGTCCACGCGGAACTACTAGCGAGACCGAAGTCTCTGCAAAAACATAAAATAGGCAAACATGAGTACAAATGTACCCAGCAAGACTTACATCAGAACTAACTACATATGCATCATTATCAACAAAGGGATGGTGGTGTTTAACAATGACAAGCCAGCTTTGACTCGGTGGCTATCCTAAACTACATTGCAAGTAACTCTTTTGAGGTGGCGCACGAGTCCACATATTCACCATATCAATACACCACTATGGATCCGCTCCCGTCTCCCTACGAGAACGCCATCCATAGCACTCACGCTATCTTGCGTATTTTAGAGTATCCACTTTCACTTGGCTATGAACTATACAGAGCAACCCGAAGTCCTTTTCCGTGGACACGGCTATTGAATAGATGATGTTAACCCTGCGGTGTACTTCTTCACACGCTCTCACCACTTACCGCCGTTTACGACATGTACTCGGCAACCTTCAGCGGAAGCCCAGCGTGGGTGTCGGCCACGGCCTACCTAAACACTCAAGTCCCTAGTCCAGGTTTATCGCCTATTCGGGTTCCATCCATGAGGAGATCCGGCGGGGTTTCGCTCATAGCCCCAAGCGATGTGAATAGGGTTCCGTGACACCAAGCAGGCGCCGGTTTACCGACCACGTGCCTACCGCATCACAGCCCACCCCTACGGTCAGCGCTGCGCACGACGGCCTCCAGCATACTACAAACACGAAACTACTTGCAACTCCGGACAGAGGACAAGGGTGATTAAGAAGCCGAGAGGGTCCATTGGTTTGGGCCCAATGCGTGGTAGTAGCTGAATCATGGATCACAAACACAGAACTCAGTTCACGAGGGCGGCTGCAATGAGACAACCCACCATGTACTCCTACATGGCCTCTCACCGCTACCTTTACCAAATCGTGTTCACACACTTAGCTCACACACGAGAGGACATGTTCACACACCTCTGATTCATCCTCGATGAATCGGACCCGACTCAACTCTAAGCGTAGCAGGCATGACAAACAAGCATGAATGAGTAGGCACAACAGGCTCAAACAACTCCTACTCATGCTAGTGGGTTTCATCTATTCTTGTGGAATGACAGGTCATGCAGAGGATAAAGGGTTCAGCTACACCGCAGCAAGTAACAGATGAATCGTTGTTGTACTAGTGCGATAAAAGAGAGCAGAGCGAGAGAGTGGGATTGTATCGGAATGAACAAGGGGGTTTTGCTTGCCTGGCACTTCGAAGATAATATAGCTCTTCATCAGTGTCATCGAACTCGTCGTCGGAACCACGTCTATCGAGAGGGGACAAACACCGGCAACTGAGAAGGAATACAATCAATGCAATGCTACAATATGATGCATGATCATGACATGGCAATATGCTGTGATTTAAGCTAATGCACCTAGCTATGATTTAAATGAAGTTGGTTTGAATACATGATTCAAATTCCAACTCCATATATGATTATTTAAATGCCCTTTATTTGTTTTGTCCAAAACAGAGCACAACCATTGTTCAAACATGCATGAAAATGGTACAGATGGATTCCTTGAATTTTTCTGATAATTTTTCATATATAATTTGTTTGATTTGGAGCTACGGTTGATTTTATATGAATTTTAGAAGTTTTGGTTATTTTCTGGAATTTTCAGAATAAGATTAAATCCAGAAAATACTTTATTGCGTCAGCATTGCGTCGCCGTGGCGTCGGCGATCAGCGGAGGCGGTCCAGGTCAATCGACCTGTGGGTCCCAGCGTGTCGATGATTAGACTAACTAACCTAATTAAAATTAACCCTAACTAATTTGGTTGGCAGGCGAGGCCCGCGTCGATGACCGAGGTCAAATCCTGGTCGGCCGGGGCTAATCTCGGCGTCTAGCCGCCCGGCAACGACAGCGGCGGCGGAGCAGCGCGAAGCGCTGCTCGGCGACCATTTGAGCGGAGGAGACCACCTACGAGGCTGAGGCTCGCCCGCATCCGATGGTGCTCACGGCGGCAGCTCTAGTGGCCTAAAAGCGGCGGCGGGGACTTGCGGCGGCGGAGTTGAGGCGTCAGCGAATCGGCGTTGCGAGGCGGCGAGAGCGCGGGTGGTCGCGATCGACTCACGAAGCGTCTTGAGCACGGCGCGCTTCGTTGCGGCTCTAGGTGGCGGTGGCCACGGCGGCAACATGGCTGGGCGGTGGTGAGCTTCGCCGGTCAAAACAGCGGCTACGGTGATCGAGAGGCATGGGGAGGAGGGCAAGCGCGGAGGAGCTCACAGCGGTTGCAGACGCGTCTCATAGGGCTTGTAGGAGGCGGACGATGTCGGGCGTTGCCGCGATCTGGGAGCGAGGTTGAAAACGACGGCGTCGGCAGCGTTCGGGGCGCCCGCCGTTGAGTATCTCATCGAGGAGGTCGAGGGCGACACGCGAAGCTCGGAGACTTCGTCGTTGGCGTGTGGTTGCGGTGGCAGAGTAGCGGTGTCGGCGGCGGCGGCGTGTTCGGTGGGGCTGCGGAGAGGCGCTAGAGAGAGAGAGAGCTCAGTGAGGGAGAGACAGAGGGGTCGAGGCTGTTCTGTGGAGCGGGACAAGGCGGGGAAGCAGGAGGTGGAAGCAGGAGGTGGAGCATCGAGGCGTGCGCGCGTCGACACGCCTCGCCTCTTGGCGAGAGGTTGAAGACAGTGGGGCTCTGGTGGGCTGGCCAGCAGTGCCGAGCGATGGGCGGGTCGGCCACTTGGGCGCCAGTGGGCTCTGCAGTAAGCGATAAGTCTCTCTCTCTTTACATTCTTTTGTTTACATTTTTCTATTTCTTTTATTCTGTTTTGAATTAGTAAAAATACTAATTCATTTTAAAACTTCTGAAACAAATTGTGGACACTATTTGGATTAATCCAAAAGCTCACAAATGATTCGAATATTTGGAGCATTTAGTATATTTATAAATTCAAATGCCCCAATTCAAATACATTAAGATTGAATTCAAAAATCCAGAATGACCTAGAAATATGTTCATTATTTTTGGCAGAGGTTTTCACCTTTATCAGAAACCATGAACATTTTCAAAGGACATTTTGGGTCATTGAAGATTATTTTAGGCTGAACCTAGTTGATTTGATCTGGTGCTAGGGTTTGAACAATCCCCATTTCAAGTTTCTGAGAAATTTAAACATGATGCACACATGAAGGGCTAGCCTAGTGCATACCAGAACTAGGGATGTGACAACTCACCCCCACTAAACGAGAATCTCGTCCCGAGATTCTAGCGTAGGGTAAGATGAAGGGGGGATGCAAACTAACACAATCTTCACGATCCAGGTTGCACTTCAAATGAACATTGATTCAATCACCATCTTTGCCTTGTTCTCTTGCTCTGAAAACTCTAGCCAACATGACAACGCGAGGAGAAGGAGACTCTAGAAGGATCGATCTTCTCGAAGATCGAACAACTTAGGATCAACTCATGGAATGAGACATAGCAACATCACTCGAGCTGAGACACGAAACACACATCTAGAGGGATGGGATGGGACAAATGACGAGGGTTCACTAGGTAGACAACAATTCCACGCTTAAAAGGGTGGTGAACGGTTGTCAATGTAGCGAGGAGTTGAGTTGCCATGATGCCACAGCGGAACATCCTGGAGGAGGGTGATTCGTAGATTATTACCTTAAGTGGCAAAAAGAATTACCTTTGAGTCAGCGACCATTGAAACTCTTTATACCATCCTAAGGCAATTCTTGAGCGATTGTTTGGAGGGGTTCGGTAGAATGGCATACCCGTATTAGAATGGATGATGTGGATTACCTTGTTGAAGAAAACACAATGGATGATTTTAGTAACTGGGGAGAAGCTTAACAGTAGAGAGTGAATCCACTGTTGGATTGGTTATAGCATAACCGAGGAGACTGAGAGTGATCCCAGTTAGTGCCGATGATAACACCTAGCGCTTGTGTGTGCTCTCAAGAACTTGAGCATTTCCATATTCATCAAGGTTTTACCAATATCCGTGTCAAGGATCCTGGCAACACAACATACTACCATGATGAACAGCGATGGACGATGCAGATGCAACGAAAGATAACACTTTCTCAGATTTCATCTTAGCGAGGCCAAGGAAACAAAATCTGGATGATCGACCGAGAGACATTTAGCACTCCGCTTCTAATGTTCTCCTTGATGTACTAGCGTATCCCATTCATAGATATGGTTTGATATCTAGAACATCAAGTAACAGGTCGGACTTCGGAAACACAAAAGTCCATAGGGGACAACTAGGGAGTAAATCCTATGAAGTCCTTATGGGGAGGTGGCCAACTTCTTCAATCAAGATATTACAATAACAGGTCTTCCGGCTGGGTGTGTTGGCCACGACATTCACTTTACCGGTTACAGAGAGACCAATATTATAATTCTTGGGAAACGTTCCAACCATCATATCTGCCTGAGATTCAGATCTGGTTGGTGTCAGAATAATCCAGACTCATCGAGTCTATAAAGGAAAATGAAAGTTTGCAACACAAATCGACGAGATGACGTTGCGAGATTCTCGGGAAATGAACTATGATAGCAAGCTCCAAAACATGAGCTGGTTACGCTACAAACTGTGAACACGCTGTCCAAGACAAGCATGACCACATAGTAGTCTTATAATAAAACACTAGCGAGTTCAGGAGGGAAACCATCATCGAGGATATCGAAGTCCTGGCATAAGTCTCGAGCCTACGAAGGGACTTCTTCTCCTTGAACAAATCAATCAGTGGCTTGGTGTGCTACGGAATACATATGGAGTGGAGGTAATTAATCTACCAAACCATAGTATACTTGGCACATGTGTGACTAACTTGGGATGGTTCCAAGGAGGCAACATTGACTTTATCGAGTTCACGGCGGCAACTTACACCAAGTACCATGAATTAGAGGAAGTCACTTCTTTCATCCGAACATATACTTCATGAACGAAACACGAAGATAATGCTTACACAAGTTTCCAACACTAGCCTGATGTTCATCATGGATTATGGAGGAGGTAAAATGTTGCTGATGGGCTCAACAACAACTCATCAGAATTTCCATATCACTGGAATTCCGCCATTATGTGAACAAGGTGATAGTATTGGTCAGACCAAAAGATGGAATGGTGTATGCTCGAGGGATCAACCACGAGTAAGACAACATTACGAACATCGTTGGTTCTGATTTGACTTGACGATAGCCCATACTCAAATCAAAGTTTTGACAAGACAATAGATCCAACAACTGATCACGAGGACCAATTGGTGAAGATATCATCTTTCTTCAACACACACACACAAGAAGATATCCCTTAACATGAACCAAGTCAGACAAGCTTTTATCTTCCAACTCTCCAGGTTGTTGTCTAGCTCAACCAACTAGCTCAGGGATATCCAACACAGATTCTTGGAGAAGGAGTGATTTATAAGAAAACCAACTTGATCACGAACTCAACATAGCGGCCAGGTGACAACCCGGTAATACTTCCGAGAAGATATTCGGAACATCACGAACCACCAATATGTTACTAAGCTCGAGAACAATCTTGCTTCCGAGCAAGGCGATATGATCAAATAAGCAAGGGACTGAATAATCCTAACTCATTGATCGGAGAGTGCACGGAAATAAGGACTAGGTAGCACAATCATACTTAGGGTGACGATTCAATAATCAACACGCTAAGAATGAGGTTATCGTCCATTTAACTACCAAGCAACGGAGTTGCCAGCAGATTGATTTCACACACCACGATTCACTTGTCGGCATTCGGTTACAATAACACGAAACCGAGGAATGAACAATGATGGCGAGGAGTATTACTACATCAAGAATTCATAGGATGGTGTGCAATTCTCATGAAAATCCTGACATATAGACGGTAATACTTGAGGTAGAACAGAATCAAAAGCTAGATTAGCAATTTGATCTGCAGAGTACAACTGCTTTGACCCAATCCTAGAAATGGATGAGGTACTGGAGTTTGTTTCTCCTAGTCATCCTGAATAGAATGGCTTGATGGACCACAAGAATAATAGGCACCGATGAACGAATGCACACATACTCTTGACTATCAATTGATAGACGGGGGTCAGAATATAACTAAGAGAACAACTCAAAGGAACATATAACTTTCTGAGTTGTGGATGCATAGATTAGTATGTCAAGCGAAGCTCAACTTTTCTTCCGGATAACCCATGCAGAAAGGTAGAACTGGCAGAGTCACAGTTATGAACGGAGAACTCCTCAAGAGTACTCTGATTGTAATCTTTTGGTTCAAATAACTTCTGCCCGAATGGTTCATGGTATTTGGAAGAAGGAAATACCACGGACCTCGAGGACTATCGCAAGGTTACTAATAACCTAAAGGAACTAGCAAACACTATCAACATGAAGTAAGTAGAGTGAATCTCGGGTTCAAGGACCCAGGAATAGAATACCTACTACTAAATGGCATCACGGGATGCTTTCGAGAATGGAGGCCAGAATCTTCACACTGGGAACACAGAACATGGCTAGACTACTAGATGATCCCCTAAGACACCTAGGGTCATAATAATAATTCCAACATATATGTCGAGGCAATAGAATACCTCAACTTAGCATTTAGTGTGATTAACCTGGCCCAAAGGAACATCAAAACCAGAGGGAAAAGGATTTGCAAGTGCATCAGATTGTTTAGAAACCTGGGATAACTCGGACAGCATAACGGCTGTAAATGCTCAAAAATATTGGAGACATACTACAAAATGGTGGCATAGCCACTCCGAAGCACAATACCAAGGTTTCGAAATCAACAGTTATGAACACGCGGAAGTAGTAAAACGGAGCTGAGATTTGAAACTAACAATTCTATGAGTCTATGGTTTAGTAACACGTCATCCTGATAGATAGATGAGAAGGCCTAGTTCTTAATCCCCGTAGAAGAGAAGAGGATGACTCAGATTAGAAGGCCATGAGGTATAAGGAGTAAAAAGAGCCTTACGTTCCATCCCACAATCAATTCCCTTACATAACTAAAGCATTTCTAGACACAACTTCGACCAGTTTGGCTTGGTAACCCTCTGAGCGGTCAAGCTCGATACCAAAGCTGTCAGGACCCCGACTCAATGCCACATCGATCTAGCATGTAACACCTCATATCACTTTGCGGCCTCACGCACGGTATTCCCATGGGTGTCGCCTTACCTTTGCCCGGGACCGTTTGCGCCTTTTGGCACACGTATATGATAGTGTCGCTAGCATCCATATGATAAGGAGCCGGGCTGACATGGCTAGTCGTAAACCCCAAGTGGCACAGACTTACGAGGGACAGGCATCCATGACCCGACATCGAGCGTGTCGGTCATCAGCGAGTAAGTTACGGGCTGTAGCACTGAGCTAGCAGGACTCGATAAACCGGGCTGTAGCGGGCTAACGAGGACTCGGTACTCAACGCGTGACATTTCCCGAAGAACGAGACACGAGAAGCGAAGAAGGACACATGCCGGCCAGCCTAAGTGTTCCGGAGCAGTAGCAAGCTACCATGGCTCGGTGGAAACACTAGGAGACATTTCCCGGTAAGAGAGGCTACTAAAGATAAACAACTAGATAGTCAGATCCCACACATACCAAGCATTTCAATAACATACACACAATATGCTCGATATGTGCAAATACAACATGGCATCACAACATGACTCTACGACTCAAGTATTTATTCATTAGGCTCCGAGGAGCGAGATATTACAAACATGGGTCTCACGACCCAACATTCAGAGCATACAAATCAAAGCACATGCGGAAGCTTAACATGTCTGAGTACAGACAACTATAAATGAAAAAGGCTATGAAGCCTGACTATCTACCAGATCCTGCCGAGGGCACAAGATCGTAGCTGAGGTAACAAGCTAAACGTCGAAGTCCACGCGAAACTACTAGCGAGACCGAGGTCTCTCTGCAAAAACATAAAATAGGCAAACGTGAGTACAAATGTACCCAGCAAGACTTACATCAGAACTAACTACATATGCATCATTATCAACAAAGGGATGGTGGTGTTTAACAATGACAAGCCAGCTTTGACTCGGTGGCTATCCTAAACTACATTGCAAGTAACTCTTTTGAGGTGGCGCACGAGTCCACATATTCACCATATCAATACACCACTATGGATCCGCTCCGTCTCCTCACGAGAACGCCATCCATAGCACTCATGCTTATCTTGCGTATTTTAGAGTATCCACTTTCACTTGTCTATGAACTGTATGCAGCAACCCGAAGTCCTTTTCCGTGGACACGGCTATTTGAATAGATGATGTTAACCTGCAGGGTGTACTTCTTCACACTGCGCTCACCACTTACGCCGCTTACACGACATGTACTCGGCAACCTTCAGCGGAAGCCCAGCGTGGGTGTCGGCCACGGCCTACCTAAACACTCAAGTCCCTAGTCCAGGTTTATCGCCTATTGGGTTCCATCCATGAGAGATCCGGCGGGGTTTCGCTCATAGCCCCAAGCGATGTGAACAGGGTTCCGTGACACCAAGCAGGCGCCGGTTTACCCGCCACGTGCCTACCGCATCACAGCCCACCCCTACGGTCGGCGCTGCGCACGGCCTCCAGCATACTACAAACACGAAACTACTTGCAACTCTGGGACAGAGGACAAGGGTGATTAAGAAGCCGAGAGGGTCCATTGGTTTGGGCCCAATGCGTGGTAGTAGCTGAATCATGGATCACAAACACAGAACTCAGTTCGAGGGCGGCTGCAATGAGACAACCCACCATGTACTCCTACATGGCCTCTCACCGCTACCTTTACCAAATCGTGTTCACACACTTAGCTCACACACAGGACATGTTCACACACCTCTGATTCATCCTCGATGAATCAGACCCGACTCAACTCTAAGCAGTAGCAGGCATGACAAACAAGCATGAATGAGTAGGCACAACAGGGCTCAAACAACTCCTACTCATGCTAGTGGGTTTCATCTATTCTTGTGGAATGACAGGTCATGCAGAGGATAAAGGGGTTCAGCTACCGCAGCAAGTAACAGATGAATCGTTGTTGTACTAGTGCAGTAAAAGAGAGCAGAGCGAGAGAGTGGGATTGTATCGGAATGAACAAGGGGGTTTTGCTTGCCTGGCACTTCTGAAGATAATATAGCTCTTCATCAGTGTCATCGAACTCGTCGTCGGAACCACGTCTATCGAGAGGGGACAAACACCGGCAACTGAGAAGGAATACAATCAATGCAATGCTACAATATGATGCATGATCATGACATGGCAATATGCTGTGATTTAAGCTAATGCACCTAGCTATGATTTAAATGAAGTTGGTTTGAATACATGATTCAAATTCCAACTCCATATATGATTATTTAAATGCCCTTTATTTGTTTTGTCCAAAACAGAGCACAACCATTGTTCAAACATGCATGAAAATGGTACAGATGGATTCCTTGAATTTTTCTGATAATTTTTCATATATAATTTGTTTGATTTGGAGCTACGGTTGATTTTATATGAATTTTAGAAGTTTTGGTTATTTTACGGAATTTTCGAGAATAAGATTAAATCGAGAAAATACTTTATTACGTCGACATTGCGTCGCCGTGACGTCGGCGATCAGCGGAGGCGGTCCAGTCAATTCGACTGTGGGTCCCGCGTGTCAGTGATTAGACTAACTAACCTAATTAAAATTAACCCTAACTAATTTGGTTAGCCGGGCGGGGCCCGCACGTCGATGACCGGGGTCAAATCCTGGTCAGCAGGGCTAATCTCGGCGTCTAGACGCCGCTTGCGATTCTGTGGCGGAGCAGCGCGAAACGCTACTCGGCGACCATTTGAGCGGAGGAGACCACCTACGGGAGGCGAGAATCGCCCACATCCTTTGGTGCTCTGGTGGCAGCTCTAGTGGCCTAAAAGCGGCGGCGGCGACTTGCGCGGCGGCCGGAGTTCGGGCGTCAGCGAATCGGCGTTGCGAGGAATGGCGAGGAGCGGGTGGTCGTGATCGACTCTGGAACGTCTTGAGCACGCGAAGCGCGCTTCGTTGCGGCTCTAGGTGGCGGTGGCCACGGCGGCAACATGGCTGGCGGCGGTGAGCCGGCCGGTCAAAAGCAGCGGCTACGGTGATCGAGAGGCATGGGGAGGAGGGCAAGCAGCGGAGGAGCTCACAGCGGTTGCAAGACGCGCGTCTCATAGGGCTTGTAGGAGGCCGGACGATGTCGGGCGTTGCCAGCGATCTGGGAGCGAGGTTGAAGACGGCAGCGTCGGCAGCGTTGGGGGCGCCCGCCGTTGAGTATCTCATCGAGGAGGTCGAGGGCGACACGCGAAGCTTCGGAGACTTCGTCGTTGGCGTGTGGTTGCGGTGGCCATGGTAGCGGTGTCTGGCGGCGGCGACGGCGTGTTCGGTGGGGCTGCGGAGAGGAGCTAGAGGAGAGGAGAGAGCTCGAGTGAGGAGAGAGAGAGGGGTCGAGGCCGTTCTGTGGGCGGGACAAGCGAGGGGAAGCAGGAGGTGGAGCATCGGGCGCGCGCGTCGACACGCCTCTGCCTATTGGCAGAGGTTGAAGACGGTGGGGCTCCTGGTGGGCTGGCCAGCATGCAGAGCGGTGGGCGGGTCGGCCACTTGGGCGCCAGTGGGCTGCTGTGAGTAAGCGATAAGTCTCTCTCTCTCTCTCTTTACATTCTTTTGTTTCTGTTTTTCTATTTCTTTTATTCTGTTTTGAATTAGTAAAAATACTAATTCATTTTTAAAACTTCTGAAACAAATTGTGGACACTATTTGGATTAATCCAAAAGCTCACAAATGATTCCAGAATATTTGGAGCATTTAGTATATTTATAGAATTCAAATGCCCCAATTCAAATACATTAAGATTGAATTCAAAAATCCAGGAATGACCTAGAAATATGTTCATTATTTTTGGCAGAGGTTTTCACCTTTATCAGAAACCATGAACATTTTCAAAGGACATTTTGGGTCATTGAAGATTATTTTAGGCTGAACCTAGTTGATTTGATCTGGTGCTAGGGTTTGAACAATCCCCATTTCAAGTTTCTGAGAAATTTAAACATGATGCACACATGAAGGGCTAGCCTAGTGCATACCAGAACTAGGGATGTGACACAGAGGCTTTCGCCTGCGCTCATGGCAGAGGTGGAGGGCGTATGATCCACACCGAAGCCTCCAGGAAGGTAATCGGCCCCAAGGGCGTCGACTTTGGTGCGGCCGCCATGCCGGCTTGGAGTTTCCCCCGGATCCATGCCCACCCGCCAGATTCGTCCAGGCAGTATTGGCGTCGACCGTAGTCACTACCGTAGCTAGCATGAACCGAAGTAGATCGAGTCGGAGATGACGCCTCCCATGGAACTCCGGGCGGCCATCGAGGAGTCGCCGTAGCGCCGCCGCGCCCACGCCGCCCACACAGCCGTGGAAGGCCCCCCATTTGCACCCGCGGGTGCCGCCCGCCAGGCAAGACGCACCGTGCTTCACCGATCGAGGCTGCCGCCTCGAGATCCCCGCGCCGCCCGAGGCGCCGGTGGTCAGATCTGAAGCAGATCGGCCATGACCATCATAGGCGCGCCCCGAACGGCCCCCCACGCGACCACCGAAGGAAGCAGCTCCTGTCATCCCCTCCTGAGCCCTCGCCGGCACGCACCGTCGCCAACGCGCCGCCAACTTCCGCCGGACGCCACCTGCGCCAGGTTTGGCAACTGCGGGGAGGAGAGATCCCGCCGCCGCCGCCGCCAATCGGGCTTTGCCCGGCGGCGGCGGGCAGGAGAGGTGGGAGAGAGGGCCGAGGGCTTGGCGGCGCTAGGGTTCCCCCTGGTCGCCGTGCGGGGGCGACCCAGGAGGGAGGGCTATCAGCCAAGAGGTCTACTCTGTTGTGTTCCATCAAGTGGCCACCTGATGACGGGATGAAATACCTTGGAGCATGGCGCACCGACGTCTTGTGTCTTGATACGTCTCCAACGTATCTATAATTTTTGATTGTTCCATGCTATTATATTACCTATTTTGAATGATTATGGGCTTTATTATACACTTTTATATCATTTTTGGGACTAACCTACTAACCGGAAGCCCATCCCATATTGTTGTTTTATTGCATGTTTCAGTATTTCGAAGAAAAGGAATATCAAACGGAGTCCAAATGGAATGAAACCTTCGGCATCGTGATTTTTTGGAAGAATATCATCCTGGAGGCTTGGAGATCAAGTCAGAAGACCCTCGAGGAGCCCAGGAGATAGGGGGGCGCGCCCCCTATAGGTCGCGGCCCCCTGTCTCGTGGACCCCTTGAGCACCTCCCGACTGACTTCTTTCGCCTATATATGCCTATGTACCCTAAAACCATCGAATATCAAGATAGATCAGGAGTTCCGCCATCGAAGCCTCTGTAGCCACGAACAACCTCTCGGGAGTCCGTTCCGGCACCCTGCCGGAGGGGGAACCCATCACCGTTGGCCATCTTCATCACCCCGGCGCTCTCCATGACGAGGAGGGAGTAGTTCACCCTTGGGGCTGAGGGTATGTACCAGTAGCTATGTGTTTGATCTCTCTCTCTCTCTCTCTCGTGTTCTCTCTCGTGTTCCCTCTATGGCACGATCTTGATGTATCCCGAGTTTGTCTATTGTAGTTGGATCTTATGATGTTTCTCCCCCTCTACTCTCTTGTGATGAATTGAGTTTCCCCTTTGAAGTTATCTTATCGGATTGAGTCTTTTATGAGAACACTTGATGTATGTATTGTCGTGCTTATCTGTGGTGACAATGGGATATCATGTGCCACTTGATGTATGTTTTGGTGACCAACTTGCGGGTTCCGCCCATGAACCTATGCATAGGGGTTGGCACACGTTCTTGACTCTCCAGTAGAAACTTTGGGGCACTCTTTGAAGTACTTTTATGTTGGTTGGATGAATTTGAGATTGTGTGACGCATATCGTATAATCATGCCCATGGATACTTGAGGTGACAATGGAGTATCTTGGTGACATTAGGGTTTTGGTTGATTTGTGTCTTAAGGTGTTATTCTAGTACGGAATCTTGAATAGATCGATCCGAAAGAATAACTTTGAGGTGGTTTCGTACCCTACCATAATATCTATGTTTGTTCTCCGCTATTAGTGGCTTTGGAGTGACTCTTTGTTGCATGTTGAGGGATTGTTATATGATCTATCTATGTTATTATAGTTGAGAGAACTTGCACTAGTGAAAGTGTGAACCCTAGGCCTTGTTTCCTATCATTGCAATACCATTTACGCTCACTTTTATCATTAGTTACCTTGCTGTTTTTATATTTTCAGATTACAAATACCTATATCTACCATCCATATTGCACTTGTATCACCATCTCTTCGCCGAACTAGTGCACCTATACAATTTTCCATTGTATTGGGTGTGTTGGGGACACAAGACACTCTTTGTTATTTGGTTGCAGGGTTGCTTGAGAGATACCATCTTCATCCTACGCCTCCCACGGATTGATAAACCTTAGGTCATCCACTTGAGGGAAATTTGCTACTGTCCTATAAACCTGTGCACTTGCAGGCCCAACAACGTCTACAAGAAGAAGGTTGTGTAGTAGACATCAAGCTCTTTTCTGGCGCCGTTGCCGGGGAGGTGAGTGCTTGAAGGTATATCTTTAGATCTTGCAATCGAATCTTTTTGTTTCATGTTTTATCACTAGTCTAGTTTATAAAAGAAAACTACAAAAAATGGAGTTAAGTTTGTCTCATACGCTTCATCTTTTTAATATCTTTCGTGAGTTTGATGGAAAGGAAAATTGTGCTCAAGTGCTAGAAGAAGAGTGCATTAAAATGCTTGATACTAAATCTTTGAATAATGAGCATGATTGCAATGTTGTTAGTATGAACTCCTTGAATATCCGTTGTACTAATGATGATTGCTCTAGTCATGATGAACATATCACTTATGAGCATGTCAACTTTTGTGGAGTGCATGTTTGCATGAACACACCAAATAGAGAAGATATATATTGCAAGAGGCATAAGCATTTAGAAACTAAATGGTTGCAAGAAAGGCTAGGTGTGAGTGCTGAAAATTTAAAATTCCTTTGCCGTACTTGTGAACTTTGCAATGAACATGGTCATTTACATCTCCAATGCAAATTGTTTCATGACCGAATCGTGTCCAAAAATTGTGATGATTTGATTTCCCTTGCACATTATAATGAACTTAGTTTGCTTTTGGGTTATGAAGAGTTGAAACGTTTACTTGAGGACCTTCCAGAATTTGCCCATAAGAAATTCCTTGATATTGATCTAGAAAAGATTTGTTTGTTTTGTGCGGAGAATTGCATTGAAAATCCTTATATCGCCAATTACCTAAAGAAAAGATAGAAAATAGAAGATGATGAGAATACTAATGAAAGGGAAGAGACTTCCCAATATACTCCTATTATTTCTTATGATGAATCAGGTGACGAGGAGGAGCTTTCTATTCAACCAATCTCGTCAATAAGGAGCTCAAAAAGGAAGGTTGAAGCCACACATAATGTGAAGAAGAAAAAGAAAAGAAGGAGCAACAAAGGTAGAAAGGTATCCCTCCCAAATGATGTTGCTCCTACTACTCATTGTGATGATGATAATTGCTATACTATTGGTGCTATCAATATTTTTAATGATGAGAGTGATTATGCTTATGATATGAAAGGGCCCAAGCTTGGGGAAGCTATGTTTGATGAGGATGAAATATTTGAGAATATAATTGCTAAATTAATGTTTGTCCCAAGCTTGGGGATGCTATGTTTAATGAAGATGATATTTTTAGCATCCCAAGTTTTGATATGCAAAGTTGTTATGATGATAGCATGCCTCCTACTTATGATGATTATATTGATGAAAGTGGGTTTGGAAGAGTGTCAACTTTAGGAATTAGTGATCCCACTATTTTGGAGGATGTTGAATCTTATTGTGATGAATATGAAAGTGGATTTGGAAGAGTGTCAACTTTATTTAATGATTCCACTATCTTGGGAGAGGTTTCAATCGATTATGATGAGAACAAAGTTGCTACTTATGATGAGTATTGTGATAAAACGTATGCTATAAAAAGTAGTGATGATTATATTTATAAAATTTGTCATGATTATGATTACCCTTTTTCTGAACATTACTCTTTTAATGTGGAAACAATTTTTAGTGTTCAAGTCTCTTATGATACTCCCACTATTCCGAATGAGAAATTTTTTGCTTATGTGGAGAGTAGTAAATTTTCTACGCTTGTAGATCATGAAAAGAATGCTTTAGGTGCTGGTTATATTATTGAATTCATTCATGATTCTACTGAAAATTATTATGAGGGAGGAACATATGCTTGTAGGAATTGCAATAATTTCAAGTTTCCTCTCTATGTGCTTAAAATCTTGAAGAATATGCTTGTTTTACCTCCCTATGCTAGTTGATTATTGTTCCCATAAGTTGTTTGCTCACAAAATCCCTATGCATAGGAAGAGGGTTAGACTTAAATGTGCTAGTCATATGCTTCATGATGCTCCTGTTATGCTTCAATTCCTATCTTTTATGTGAGCATCATTGTCATCATCATGCCTAGCTAGAAAGGCATTAAAGAAAAGCGCTTGTTGGGAGACAACCCAATATCTACCCTTACTGTTTTTTTGTGTTCACATGATTATGCTACTTTAATAATCATGATTTATAGCTTTTGTTTCAATAAAGTGCCAAGTAAGACCTTTAGGATAGCTTACGGTGATAGTTGTGTTGATCCCGCTGAAAATCAGAAACTTTTGCATCCAGTAAATTAGTTTTGTTAATTCACAGAAACGTGCTTTTGATCTGATTCTTTTCTCTCTGGATTGGTACACTAATTTCTTAGTACTTCCTAATTTGGTAGGATTTTTGGAGTGCCATAAGTATACGTTTGATACAGATTACTACAGACTGTTCTGTTTTTGACAGATTCTGTTTTCTATGTGTTGTTTGCTTATTTTGATGAATCTATGAGTAGTATCGGAGGGTATAAACCATAGATAAGTTAGAATACAGTATATATTACACCAATATGAATTTAGAATGAGTTCATTACAGTACCTAAGTGGTTGTTTTATTTTCTTATGCTAACGGAGCTTACGAGTTTTCTGTTGAGTTTTGTGTTGTGGAGTTTTCAAGTTTTGAGTAAATATTCTTTTCTTGGTGGTGCACTGTAGCGATACGAAGTGGTGTAGCTTACTGATTGTCAAAAAAAAGTAGTGTAGCGAACCAGTCTACTATAGCAAACTAGTGTAATGCTGCGAGACGGGTGATGTAAACATTTTTTGAAATTGTGATCAACTTTTTCAAAACACGAATATTTTTTAAAGTTATGAATATTTTTGAAGGAATGTACGACACATTTTTTGAAAAACGCAGACACAATTGAAAATGTGAACATTTTCTAGATTGTGTAAAAATTGAAAATCCAAACATTTTTTGGAAAAACGATTTTAAAAATAAACATTTATATTTTAAAAGGACCTCAAACAATTTTTGAAATTGATAACATTTTTTGGAAAATGCATAAATATTTGATTTAAAAAAAACAAAAAAGTACATTTTTTTTGAAATTCCTAATTTTTTTAAAAATAACATTTTTTTAATTAAAAGAGGAAGAAAAATAAAAAAGACAAAACTGAAAAACCCGTTAAAATCCAACAAGAAAAATCTAAACAGAAACTTCTAGAATTTTCCTAAAACCGATAGAAAATCAAACAAAAAAACCAAAAACATTGCACTTAGAGCATCTCAAACAGATCTCTTAAAAGAGGCAATACCGTAAAACAACCTTTTTTAGGTTTTGAGCGGAAAAACTGATCATCCCTCAAAATCAGTTGACCCGTATATTATTTTAGGGAAACCTTAAAACGAGCCTCCAGTATCTTAAGGCCTTGTTTGGAATGTCGTTTCGTCTCAAATATCCCTGTAAAAAAGATACAGATCCCCATCCATTGTTTTAATTCCGGCTGAAATCTGCAAGTGGCCGGTAAAATACACGTGTAAACTAAATACGTCTGTATTTGGTTACACCGCATCCAAGCGCGGCCTAAATGTTCATTATTTGCGGGGGCTGAGGGGGCTTCAGTCACTACCGGAACATGGCTCTAAGCCGACAACCAAATGTATGCCGACGGCCCCCGTCGGCCTAATCCGAGCTATGCCGACAGCTAGGTCCTGGCCGTCGGCGTACAATAGCCGTCGGGCTATCCCCGACTACGCCGACAGCCGCCGTCGGCACATCTCGGCCGTCGACTTATCCCAGAGTACGCCTACAGCTGCCGTCAGCATATACAGGCGTCGGCATAGATGCGGGCCCGCTGACACCGCTCATCACGGCCGTCTAACGACGTCATATCTATACCGACAGCCGAGACGGGTGGCCGTCGGCATAGATACGGGTGACACATCATCGATCCAGAGCGCAGCGACCAGAACTTGTAGGGAAATGATCCGAACGAATCAATGGATGAAGAATTGAGATGGGTTTCCATGGGTTTTGACCCTACCGTCATGACATGCCAAAAGTATGATGTGAATGGGTATCGCTTCCATACAGAAGAGCACCAGAACAGTCGGCCTGATCCCAAAACCATAAATATCGGAGTCTTCACCGAAGGAGATAATAAAGTAGATTACTACGAAAGGGTAGGAAAAATATACGAGCTTACATTCAAACGTGGCCGTAAACACCTAAGTCTCACTATGTTCAAATGCCGATGGTTCGACCCCAAAAAGGGTCTGAGACATATGCCTTCTGTTGGTTTAGTTGAAGTTAAACCATCAACCGTCTATGCCAGAGCTGATCTCTTTATCGCCGCTACCCAGGCCACACAAGTATATTATCTGCCTTGCCCATGCCAGAAAGAGTACCTAAATGGTTGGGAAGTTGTGTTCAAGGTGTCGCCACATGGTAAGCTACCGGACCCAAACGATGATGATTACTACAACATAAACCCGATGACATACAAGGGAGTGTTCTTTCAAGAGGAACATGATGACGTGGTCCGAAACAAGGAGGATGATGACTTGGGTTATGTTGACCTGGACCCAAACGACGACGACACACAGATTGATGGTGAGGCAGTTGTGAATCAAAGAGACATAATTATGCTTGAAAAGTTAAATGAAGACGCTGACGCTGACGATGAGGAAGAGCCTCCACCTCCGTCGGACAACGAAGAAGATATGAGGGATAGTGACGATGAGACCGGTCGACAAATAGATTACAATAGTGATGATTCATATGGGTTCTAGAAAATGTAAGATCTTTTAATGATCATTACAATAGTATGCTTAATGTGCTCTTCTGTTATTAATGTCTTTCCTGTATGCTTGTTTTTTTATATCCTTACTAATTGTTTATTCTCTTCTCAATGCAGGTTTGCTAATCATGGGCAAGTCCGTGGCGCCAGATTTCCTCGATAAACTCAAGGAGGACTTACTCGGAGTGGACGAGCCCACAAGGTTCCCTCCTGACTACGCGAGGATGGCACATCACAGGGAGGTGGAGGGGTCGGGGGAGGAGACCCTAGAGGAGGAGGGGGTGGGGGGGGGAGCCCCTAGAGGACGAGGAGGTGGGGGGAGATGTTGGGGAACATAGCAGAAATTCAAAATTTTCTACACAACACCAAGATCAATCTATGGAGTAATCTAGCAACGAGGGGGAGGAGAGTGCATCTACATACCCTTGTAGATCGCTAAGCGGAAGCGTTCAAGTGAACGGGGTTGATGGAGTCGTACTCGCCGTGATCCAAATCAACGATGATCCTAGTGCCGAACGGACGGCACCTCCGCGTTCAACACACATGCAGCCCGGTGATGTCTCCCATGCCTTGATCCAGCAAGGAGAGAGGGAGAGGTTGGGGAAGACTCCATCCAGCAGCAGCACGACGGCGTGGTGGTGGTGGAGGAGAGTGGCAATCCTGCAGGGCTTCGCCAAGCACCGCGGGAGAGGAGGAGGACTTGGGAGAGGGGGAGGGCTGCGCCAGAACTTGGGTGCGGCTGCCCTCCCACCCCTCCACTATTTATAGGTGGAGAGAGAGGGGGCCGCCCCCCCTAGATTTCATCTGGGGTTGGGGGCGGCGGCCAAGGGGGGAGGAGTGCCTCCCAAGTCAAGTGGAGGCCCTTCCCTTTAGGGTTTCCCCTCTCCCATGCGCATGGGCCTTGGGGTGGCTGGTGCTGAAGGAAATATGCCCAAGAGGCAATAATAAAGTTATTATTTATTTCCTTATATCATGATAAATGTTTATTATTCATGTTAGAATTGTATTAACCGGAAACATGATACATGTGTGAATACATTGACAAACATAACGTCACTAGTATGCCTCTACTTGACTAGCTCATTAATCAAAGATGGTTATGTTTCCTAGCCATGGACAAAAGAGTTGTCATTTGATTAATGGGATCACATCATTAGGACAATGATGTGATTGACATGACCCATTCCGTTAGCCTAGCACTTGATCGTTTAGTATGTTGCTATTGCTTTCTTCATGACTTATACATGTTCCTGTAACTATGAGATTATGCAACTCCGTTTGCGGAGGAACACTTTGGTGCTACCAAAGCGTCACAACGAATCTGGGTGATTATAAAGGAGTACTACAGGTGTCTCCAAAGGTACATGTTGGGTTGGCGTATTTCAAAATTAGGTTTTGTCACTCCGATTGTCGGAGAGGTATCTCTGGGCCCTCTCGGTAATGCACATCACTATAAGCCTTGCAAGCAATGTAGCTAATGAATTAGTTACGGAATGATGCATTACGTAACGAGTAAAGAGACTTTCCGGTAACGAGATTGAACTAGGTATTGGATACCGACGATCGAATCTCGGGCAAGTAACATACCGATGACAAAGGGAACAAAGTATGTTATTATGCGGTTTGACCGATAAAGATCTTCGTAGAATACGTAGGAGCCAATATGAGCATCCAGGTTCTGCTATTGGTTATTGACCGAGAATAGTTCTAGGTCATGTCTACATAGTTCTCAAACCCGTAGTGTCCGCACGCTTAAGGTTTCGATGACAGTTATATTATGAGTTTATGAGTTTTGATGTACCGAAGGAGTTCGGAGTCCCGGATGAGATTGGGGACATGACGAGGAGTCTCGAAATGGTCGAGACGTAAAGATCAATATATTGGACGACTATATTCGGAGTTTGGAAAGGTTCCGAGTGATTTGGGTATTTTTCGAAGTACCGGAGAGTTACGGGAATTCGCCGGCGAGTATATGGGCCTTATTGGGCCATACGGGAATAGAAGAGAGAGGCCGAAAGGAAGGAGGCGCGCAGCCCCCCATTGGTCCGAATTGGACAAGGGGTGCGGCCCCCTTTTCCTTCCTCCTCTCCCCCTCTTTCCCCCTTCTCCTACTCCAACAAGGAAGGAGGGAGTCCTACTCCCGGTGGGAGTAGGACTCCCCTTGGTGCGCCCCTCCTAGGCCGGCCGCCCCCTCCCCCCTTGCTCCTTTATATACGGGGGCAAGGGGGGCACCTCTAGACACAACAACAATTGATCCTTTGGATCTCTTAGCCGTGTGCGGTGCCCCCCTCCACGATAATCCACCTCGATAATATCGTAGCGGTGCTTAGGCGAAGCCCTGCGTCGATAGAACATCAAGATTGTCACTGCGCCGTCGTCTTGACGGAACTCTCCTCGACACTCGATTGGATCGGAGTTCGAGGGACGTCATCAAGCTGAACGTGTGCTAGAACTCGGAGGTGCCGTAGTTTCGGTGCTTGATCGGTCGGGCCGTGAAGACGTACGACTACATCAACCACGTTGTCATAACGCTTCTGCTTACGGTCTACGAGGGTACGTGGACAACACTCTCCTCTCTCGTTGCTATGCATCACCATGATCTTGCGTGTGCGTAGGAAATTTTTTGAAATTACTACGTTCCCCAACAGGTGCCCCTGGCCCATTAAGGCTAGGGCGCCCCCTTACAGCCCATGCTGCTGTATTGGATGTGGTGGAATATTTTCCGGACCTCCTGACACCTCCGGAATCCTCCGGAACCTTCTAGAAGCTTCCCGGTATAATACCGGAAAAAACCGAACTTTTCCCGGAACCCGAACAACAACTTTCCATATATAAATCTTTACCTCCGGACCATTCCGGAACTCCTCGTGACCTCCGGGATATCATCCGAGACTCCGAATAACATTCAGTAACCACGTATATCTATTCCCTATAACCCTAGCGTCATCGAACTGTGTAGACCCTACGGGTTCGGGAGACACGTAGACATGACCAAGACAACTCTCCGGCCAATAACCAACAGCGGGATCTGGATACCCATGTTGGCTCCCACATGTTCCACGATGATCTCATCGGATGAACCACAATGTCGAGGATTCAATCAATCCCGTATTCAGTTCCCTTTGTCTACTAGTATGGTACTTGCCCGAGATTCGATCATCGGTATCCCGATACCTTGTTCAATCTCTTTACCGGCAAGTCTCTTTACTCGTTCCGTAACACATCATCCCGTGATCAACCCCTTGGTCACATTGTGCACATTATGATGATGTCCTACCGAGTGGGCCCAGAGATACCTCTCCGTCACACGGAGTGACAAATCCCAGTCTCGATTCGTGCCAACCCAACAGACACTTTCGGAGATACCCGTAGTGTACCTTTATAGCCACCCAGTTATGTTGTGACGTTTGGTACACCCAAAGCATTAAACGGTATCCGGAGTTGCACAATCTCATGGTCTAAGGAAATGATACTTGACATTAGAAAAGCTTTAGCATACGAACTACGCGATCTTTGTGCTAGGCTTAGGATTGGGTCTTGTTCATCACATCATTCTCCTAATGATGTGATCCCGTTATCAACAACATCCAATGTCCATGGTCAGGAAACCATAACCATCTATTGATCAACGAGCTAGTCAACTAGAGGCTTACTAGGGACATGGTGTTGTCTATGTATCCACACATGTATCTGAGTTTCCTATCAATACAATTATAGCATGGATAATAAACGATTATCATGAACAAGGAAATATAATAATAATAACTAATTTATTATTGCCTCTAGGGCATATTTCCAACAGTCTCCCGTTTGCACTAGAGTCAATAATCTAGTTCATATCGCCATGTGATTAACACTCACAGGTCACATCGCCATGTGACCAACATCCAAAGAGTTTACTAGTGTCACTAAACTAGTTCACATAATCATGTGATTAAGACTCAATGAGTTCTGGGGTTTGATCATGTTTTGCTTGTGAGAGAGGTTTTAGTCAACGGGTCTGCAATATTCAAATCTGTATATACTTTGCAAATCTCTAGGTCATATTGTAAATGCTGCTTCCATGCTCCACTTGGAGCTATTCCAAATGGTTGCTCCACTATACGTATCCGGTTTGCTACTCAGAATCATTCGGATAGGTGTTAAAGCTTGCATCGACGTAACCCTTTACGCCGAACTCTTTATCACCTCCATAATCGAGAAACATGTCCTTATTACTCCAAGGACAATTTTGACCGCTGTCCAATGATCCATTCCTGCATCATTCTTGTACCCCTTTGCCAGACACGTGGCAAGGCACACATCAGGTGCGGTACTCAGCATAGCATACTGTAAAGCTTACGTGTAAAGCATAGGGACAACCTTCGTCCTTTCTCTCTATTCTGCCGTGGTCGAGCTTTAAGTCTTAACTTCATACCCTACAACTCAGGCAAGAACTCCTTCTTTGACTGATCCATCTTGAACACCTTCAAGATCATGTCAAGGTATGTGCTCATTTGAAAGTACCATTAAGCGTTTTTGATCTATCCTCATAGATCTTGATGCTCAATGTTCAAGCAGCTTAATCCAGGTTTTCTATTGAAAAACACTTTTCAAACAACCCTATATGTTTTCCAAAAACTCTACAATATTTCTGATCAACAATATGTTAGCAACATATACTCATTAGAAATTCTATAGTGCTTCCACTCACTTCTTTGGAAATACAAGTTTCTCATAAACTTTGTACAAACCCAAAATCTTTGATCATTCCATCAAAGTGCATATTTGACTCCGAGATGCTTGCTCTAGTCCATGGTAGGATCGCTGGAGCTATCATACCTTTTAGCATCCTTAGGATCGACAAAACCTTTCTGATTTGTATCACATACAACCTTTCCTTCTGGCCGGTAAGGAAACTCGTTTTGACATCCATCTGCCAGATTTCATAAATGCAGCTAATGCTAACATGATTCCGACGGGCTTATGCATCGCTACGGATGAGAAAATCTCATCGTAGTCAACTCCTTGAACTTGTGAAAAACTCTTTGCCACAAGTCGAGCTTCATAGACGGTGACATTACCGTCCACGTCTATCTTCTTCTTAAAGATCCATTTATCTCAATGGCTTTCCGATCATCGGGCAAGTCCACCAAAGTCCATGCTTTGTTCTGATACATGGATCCTATCTCGGATTTCATGGCTTCTAACCATTTGTCGGAATATGGGCCCACCATCGCTTCTCCATAGCTCGTAGGTTCATAGTTTTCTAGCAACATGACCTTCAAGACAGGATTACTGTACCACTCTGAAGTAGTACACATCCTTGTCACCCTACGAGGTACGGTAGTGACTTGATCCGAAACTTCATGATCACTATCATAAGCTTCTACTTCAATTGGTGTGGGCGCCATAGGAACAACTTCCTGTGCCTTGCTACACACTAGTTGAAGTGACTGTTCAATAACCTCATCAAGTCTCCACCATGCTCCCACTCAACTTTCCGAGACAAACTTTTCCTCGAGAAAGGACCCGATTCAAGAAACAATCCCTATTGCTTTCAGATCTGAATTAGGAGGTATACCCAACTATTTTGGGTGTCCTATGAAGATGTATTTTATCCGCTTTGGGTTCGAACTTATCAACCTAAAACTTTTTCACATAAGCGTCGCAGCCCCAAACTTTTAAGAAACGAAAACTTAGGTTTCTCCAAACCATAGTTCAAACAGTGTCGTCTCAACAGAATTACGTGGTGCCCTATTAAAGTGAGTGCGGTTGTCTCTAATGCCTAACCCATGAACGATAGTGGTAATTCGATAAGAGACATCATGGTACGCACCATATCCAATAGGGTGCAACTATGATGTTTGGACACACCATCACACTATGGTGTTCCAGGCGGTATTAATTGTGAAACAATTTCCACAATGTCTTAATTGCGTGCCAAATCTCGTAACTCAGATACTCATCTCTATGATCATATCATAGACGTTTTTATCCTCTTGTCACGATGATCTTCAACTTCACTCTGAAATTACTTGAACCATTCAATAATTCAGACTTGTGTTTCATCAAGTAAATATACTCAGTATCTACTCAAATCATCCGTGAAGTAAGAACATAACGATATCCATTGCGTGCCTCAGCACTCATTGGACTGCACACATCAAAATGTATTACTTCCAACAAGTTGCTTTCTTGTTCCATTTTACTGAAAACGAGGCTTTCAGTCATCTTGCCCATGTGGTATGATTTGCATGTCTCAAGTGATTCAAAATCAAGTGAGTCCAAACGGTCCATTTGCATGGAGTTTCTTCATGCATATACACCAATAGACATGGTTCGCATGTCTCAAACTTTTCAAAAAAAAAAACGAGTGATTCCAAATATCCATCAACATGGAGCTTCTTCATGCGTTTTATACCAATATGACTTACATGGCTGTGCCACAAGTAGGTGGTACTATCATTACTATCTTATATCTTTTGGCATGAACATGTGTATCACTACGATCAAGATTAAATAAACCATTTATTTTAGGTGCAAGACCATTGAAGGTATTATTCAAATAAACAGAGTAACCATTATTCTCCTTAAATGAATAACCGTATTGCGATAGACATAATCCAATCATGTCTATGCTCAACGCAAACACCAAATAAAAATTATTTAGGTTTAACGCCAATCTCGATGGTAGAGGGAGCGTGCGATGCTTGATCACATCAAGCTTGGAAAAAAACTTCCAACACATATCGCCAGCTCACCTTTAGCTAGTCTCTGTTTACTCCACAGCCTTTTATTTCGAGTTACTAACACTTAGCAACCAAACCGGTATCTAATACCCTGGTGCTACTAGGAGTACTAGTAAAGTACACATTAACATAATGTATATCCAATATACTTCTATCGACCTTGCCAGCCTTCTCATCTACCAAGTATCTAGGGTAATTCTACTCCAGTAGCTGTTCCCCTTATTACAGAAGCACTTAGTCCCGGGTTTGGGTTCAACCTTGGGTTTCTTCACTAGAGCAGCAGCTGGTTTGCCATTTCATGAAGTATCCCTTCTTGCCCTTGCCCTTCTTGAAACTAGTGGTTTCACCAACCATCAACAATTGATGCTCCTTCTTGATTTCTACTTTTGCGGTGTCAAACATCGCGAATATCTTAAGGATCATCATATCTATCCCTGATATGTTATAGTTCATCACGAAGCTCTAGCAGCTTGGTGGCAATGACTTTGGAGAAACATCACTATCTCATCTGGAAGATCAACTCCCACTCGATTCAAGTGATTGTTGTACTCAGACAATCTGAGCACAAGCTCAACGATTGAGCTTTTCTCCCTTAGTTTGCAGGCTAAGAAAATCGTCGGAGGTCTTATACCTCTTGACGTGGGCACGAGCCTGAAATCCCAATTTCAGCCCTCGAAACATCTCATATGTTCCGCGACGTTTCGAAATCGTCTTCGGTGCCTCAACTCTAAACCATTTAACATTACTGAACTATCACGTAGTTATCAAAACGTGTATGTCAGATGTTCGCAACATCCACAAATGACGTTCAAGGTTCAGCACACCGAGCGGTGCATTAAGGACATAAGCGTTCTACGAAGCAACGAGGACAATCCTCAGTTTATGGACCTAGTTCGCATAATTGCTACTACCAACTTCCAACTAAATTTTCTCTAGGAACATATCTAAACAGTAGAACTAAAGTGCGAGCTTACGACATAATTTGCAAAGATCTTTTGACTATGTTCAGGATAATTAAGTTCATCTTATGAACTCCCACTCAGATAGACATCCCTCTAGTCATCTAAGGGATTACATGATCCGAGTCAACTAGGCCGTGAGATGGACTAGTCAACATCGGTGAACATCTTCATGTTGATCGTATCTTCCATACGACTCATGCTCGACCTTTCGGTCTTCCGAGTTCCGAGGCCATGTCTGTACATGCTAGGCTCGTCAAGTCAACCTAAGTGTATTGCATGTGTAAATCTGGCTTACACCCGTTGTATTCGAACGTTAGGATCTATCACACCCGATCATCACGTGGTGCTTCGAAACAACGAACCTTCGCAATGGTGCACAGTTAGGGGGAACAATTTTCTTGAAATTATTTAGAGGGATCATCTTATTTAAGCTACCATCGCTCTAAGCAAATAAGATGTAAAACATGATAAACATCACATGCAATCAAATAGTGACATGATATGGCCAATATCATATTGCAACTTTGATCTCCATCTTCGGGGCGCCATGATCATCTTCGTCACCAGCATGACACCATGATCTCCATCGTCATGATCTCCATCATCGTGTATTCATGAAGTTGTCACGCCAATGACTACTTCTACTTCTATGGCTAACGCATTTAGCAATAAAGTAAAGTAATTTACATGGCGTTCTTCAATGACACGTAGGTCATACAAAAATAAAGACAACTCCTATGGCTCCTGCCGGTTGTCATACTCATCGACATGCAAGTCGTGATTCCTATTACAAGAACATGATCATCTCATACATCACATATATCATTCATCACATCCTTTGGCCATATCACATCACAAAACACTTGCTGCAAAAACAAGTTAGACGTCCTCTAATTGTTGTTGCAAGTTTTTACGTGGCTTCTATAGGTATTCTAGCAAGAACGTTTCTTACCTACGTAAAACCACAATGTGATATGCTAATTTCTATTTACCCTTCATAAGGACCCTTTTCATCGAATCCGCTCCAACTAAAGTGGGAGAGACAGACACCCGGTAGCCACCTTATGCAACTAGTGCATGTCAGTCGGTGGAACCTGTCTCACGTAAGCGTACGTGTAAGGTCGGTCCGGGCCGCTTCATCCCACGATGCCGCCGAAGCAAGAGAAGACTAGTAGTGCCAAGAAAATTAACAACATCTACGCCCACAACTGCTTTGTGTTCTACTCGTGCATAGTAACTACGCATAGACCTAGCTCATGATGCCACTGTTGGGGAACGTAGCAGAAATTCAAAATTTTCTACGCAACACCAAGATCAATCTATGGAGTAATCTAGCAACGAGGGGGAGGAGAGTGTTGGGGAACGTAGTAATTTCAAAAATTTTCCTACGCACACGCAAGATCATGGTGATGAATAGCAACGAGAGGGGAGAGTGTTGTCTACATACCCTTGTAGACCCAAGCGGAAGCGATCTGGCGTAGAGGAAGTAGTCGACGTTCTCCTCGCGATCCGACCGATCCGGCGCCGTTACTCCGGCGCCCCGAGTTCTTGACACGTACATCTCGATGGCGTCCCTCGTACTCGATCCAGCCGAGTGTCGAGGGAGAGTTCCGTCGACCGACGGCGTGGTGGCGATCTTGATGTTTCACGGCGCGAGGGCTTCGCCTAAGCTTCTGTGACAGTATAACCGAGGTGGAATATGGTGGAGGGGGCACCGACACGGCTAAGGAACGATCTCACGATCAACTTGTGTGTCCCAAGGTGCCCCCTGCCCCGTATATAAAGGAGCCAAGGGGAGGGGGCGGCCAAAGGAGGGCATGGGAGTCCTACTCCCTGCGGGAGTAGGATTCCCCCAATCCTAGTTGGACTAGGATTCTGGAGGGGAAAAGAGAGAGGGGCGGCCCCTTCTCCTAGTCCTAGTAGGACTAGGGAAGGGGGGCGCTGTGACCACTAGGGCTGGCCCTTTCTCCTTTCCACCAAGGCCCATCGAGGCCCATTTACCTCCCGGGGTTCGGTAACCTCCGGTACTCCGATAAATTCCGTTTTACCGGAACCATTCGAACTCCAAACATAGGCTTCCAATATATCAATCTTTATGTCTCGACCATTCGAGACTCCTCGTCATGTCCGTGATCACATCCGGGACTCGAACTTCTTGGTACATCAAAATACATAAACTCATAATAAGCGTCATCGAAAACTTTAAGCGTGCGGACCCTACGGTTCGAGAACAATGTAGACATGACCTAGAACTATTCACGGTCAATAACCAACAGCGGGACCTGGATGCCCATATTGGTTCCTACATATTCTCGAAGATCTTTATCGGTCGGACCGCATAACAACATCGTTGTTCCCTTTGTCATCGATGCGTTACTTGCGAGATTCGATCGTCGGTATCAATACCTAGTTCAATCTCGTTACGGCAAGTCTCTTTACTCGTTCCGTAATACATCATCTCACAACTAACTCATTAGTTGTAGTGCTTGCAAGGCTTAAGTGATGTGTATTACCGAGAGGGCCAGAGATACCTCTCCGACAATCGGAGTGACAAAACCTAATCTCGAAATCGCCAACCCAACATCGCCTTTGGAGACACCTGTAGTACTCCTTTATAATCACCCGATTCGTTGTGGCGTTTGGTAGCACCAAAGTGTTCCTCCGTAAGCGGAGTTGCATAATCTCATAGTTACAGGAACATGTATATGTCATGGATAAAAGCAGTAGCAACATACTAAGCGATCGTGTGCTAAGCTAATGGAATGGGTCATGTCAATCAGATCATTCTACTAATGATGTGACCTTGTTAATCAAATAACAACTCTTTGTTCATGGTGCGAAACATGACCATCTTTGATTAACAAGCTAGTCTAGTAGAGGCATACTAGTGACATATTGTTTTGTCTATGCATTCACACATGTACCATGTTTCCGGTTAATACAATTCTAGCATGAATGATAAACATTTATCATGAAATAAGGAAATAAATAATAACTTTATTATTGCCTCTAGGGCATATTTCCTTGATCTCCCACTTGCACTAGAGTCAATAATCTAGTTCACATCGCCATGTGATTTACCACAATAGTTCACATCACCATGTGATTAACACCCATAGTTCACATCAATATGTGACCAACACTCGAGGGTTTACTAGAGTCGGTAATCTAGTTCACATCGCTATGTGATTAACACCCAAAGAGTACTAAGGTGTGATCATGTTTTGCTTGTGAGATAATTTTAGTCAACGGGTCTGTCATATTCAGATCCGTAAGTATTTTGCAAATTTCTATGTTAACAATACTCCGCATGCGTAGCTACTCTAGCTAATTGCTCCCACTTTCAATATGTATCTAGACCGAGACTTAGAGTCATCTAGATTGGTGTCAAAACTTGCATCGGCGTAACCCTTTTACGATGAACCTTTTGTCACCTCCATAATCGAGAAACATATCCTTATTCCACTAAGGATAATTTTGACCGCTGTCCGTGATCTACTCCTAGATCACCATTGTACTCCTTGCTTAACTCGGTGTAGAGTATACAATAGATCTGGTACACAGCATGGCATACTTTATAGAACCTATGGCCAAGGCATAGGGAATGACTTTCATTCTCTTTCTATCTTCTGCCGTGGTCGGGTTTTGAGTCTTACTCAACTTCACACCTTGTAACACAGGCAAGAACTCTTTCTTTGGTGTTCCATTTTGAACTACTTCAAAATCTTGTCAAGGTATGTTCTCATTGAAAAACTTATCAAGCGTCTTGATCTATCTCTATAGATATTGATGCTCAATATGTAAGCAGCTTCACGAGGTCTTTCTTTGAAAAACTTCTTTCAAACACTCCTTTATGCTTTGCGAATAATTCTACATTATTTCCGATCTACAATATGTCATTCACATATACTTATCGAAATCTTTGTAGTGCTCCCACTCACTTTCTAGTAAATCTGAGGCTTCACCATAAGTGCATACAATACTATATGCTTTGATCAACTCATCAAAGCGTATATTCCAACTCGAGATGCTTGCACCAGTCCATAGATGGATCGCTGGAGCTTGCTCACTTTGTTAGCTCCCTTTGGATCGAAAAAACCTTCTGGTTGCATCATATACAACTCTTCCTCCAGAAAACCATTCAGGAATGCAGTTTTTACATCCATTTGCCAAATTTCATAAATTGTGGCAATTGCTAACATGATTTGGACAGACTTAAGCATCGCTACAGTTGAGAAAATCTCATTGTAGTCAACATCTTGAACTTTGTCGAAAACCTTTTTGCAACAAGTCGAGCTTTGTAGATAGTAACACTACTATCAGCGTCCGTCTTCCTCTTGAAGATCCATTTATTTTCTATGGTTTGCCGATCATCGGGCAAATCCATCAAAGTCCATACTTTGTTCTCATACATGGATCATTTCTCAGATTTCATGGCCTCAAACCATTTTGCGGAATCTGGGCTCACCATCGCTTCTTCATAGTTCGTAGGTTCATCATGATCTAGTAGCATGACTTCCAGAACAGGATTACCGTACCACTCTGATGCGGATCTTACTCTGGTTGATCTACGAGGTTCTGTAGTAACTTGATCTGAAGTTTCATGATCAACATCATCAACTTCCTCACTATTTGGTGTAGATGTCGCAAAAACCGGTTTCTGCGATAAACTACTTTCCAATAAGGGAGAAGGTACAGTTACCTCATCAAGTTCTACTTTCCTCCCACTCACTTTTTTCGAGAGAAACTCCTTCTCTAGAAAGGATCCATTCTTAAGCAACGAATATCTTGCCTTCGGATCTGTGATAGAAGGTGTACCCAACAATTTCCTTTGGGTATTCTATGAAGACGCACTTCTCCGATTTGGGTTTGAGCTTATCAGGATGAAACTTTTTCACATAAGCATCGCAGCCCCAAACTTTAAGAAACGACAACTTTGGTTTCTTGCTAAACCACAGTTCATATAGTGTCGTCTCAGCGGTTTAGATGGTGCCCCATTTAACGTGAATGCAAGCTGTCTCTAATGCATGATCCCAAAAACGATATTGGTAAATCGGTAAGAAACATCATAGATTGTACTATATCCAATAAAGTACGGTTATGACGTTCGGACACACCATTATGATGTGGTGTTCCAGGTGGCATGAATTTGTGAAACTATTCCACATTGTTTTAATTGAAGACCAAACTCGTAACTCAAATATTTGTCTCCGCGATCAGATCGTAGAAACCTTATTTTCTTGTCACGATGATTTTTCCACTTCACTCTGAAATTCTTTGAACCTTTCAACTATTTCAGACTTATGTTTCATCAAGTGGATATACCCATATCTGCTCAAATCATCTGTGAAGGTCGAAAATAACGATACCGCCACGAGCCTTAACACTCATTGGATCGCATACATCATTATGTATTATTTCCAATAAGTCGGTTGCTCGCTCCATTATTCGGAGAAGCGGAGTCTTAGTCATCTTGCCCATGAGGCATGGTTCATAAGCATCAAGTGATTCATAATCAAGTGATTCCAAAATCCCATCAGCATGGAGTTTCTTCATGCGCTTTACACTAATATGACCTAAGCGGCGGTGCCACAAATAAGTTGCACTATCATTATTAACTTTGCATCTTTTGGTTTCAATATTATGAATATGTGTATCACTACGATCAAGATCCAATGAACCATTTTCATTGGGTGTGTAACCATATAAGGTTTTATTCATGTAAGCAGAACAACAGTTTATTCTCTTACTTAAATGAATAACCGTATTGCAATAAACATGATCAAATCATATTCATGCTCAGCGCAAACACCAAATAATATTTATTTAGGTTCAACACTAATCCCGAAAGTATAGGGAGTGTGCGATGATGATCATATCAATCTTGAAACTACTTTCAACACACATCGTCACTTCACCCTTAATTAGTTTCATTTATTCGCAACTCCGTTTGAGTTACTACTCTTAGCAACTGAACCAGTACCAAATACCGAGGGTTGCTATAAACACTAGTAAGGCACACATCAATAACCTGTATATCAAATATACCCTTGTTCACTTTGCCATCCTTCTTATCCACCAAATACTTGGGGTAGTTCGCTTCGATGACCAGTCCCTTTGCGGTAGAAGCACTTAGTCTCGTGCTTAGGTCGGACTTGGGCTTCTTCACTTGAGCAACAACTTGCTTGCCGTTCTTCTTGAAGTTCCCTTCTGCCCTTTTCTTGAAACTAGTGGTCTTGTTAACCATCAACACTTGATGTTCTTTCTTGATTTCTACCTTCGTTGATTTCAACATCACGAAGAGCTCGGGAATCGTTTTCATCATCCCTTGCATACTATAGTTCATCACGAAGTTCTACTAACTTGGTGATGGTGACTAGAGAACTCTGTCAATCACTATCTTATCTGGAAGATTAACTCCCACTTGATTCAAGCGATTGTAGTACCCAGACAATCTGAGCACATGCTCACTAGTTGAGCGATTCTCCTCCATCTTTTAGCTATAGAACTTGTTGGAGACTTCATATCTCTCAACTCGGGTATTTGCTTGAAATATTAACTTCAACTCCTGGAACATCTCATATGGTCCATGACGTTCAAAACGTCTTTGAAGTCCCGATTCTAAGCCTTTTAAGCATGGTGCACTTAAACTATCAAGTAGTCATCATATTGAGCTAGCCAAACGTTCATAACGTCTGCATCTGCTCCTGCAATAGGTTTGTCACCTAGCGGTGCATCAAGGACATAATTCTTCTGCGCAGCAATGAGGATAAACCTCAGATCACGGATCCAATCCGCATCATTGCTACTAACATTTTTCAACACAGTTTTCTCTAGGAACATATCAAAAACAAACATATGAAAGCAACAACGCGAGCTATTGATCTACAACATAATTTGCAAAATACTACCAGGACTAAGTTCATGATAAATTTAAGTTCAATTAATCATATTACTTAAGAACTCCCACTTAGATAGACATCTCTCTAGTCATCTAAGTGATCACGTGATCAAATCAACTAAACCATAACCGATCATCACGTGAGATGGAGTAGTTTTCAATGGTGAACATCTTATGTTGATCATATCTACTATATGATTCACGCTCGACCTTTCGGTCTCCGTGTTCGAGGCCATATATGCATATGCTAGGCTCGTCAAGTATAACCCGAGTATTCTGCGTGTGCAAAACTGGCTTGCACCCGTTGTAGATGGACGAGAGCTTATCACACCCGATCATCACGTGGTGTGCAGGCACGACGAACTTTGGCAGCGGTGCATACTCGGGAGAACACTTCTTGATAATTTTAGTGAGAGATCATCTTATAATGCTACCGTCAATCAAAGCAAGATAAGATGCATAAAGGATAAACATCACATGCAAATCAATATAAGTGATATGATATGGTCATCATCATCTTGTGCTTCGTGATCTTCATCTCCGCAGCACCACCATGATCACCATCGTCACCGGCGCGACACCTTGATCTCCATCGTAGCATCGTTGTCGTCTCGCCAATCTTATGCTTCTCGACTATCTCTACCGCTTAGTGATAAAGTAAAGCATTACAGTAGCGATTGCATTGCATACAATAAGCGACAACCATATGGCTCCTGCCGATTGCCGATAACCGGTTACAAAACATGATCATCTCATACAATAAAATATAGCATCACGTCTTGACCATATCACATCACAACATGCCCTGCAAAAACAAGTTAGGCGTCCTCTACTTTGTTGTTGCAAATTTTACGTGGCTGCTACGGGCTTAAGCAAGAACCAGTCTCACCTACGCATCAAAACCACAGCGATACTTCGTCAAATAGACTCCGTTTTAACCTTCTCAAGGACGGGCGTAGCCACACTCAGTTCAACTAAAGTGAGAGAGACAGGCACCCACCAGTCACCTTTAAGCAACGAGTGCTCGTGGCGGTGAAACCAGTCTCGCGAAGCGTCTGGCGTAATGTCGGTCAGGCGCTTCATCTCACAATACCGCTGAACCAAAGTATGACATGCTGGTAGGTAGTATGACTTGTATCGCCCACAACTCACTTGTGTTCTACTCGTGCAAAACATCAAACCATAAAAACCTAGGCTCGGATACCCTTTGTTGGGGAGCGTAGTAATTTCAAAAATTTTCCTACGCACACGCAAGATCATGGTGATGAATAGCAACGAGAGGGGAGAGTGTTGTCTACATACCCTTGTAGACCCGGCGGAAGCGATCTGGCGTAGAGGAAGTAGTCGACGTTCTCCTCGCGATCCGACCGATCCGGCGCCGTTACTCCGGCGCCCCGAGTTCTTGACACACGACAGCTCGATGGCGTCCCTCGTACTCGATCCAGCCGAGTGTCGAGGAGAGTTCCGTCAAGACGACGGCGTGGTGGCGATCTTGATGTTTCACGGCGCGAGGCTTCGCCTAAGCTACTGTGACGGTATAACCGAGGTGGAATATGGTGGAGGGGCACCGCACACGGCTAAGGAGCGATCTCACGATCAACTTGTGTGTCCCAAGGTGCCCCCTGCCCCGTATATAAAGGAGCCAAGGGGAGGGGCGGCGGCCAAAGGAGGCGCACTGGGAGTCCTACTCCCTCGGGAGTAGGATTCCCCCAATCCTAGTTGGACTAGGATTCTGGAGGGGAAAAGAGAGAGGGGCGGCCCCTTCTCCTAGTCCTAGTAGGACTAGGGAAGGGGGAGGCGTGACCACTAGGGCTGGCCCTTTCTCCTTTCCACCAAGGCCCATCGAGGCCCATTTACCTCCCGGGGTTCGGTAACCTCCGGTACTCGGTAAATTCCGTTTTCGCCGGAACCATTCGAACTCCAAACATAGGCTTCCAATATATCAATCTTTATGTCTCGACCATTCCGAGACTCCTCGTCATGTCCGTGATCACATCCGGGACTCGAACTTCTTGGTACATCAAAATACATAAACTCATAATAAGCATCATCGAAAACTTTAAGCGTGCGGACCCTACGGTTCGAGAACAATGTAGACATGACCTAGAACTATTCACGGTCAATAACCAACAGCGGGACCTGGATGCCCATATTGGTTCCTACATATTCTCGAAGATCTTTATCGGTCGGACCGCATAACAACATCGTTGTTCCTTTGTCATCGATGCGTTACTTGCGAGATTCGATCGTCGGTATCCAATACCTAGTTCAATCTCGTTACCGCAAGTCTCTTTACTCGTTCCGTAATACATCATCTCACAACTAACTCATTAGTTGTAGTGCTTGCAAGGCTTAAGTGATGTGTATTACCGAGAGGGCCGAGAGATACCTCTCCGAGCAATCGGAGTGACAAAACCTAATCTCGAAATCGCCAACCCAACATCCGCCTTTGGAGACACTGTAGTACTCCTTTATAATCACCCGATTACGTTGTGACGTTTGGTAGCACCAAAGTGTTCCTCCGTAAGCGGAGTTGCATAATCTCATAGTTACAGGAACATGTATATGTCATGGATAAAAGCGGTAGCAACATACTAAGCGATCGTGTGCTAAGCTAATGGAATGGGTCATGTCAATCAGATCATTCTACTAATGATGTGACCTTGTTAATCAAATAACAACTCTTTGTTCATGGTCTGGAAACGTGACCATCTTTGATTAACAAGCTAGTCTAGTAGAGGCATACTAGTGACATATTGTTTTGTCTATGCATTCACACATGTACCATGTTTCCGGTTAATACAATTCTAGCATGAATGATAAACATTTATCATGAAATAAGGAAATAAATAATAACTTTATTATTGCCTCTAGGGCATATTTCCTTCAGAGAGTGCATCTACATACCCTTGTAGATCGCTAAGCGGAAGCGTTCAAGTGAACGGGGTTGATGGAGTCGTACTCGTCGTGATCCAAATCACCGATGATCCTAGTGCCGAACGGACGGCACCTCCGCGTTCAACACACATGCAGCCCGGTGACGTCTCCCATGCCTTGATCTAGCAAGGAGAGAGGGAGAGGTTGGGGAAGACTCCGTCCAGCAGCAGCACGACGGCGTGGTGGTGGTGGTGGAGGAGCGTGGCAATCCTGCAGGGCTTCGCCAAGCACCGCGGGAGAGGAGGAGGACTTGGGAGAGGGGGAGGGCTGGGCCAGAACTTTGGTGCGGCTGCCCTTCCACCCCTCCACTACTTATAGGTGGAGAGAGAGGGGGCCGGCCCCCTAGATCTCATCTAGGGTTGGGGGCGGCGGCCAAGGGGGGAGGAGTGCCTCCCAAGTCAAGTGGAGGCCCTCCCCTTTAGGGTTTCCCCTCTCCCATGCGCATGGGCCTTCGGGGGGCTAGTGCCCCTGGCCCATTAAGGCTAGGGCACCCCCTTACAACCCATGCTGCTGTATTGGACGTGGTGGAACATTTTCCGGACCTCCGAACCCCTCCGGAATCCTCCGGAACCTTTTGGAAGCTTCCCGGTACAATACCGGAAAAAACCGAACTTTTCCCGGAACCCGAACAACAACATTCCATATATAAATATTTACCTCCGGACCATTCCGGAACTCATCGTGACATCCGTGATCTCATCCAGGACTCCGAACAACATTCAGTAACCACGTATATCTATTCCATATAACCCTAGCGTCATCGAACGTTAAGTGTGTAGACCCTACGGGTTCGGGAGACACGTAGACATGACCGAGACAACTCTCCGGCAAATAACCAACAGCGGGATCTGGATACCCATGTTGGCTCCCACATGTTCCACGATGATCTCATCGGATGAACCATGATGTCGAGGATTCAATCAATCCCGTATTCAATTCCCTTTGTCTACCGGCAAGGTACTTGCCTGAGATTCGATCATCGGTATCCCGATACCTTGTTCAATCTCGTTACTAGCAAGTCTCTTTACTCGTTCCGTAACACATCATCCCGTGAACAACCCCTTGGTCACATTGTGCACATTATGATTATGTCCTACCGAGTGGGCCCAAAGATACCTCTCCGTCACACGGAGTGACAAATCCCAGTCTCGATTCGTGCCAACCCAACAGACACTTTCGGAGATACCCGTAGTGTACCTTTATAGCCACCCAATTACATTGTGACGTTTGGTACACCCAAAGCATTCCTATGGTATCCAGGAGTTGCACAATCTCATGGTCTAAGGAAATGATACTTGACATTAGAAAAGCTTTAGTATACGAACTACACGATCTTTGTGCTAGGCTTAGGATTGGGTCTTGTCCATCACATCATTCTCCTAATGATGTGATCCCGTTATCAACGACATCCAATGTCCATGGTCAGGAAACCGTAACCATCTATTGATCAACGAGCTAGTCAACTAGAGGCTTACTAGGGACATGGTGTTGTCTATGTATCCACACATGTATCTGAGTTTCCTATCAATACAATTATAGCATGGATAATAAACGATTATCATGAACAAGGAAATGTAATAATAATAACTAATTTATTATTGCCTCTAGGGCATATTTACAAGAGGAGAGGCAACCGGGCCAAAAAACTCCGGGCCGTGTCCGAAATAGGAGGGTCTTCTTCGATGCCCTCCTATGCTGAGGCAGCTTTTGAGTCTGAGGAGGAGGAGTATGTTCCTGATGGCGAGGAGGAGGAGGGTGAGGAGGAGGAGGCCGAGAAGGAGGAGGCCGAGGAGGAGGGTGAGGAGGAGGGCGAGGAGGGTGGAGGGGAGGTTGACCCCGAGTTGTGGGGTGACTTGCCACCGGGTGCTCCGCAGGGGTGGTTGCGTGGTATTGCCGGAGTACCTACACCACCTTCTATCGAGGCGCACAAGTGGCTCATTGAACCTGGCGGACAGAGTAAGTGCATCTCAATCATATTTTCAAGACATGACAACATTTTCTTATTGTACACATGGCAATCCTTTGATTCTTTTGCAGTAACTGGATCCTTCGTGGAAAGGGCGTAAACCGAACGGCCTTATCACTGTCCTGTTGAAGGAGTTTTGGCCTGGCCTATTCTGCCCGCGGCCAGACAGGGACCCACAGCTGCGTGTTTTGGCCATAAGCTGGGCCCACTACGAGGCAACGCGGAGTACGGGACGTCCGCTAAGGCCGTGATCACCAAATTTTGGGTAAGTTCTATTCTGAATCACTTGTCTTCAGTGTCGTTCATAGTTTATCATTGAATCACTCAACTCATGCCTTGTTTGCTTCTAGTTTATGCATGATTGCAGCAACTCTATAGAGTTCTTGACGAGCACAAGGCCAGAGCCGATGTGGTCTTACTTGCGGCTGCGAAGAAGAAAGCTCGTCAGTTGCAGTACGAGGTGCGTTGGTTGCCGTCTCGCAGTACTACCACATCTACCTGCAACAAAAGATGACCAAAACTCAAGCACAGAAGCAAAAACTTACCATGAGCAGGGAGCAGTTCATGATGGTAACTATTACTGACTTTTCATTGTTTCAAGCAGTCAACTATATGTTTCGTGCTCACATGTCATGCTTCCAAAATTTGCATAGGTTGTTCCTCGTTGGTGCTATGGAAGGCATGACGGATGGGCGAGTTTGGTGGATAGGTGGGTCGGTGACGATGCGAGTTCTTTGCCAAGAGCATCAAGGCCCGGCTAACCGTGGAAAAGGCGGGACACACGGCCAAGGAAGCAGAAGCTTTGGGGCTTCAAGGCCATGAAGGTATATCAATATGCATGATGCATTTTTGTTCTTCTTTACCGTCATGTTCTTATGTATGGCTAACTTCTGTTTGACGTTGTAGGAGGACAAGTTGCAGAGGCCGCTCTCAGACATGGAGTCGTGGAAGCTGGCCCGCGAGCGGAGTGATCGCAAGGACGGCGAGAGCCAGTACTATGGCAACACCGAGCAGCACCTGGAGTCTTACACTCAGAACTATCAGAAGTTGCATCCGGATGTTCCCGTTCCTGAGGTCGCCCAGTCTCAGATTGACGACATGGCGGTGGTGGCCATCCAGGGTAAGTCCCATGGCCGGTATCCGTGTTTTGATGGCTTGATCACTCCTTCGATCTCGTACACACGACTTTGAGCTACCAACCCGAGCCCGTTAGAGAGTACGGGGCGTTCGCAGCCTCCCTTAGTCCGCCAGCGTGCTTTAAGTACTTCCCCTTATCTTCTTTGTCTCTATATTTCTTAGTTTATTTTCAGCACTGCCCACTTAGAAACAACCTACAATTTTGTAGGCATATCAGGCCTTTCTCGAGCATAGGCATATTGAGGTGCGGGAGTACTTGCAACGAGTGAAGGCAAACGATGATTACAACCGTCAAGTGATGGCGATTAGTTTTGCCCTCTTAAAACCAAGCTCAAATTTGCACTTTCATTCCTTCTGAATTTCTAGTTTGCTTGTTTAACTAACATCCAGGTTATGTTGGCGTCCAGATTTCCATCACAATTTCTAGTTTGCTTGTTTAACTAACATCCAGATTTCCATCTATGCCGACGGCTTTGCCGTAGGCATAGCCCTGCCGCCAGGAGAAGCCAGGGGACGACACGTGGCGCAGGTATGTCGACGGCTAGGCTGTCGGCATAGATTTCAATCTATGCCGACGGCCTAACTGTCGGCATACGTGCGCCACGTGTCGTCCCCTAAATCGCCAGTGCTTTTGACGGCGCCGTCCGTTGCCGTCAGACGGAAAACAACATCGACGGCTAAACTATGCCGACGGCTGTCCCACGGCCGTCGGCATACACATCTATGCCGACGGCTATATTACGCTGGCGGTCTGACACGTCTAGGTTGACGTGATCTATGCCGACGGGGCTATGCCGACGGCAGCCGTAGGCATAGATCTATGCCGACGGCCCTGGGCCGTAGGCATAGCCCGCCGCCCGCGAGTCCGGTAGTGGGTCCACCTTATCAAAATACAAAGACGGTTGATGAAAGGAAAATGATTGGCTCCCTCCATTCCGACCAAGATTTTGGCCAAATTTCTTATGGACTGGCCCGATTCGAAGCGATTCTAGTTGATTTCGGCGGGCTGGCGCGAGCTCCGCTTGCTGCTCCTTGGGAGGGACATCGACATGTCAGGTATGTTGGCGTCGCCGATGAGGTGGTGGCGCTGCACAAGCAGTCGCGGCTCCGGCCGGGCGTGGGCGAGACGGGTTGTGAGGTGTGCTGCGACGCCTGATTCGACGTGTGCGGCGGCGGACTACGTGGTGTGTGGCGGGAAGGATTCAGACAGACGAGGGTGAGAGGAGGAAGAAGAAGACTATGGAGAATATTCGGTCTTACGGTAAATTTTTACGGGATTTGTTTCGCCGCAGCTGGCAAGGTACTGCAGAACATGTTTTAGGTTTTCCTTATAATACTTTTACGGTACCGATCTGCAAATGCTAAGCATGGGCCGGTCAAATAGGATTGGGAAATGTTTAGAGCCGGTGTGCCGGCCGAAGCGCTCCGCCGGTCGCACGCGGATCCGTCGCACGCCAGCCTGGCGTCGCCCACTCTTGCGCATAGCCAACCAACCCTTTTCTTACGGGCCCACAACCACTTTATTATCCATCCAGGAACTTTCCTCGTATCCCCACCACAGCCTTCGTCTTCCTCACCGCAAGCAGCTGCTCGCGCTCCTCCGCCATGGCCCTCGTCGGCCCTAGCTCCACTCACCGCTAGAGGACCCTCCCCAAACTGCTCCATCCCTAGGCACACACACTTGCGCATCCATGGTCCATTCGTTGACAGTGCAGGGCGGAATACGTCTGCGTGCAAGTGCAACCATGACCGCTACAAACGATGAGCTCGGACGACACTGGTGCGCGGCCCGGCGTGAAACTGATTCAACTGAAGTCAGGGGGTGTTGCGACCGTTGGTGTGAGGTGCTGGAACCAGGCGATGAAGGAGCTGCGACCCATGGCAGAATTTGCTACAAGCAAATATGGCGAGGGCATGACCCGCGACGGCGGCGACATAGTATTACTGCAACCGCATAAGTTTTTGCTACTACCCATGTTTGCAATTGCTACCACCGGCGGTGGCATTTGCTACATCCTTCATGATGATGATGCAACCTCGACGGCGGCGACGATTTTTTTTTGCTGCAACCGGCTATGGTCGAAGCTACCACCGGCGAGCTTTTTTGCTACAACCATGTACATATCAATTAGCTGCGACTCGGGTCAGCGGCGATGATATTTTGCTGCAACCGTTGTCGGTTTTTGTTACTACCGGCGTCATTATTTGCGACATGCTTCACAGCTTAGATGTGACGTGCGACGACGGCAGCGACATTTTTGCTACATCTGTTCATGGATTAGCTACAACCAGACTCTGCAGAATTTAAAAAGTTGCAACCGTTTGACAGAGAAAGCTTGAATCGTATGTGCGAAAAGTTTCAACCGGTACTTGTTTTTGCTTCGACAGGTGGACAATTTTGTTACTACCAGCAGCAACCCGAGGAGAGATGCAACTTTTTTTGTGAGCTCGCCGTCGAGGTGCTGTGTCCGCGAACAGTCGGCACCGGAGTGTGGTCGTCGTGCACTAGGGTTGCAAGCGGTGCCACCGGATTACAAGGCTGCAACCATGGGCGCACGTTGCTGCATCCACGGAGATGAGAAACGACAAAGGCGACATAGGTGAGGGCGGCGACCAACGGCGAGGGCGGCGAACGGCGGCGACGACGGCGAGGCGGCGAGCCGGCAGCAGGGGAGGAGGTGCGGCGGCGCGCAGGTGGGTGGGTAGTGAGTCGGGCGGGGGAGGAGGAGTGGGGATTCGCAAGGGTGAGGAAGACGATGACCCAGTCCATGCGAGCTCGCCTGATCACAAGCAGAGATCGAGCGGTTCTATAGCCTCCGTGTTAGTCAGATCGAACGGCTGGCGCTGGACCGGCCGAAACGTTCGGCCGGCGTGCCGGCGCCTAGCGGTTCCCAATAGGATTTGGCGGCGACACCATCTCGGAGCAGCGTTCCATGCCATACTGCGACCTGGGAGGGCACTCCGTTCCATCCGCGCTATAATTCAGTTTGAGCTGCAAAAACGCGGTCATGGCGGCTCCATGGATCTGGACCATGGCTGGACTCCGATTCAGTAAATAAGCAGTGTTCTGATTCCATCATATCAAACTGGATTAGTTAGGGGTTTCTTGGTTTCCTTTTCTTTCCAGATCCGGCTCGATCTGGTACATCCAACTCTAGTTCTCCCCGGATCGAGTTGGTGCGGGGTGGGAAGGATCTATAACTAGTCAGAGTTGCAACCCTTGTCGTTCTGATCCACCTGCTGTAAGTTTGTTCATCCATCCACGATGGAAGCTCCAGATCGAGATTGGTCCGAGCTACCAATCGACATATTGTGCGACGTGCTCAAGTTGCTCGAGTGCCCAGACCTCCTCCGATCCGCCGCCGTCTGCTCAATCTGGTACAAGGCCTACTCCACGCAACGCTGCATCAGTGCTTGTCCTGGACACCAAACACCATGTCTACTCTATTGCACTGAGGCCGCCGGCGGGCTCAGAGCTCTCGGCATGTACAGCCTCTCCGAGCGGAAGGCCTACACCATGCCGCTCCCTGAACTTCCGATCAAGAACTGGATCGGCTCATCGCACGGATGGCTAGTCACTATGGATGACAAGTCTGAGCTGATGCTGCTCAACCCGATCACCAGCAACACTATTGTACTCCCTCCGGTGACAACCATGGAACATGTTAAACCTGTCCTAAACGGCGACGAAGTTCTTGAAAAGTATGAGGTGTTTTACTATGATGGAGAGCTTCCGAGGGTCGTGGAGGAGGACACCAGTATATTTTCTTTGGAGGAGTTTGGTCACATGGTCTATCTAAAGGCGACCTTATCGTGTAATCCATCGGTAGGTGGATGCATCGTCATGCTCATCCACCAGCCGTATGGCCAGCTCTCGTTTGCCAAGGTAGGAGATGATCGCTGGAATTGGCTCACCATATGTAGCTACCACACAGATTGTGTATACCATGACGGGTGGTTCTATGCAGTTACTGAAGATGGCGCGATCGATGCGTACAATTTACATGAACTGTCTGTCATCCACAAAAGGTTCTTACCCAAAATAATCCAGAGGGTTTCGAAATGTCACGTTGTTCAGGCACAATGGGGAGATATCCTCCAAATCATTAGGAGGCAGATTCTTAATCCTGATCATGAACAACCGGGCAGTCGGAAGTGGATCGCTGAAATTGAAGTGTACAGGGTTGATTTTGATCAGCAGAAGTGTGTCAACATCACCGGGATAGGGGAGTATGCGTTGTTCATTGGGAGCAGCACAACGTCTTGTTTAAGTGTGAAGGACTATCCAGACTTGATGCCAAACCATGTCTATTTTACTGACGACGACGAGGCAGCACATATTTTCCGGAAAGATGACCCTCCTGAGGTTGGAATTTACGACATTAAAAGTAATGCAACGGTGAATGTGGTTCATCCTGAACTTTGGATGAATTGGTTGCCTCCAATATGGTTGACGCCGAGTCTTGCAAAAATGGGTACGGTTCTACTTGTCCCTTGATATCTATTTTGGAAGATGCTGCTTGTTGTATATCTCAAGCTTTGAGCAGCATTTATTTACGTGTTATATTTTCTAGTGCCCTCCTCATAGAATTTATAGAAATCAACTCCCAACACTAAGACAGTTAAAAGTTTGCCATGTAACATTTTTTCCTTTTCTCTTGGAACATCATTATTGCTTCGTATTGGTTTTGATATGGATTTTTAGTTGTACTTTTTATTGATAAAATTCGCTTGGTTGTGTTGAACTTGCAAAACATAGTTTTCCTAAGGTTGACATGTTAGGTCATTTGGTCTTGTTGTTAGACAGCATGTAAAATGACACTGTTTTCTTTTAACCAAACCTGTAGAAATTTCTTCCCACATTTTTTTTTGATAAATTATGAGAAGCTTTATATACAGAGTTAAAGCTAGACTAGGCCAAAAAGAAAAGGAACTGTACAACAAAGGCACACACAGTACCCGGAGAGCTAGCTATGCAAAAGAATGAACCCAGACCTCAAAATTCTCACTAGCAAGATGCCCATGCTACGCTACGGAACCACATATAACAAGGAACAACAAATGAATGAGCCACTTTGAGAGAATGTTGAATTTTAAATACATCAGACAAGAGTCTTTGTACAATGACACCGTCAACATAACCGAAGTTCTATGAAGCCACACGTCTGTTGCAATGACACCTCCAACACAACCGAAGTTTCGTGGAGCCACACATGTAGATCACATCCAGCCACATATGTGAAGAACTATTTCTATCACTGTCCTGCATGGCTTTCCTTTCCTCTAGTGTTAGCATAGCGAGCAAAATCATATGAACAGTACCCTTTCCCATCCTAATTTTGTTATAATAATATACTTGTGCAAACAAAAAATATAGTGTGGCTTTCATGGGTGATAAATGAGCCATTCTCGAAGGTTGTTGTCGCAGTTCCATGAACATCTGAACAGATAAATTATCGCCATCAGGTTGCATCTGCAAATAACAGTAGCTCATGTATACTTGATCATCTAATTCAACCTACCTTTATGGCCAAGTGGTGGTGAGTTGCATCCACGATAGCAGCACCAGCAGGCTTTGGGGGAGGAAGTTCGTGGATTATTACTTTCATTGCGTCTGTCTGGAAGATTCCTGCATATGATGTTTCTATTTTCTGTTACTCAAGTTCATTACATTGACATACTGTTCCTAAATAAACTGTAATGCTGCAACTGAGATGCTGCTGATGTGATTGTAGATGATATGGTAGCTGTTTCTGATGTGATTGTAGTGATGGTTTGATGTTGAGAAGATGATTCGACTATCTATTGCTCTGGTTTTATAACTGTGTCATGACTATGATGAAAATATGATGTGCTATATACAGTAGAGGACAGTACTCTTTCATGGAACAGTCATTGTGGTTGTATCATTGGAGCTCTGTGTATCGGAAAGCAAAAGCGCTGTTGCTGGACCTGCAATATGTGGAATTATTCAGATGATGAAGTAGAGCATCGATTGTAGATAACTTGGTCGGGAGAACTCAATATGTTGAAACTGCACGCATCCTGGTGAAAAGAACAGTTAAGACGGTCCCATTTGATGGAAATGAAATGTTTGGGCAAAAACTGTAGAAGCAGATGTATAGTAAAACTATAGAGCTGTAGAAGCAGATGTTATTTAAACTGATAACTATGTTTGAAACCTGAACTACGACAACATAATCAATCAACCAACGGAATATCAAGAATGCATAACTTGATGTTATCGATACCTATTGGAATGAAGGAGAAGAATTACGGAATACGTCGGTTGATTTTTGGTCATCTCTTTCAGGTAAAACAGAAGGCACTACTTCAGCATGCAATGGGCAAAAACGTCCAGAAATTCCAAGCACACTGGGAGAAAATTAGAATCCAAGATTCCTGTCTCGTTCATAATGCGCATTGTAAAGTTCATTAAGCTGTAATTTAATTGGAATCAGAGCGCAATTAGGCTATAATAGTGGAACACAATTAGAAATCAACATTAAAGCCATGAACTGCGGTTCGGTAAACCATCAACTTTTTTTTAACAAATCTATAATCTAATTGGTTCAGGACTTAATTGGGCAGCATGGGGTACACGCACGGAAAAAACAGAGTCGGCGATGAGCTCGGATGGAAGTGACGGCCGGCCCACTCGGCGCTGCGCTTGGGATGACGCGGTGTGCAGTCCGGACTCTGGAGTGAGCGCAACCCCCTGGTTATGCCGCGACAGCGAGCCTAGCGTGCCGTCAGGGTGTGCAACCTGTCCACGCGTTCCTGGCATGGTGAGAGTGCACACGGACAAGGGATGCAGCTTCCATGGTATGGCGACGGTGAGCGAGTGTCGCTCGCAGCGGGTGTGAGCTTCATGCTGCAAGGCGACGGTGAGTGAGCCTGGGAGGCGAAAACTGAGCGGAGGAAAGAAAGTCGCAACAAGGGACATAGATGGGGCCGTGGGGGAGCCTGGGAGGAATCGAGCGGAGCGGCAATTTGAATTTTCAATCGAGATAGGAGACGCTCGCGGCAAGGGACGGGGAGCCTATAAGGCCAACTCGTTGGGTCGTCGGTGCGCCCAACGCGCGGCCGCATTCTAAATCATGTCCGGGGTGGACGTGATTAAAAAAATAAAAAAACTGAAATAAAATGCCGAATAAATAAATAAACGCAAATATAAAAACATAAAACATAAATTAATCATCACGGCCACAAAATGGCCCAGTTCCACGGTTCACATAGACATAAATTAACATAAAAAACAAAATAAAACCGCCGCCCGCGCGCTCTTGCCGTGCCCGTCGATGGCGTGGTCGTTGCCGTCTTCTCAGTGGCCGCCGTTGTCGTCGTCGTCGCTGACGAGGTCGACGTAGTCCGGTGGCGTCCAGAGGTGAGACGGCGGTGCGTGGTACATGGGGGCGGGCTGGAAGGCGGGAGGTGCCTGCACCACCTCCTCCCGTGGCGGCGTGGGGCACCAGTTCAAGCCCCCCACGGCATCGGCCATCTCCGGAGCCGTGCACGACTAGCTCCACTACTGGCCCACCAGGCCCGGGTGGAACGCGGCCACGGGCTCCTCCTCCATCATCTCCTCCGCCCTCACCATCTCCAGCTCGGGGATGGCGACGTCGCCGGCCGCAGAAAGGGCCATAATCTCCTCGAGGCTCTCCCATTGGCGCTCATCGTGCGTGTTCATGGAGTCCTCCATGACACGTTGCATGAGCTGGGCCTCCTCCTCTGCTGTCATGCGAGGAGGTGGTGGTGGCGACGAAGATGGTGAAGGCAACGGCGTGGGCGTGAGGCCGCACACCCGCGTACGCCCACACACCTGGGGAGCAGGCGCTGTGCGCTCTCGACGTGGCCGCCGCGGCCCCAACGAGGTGCCAGTGAAGAAAGAGGCGCGTCGCACGTCGTGCTCGTCCGTTAACCATGTGTCCTAGAGCACGGAGTTGGGGGCGTACCTAGAGCCGTAGTACAAGTCGTCCGGCAGGAGGCGGCGGTGGCGCTCGATCTCCTCGCGGCGCGCACGGCCGCTCGTCGGGACCGGCGGGATCGGTACCTGGTTGGCGGAGAGATGCCAGTTATTGGGGAGGTGCACATCACTCCACGGGAGCGGCGTCCTCGTATCCCAATAACGCCGGCATACATCCGCGCTGATGTACTGCCGGTCGCGCTCACTGCCGGCCGTAGGGCCGATGGTGAATGGGGCAAGCGCGGGGGCCCGACGCGATGGTGATGTGGGCTCCTCTTTCACGGAGCCACGACGGCGGCCCGAGGACGAGCCAGCCTCGCGGCTGTGCTTCCCCTTGAGGCCGTGGTTCCAGAACCCCATCGCTGCGAGGCGGCCGGCCGGCGAGATCGAGGACGGGGAGAGGATAAGCTAGGGTTTGGGGCGTGTCGGGTTTTATGGAGGCAGCACGGGCTGGAGTGGGGAGTGTGGACGACGACCGGTCCACGGCTTCCCCATTTAAGAAGGACGGCGACTGTTCGCGTGGGCGGATGACAGGTGGGGCCGACCGCGCGTGCGCATTAATGTCGGGCACTGGGAGGTAGGCGGCCGCCTGCCACGCGGCCCCGATGTGGACGAGTGACGCGTCCGTTTGCTGTCTGCCGCGGCCCAAACCCGGCGCATGTTTGCGCTCAAAATGGGTCGGTCCGGACACAAAACGGACCAGATGGGTCAGGCCGTCGCGCGCTAGGCTGTCTGGTTTGTCCCTTTTACCCCAAACGGACGGGGCCGGGCGGGATGGGGCCACGCGCTGGAGTTGGCCTAAGTAGACGGACAGATATTCTGGCTGACTGGATGGATAGAGCTGTAATGGCGGAGACGACTAGGTAGGTGGTGGCTTGCCGTGTTACTACTTTATTACGGACCAGGCCGGTCTCACTCTCACCTTGTGGGCCGCCGCCGACCAAAAATGCTAGACACACGGACTAAATCAACGGAGTTTTACACGTCAGCTGACTTGTCCTTTTTAAATTGGCCTAAATAACCATCTCATCCTACTTAACCCCCCTCCCCCCGATTTTAACTGGTGGGGGTGGGCGCGAGGCCCGGTAAAGCTCCGTTGATGTAGCAAAGCAGGCCGCCGACTGCCAGTATCCCCACCACGTTAGTAGACTCAAAACAATCCATCTCAAAAACAAAAGTTGACTCAAATAATAATAATAATAATAATAATAATAATAATAATAACAACGCTCGCATGGGGCTCGTTTGACCATTCCACGGCATATCCACGTAGGTACTTGTGATTTAGTGAGATTTGCAAGGGGCGATTAGTGTAAAATTGCCAAATCCCCCAAACCCCAAATATAAGACAACATGTAAAACATAACTCCAGATAGTTCGGTCCAGATCATTGCAAACCGTACACAAGAATGAACCAAGCAAAAGAAAACGATCACAGGCTGCCACTCATGCATCTCAGTAAGTAAAAAGTATATACAAGTTTCTCTTTTCGCTAACAAACTTCAGAACCAGCAAGGAACTAACGAACATAGACAACACTTTTCGTTTGTTGACGTACACATGCAAGCATATTCTCCATGTTAAATCATGCATAGATATTAAAACTAACTTATGCATGCGCAACAATACTAAACCACCGTACTAAATTTCCATGATAATATCCTTGGCCGCTTTCATTGTATCCGGCAGGAGACTAGCAATTAGCTCCTTAAGGGCAGATGGGCAACTCCTCTTCAGATGCTCGTAACCGTCACTTGCCATCATGGCCTCCAAATTGGAGGGAGAAGCAAGGTGTTGGAAATATGAGCAATTTACCGAATGATTTTATTAACAGAAATACTAGATAAAGCACGACTAGTATAGCAGTGATAAAACAAATCATGCGATTTGACAAAGAGAAGGTAAACAACATCTGCATATATGAACTAGAACCGAACACATCTAGAACAGACACTAGAGCAAGAAGTTGAAACAGAACCTCTAACAAGAAGAGTATGAAAACATACGGAACGGGAGCAGATGCACCGATCTTGGGGTCGGTGTCCTCGCCAGCCATGTCGTCGAGGAGGTTGTCGACGTCGGGGAAGAAGTCGTCGTCGGAGTCCGGGGCGTCCGTGACGAAGAAGTCAGTAGTCGCGTTGAGCGCTCCCCAAAAACCTTGTCACCCTTCTCCCGTACAGAACTCAAAAGGTGCATTTCCGGAGGCCTACTGTCCTGGCCTGTGGTGCACGCCGCAAGCCGGGATGGGGAAGAACGTAGCACCAGCACAGTGCTCAGGAACTTGTGGCGAGAGGAAGAAGAGGTTCTGGTGCGTCTCTCTGAGAGGAGCGATCTCCCTTTTATAGGTGCAAGAGAAGGAGGCGAGAGGCTGCGCCGGGAGCTGAAGAGAACAAGGGAGACGAAACGAATAGGCAGCAGGCGAAGAGGTGCGCCGTTCGTATTCAATCTCCACTACAGCAAAAACGTTTCATCTTCCGCGTGACCTTTCGTATACCCGTCGTGCGTGGCAAAAATTTAGACATAAGCTCGGCTCATTCCCGCAACCCGCAACCCGCGGCGCGTCGTGACAAGGCGTGCCGTGGCGAGGCGGGCGGCGGAGGAGGAGAGCACGTGGATGTCCCTCTTGTTCTCATCCTCATACATGTGGAGAAAGAGCCTCCCTTATAAAGAGGTCCAACTCCCTCTAAACTAGCAATGTGGGACTAAATTTTAATTTCACCTCTTGCCTTGCACGAATGGGCTGCGTGGGTCTCTAGGATTTATTAGGAATTTCTGAAACTGCTATTGGGCTAGGCCCAAAATAGACAAAATTTCAGCAATCCCCCACCAGATCCCAGAGGCACACAAAATTTGCCTTTGGTTCCAAAACACTGTTTTATATACCGGTACTGCAGTGGAGACTGTTAAATTGAACTTCCGCCTAGAACTCTATGCTACACTAGTAAGCAACTTGAACAGTGGACTGGGTCTTGAACTGCAAGTTTTCTGCGAATCTAGCTTCACATAAAGCCTTGACTGATACGTGGCTACCGTGGGTCTTCCCCGCGGGTGGAGCTTATGCGTCATACTCCGAGACCTTTCATGAGTTTACTAGAGAGAACCTTACTCGCATAGATTGCGACGTTTAACAATCAGACTCATATAGGTGTGTTCTCCAAAAGATGTTCTGCAGGACAACATCTCTACTTAAATGAGCCACTTAGAACACATTAAGATATACATCAACCTGCCATGCAGTTTTAGGAGAGTATTGCGTCTTCATGGAGTGGTATTATTAATAGTAAGGATACTCTCCTCTCAGTTGATCAACAACTTGTCTTCCGCATCTAATTCACGGGATCTCCGATCACAAAGAATAGGTTACCACTGTGAACAACTCATATTGTGGGTCACATACCCATCTCCCTCGATGCATTATCTATCACATTACGTGATAGACCCTTAGTAAAAGGATCTACCAGATTCTTAGACGTTTGGATATAATCCAATGCAATAACTCCGGAGTTTTCCATTTTCCTGACAGACTTTAACCTTCTCTGAACGTGTCTTGATGACTTCATGTTATCCTTTGATCTGCTCACTTTCGTGATCACAGTTTGATTGTCACAGTTCATAAGGATACCAGGTACAGGTTTCTCAACAACTGGCAAGTCATTCAAGAGTCGGCGAAGCCAATCTGCTTCGACCGTAGCTGTATCTAGTGCTGTGAGTTCTGCTTCCATTGTTGACCTCGTTAAGATGGTCTGCTTGCAAGACTTCCAAGAAACAGCGCCACCTCCATGAGTGAATACATAACCGCTCGTGGCCTTTATCTCATCAGCATCTGAGATCCAGTTTGAGTCACTATACCCTTCAAGCACCTTTGGGTGCCCGGTGTAGTGAATTCCATAATTCGCGGTGCCTTTCAAATAACGCAAAACTCTCTCTAGAGCTTTCCAATGCACATCTCCTGATTTTGAGACAACCCGACTCAGTTTGCTAACAGCAAAAGAGATGTCGGGTCTTGTAGCAGTGGCTAAGTACATAAGCGAGCCAATAATCTGAGAATATTTCAATTGATCTCTAGCAATTCTTCGATTCTTTCGAAGTAACTCACTCGCGTCATATGGTGTTGGAGAGGGCTTGCAGCCACTATAGCCAAAGCGACTCAAGATCTTTTCCACATAGTGAGATTGAAGCAATGTAATCCCACCATCATCGTCTCTCAACAACTTGATGTTCAGAATGACATCCGCCACTCCTAAATCCTTCATCTCAAAACAGCGAGATAGGAATCCTTGACCTCCTTAATAACATTCAGATTTGTTCCAAAAATCAGTATGTTATCAACATACAAGCAAAGGATAACTCCATCACCCCCACCATGGCGATAGTACACACATTTTTCAGCTTCGTTTACAACAAAGCCTGCAGCTGTTAAAGTTCTTTCAAACTTCCCATGCCACTGTTTAGGTGCTTGTTTGAGTCCATACAAAGACTTCAGCAACTTGCACACTTTTCCTTCCTGACCATCTAGTACAAACCCATCTGGTTGTTCCATATAAATTTCCTCGTCCAACTCTCCATTTAGGAAAGCAGTCTTAACATCCATTTGATGAACGAGAAGACCATGCGAGGCAGTTAGTGAAAGTAGAACTCGAATAGTGGTCAGTCGAGCCCAATGGAGGAGCGTGACAAACAACTAAGGGGGGCGATAAATTTTTAATCTAAAAGCAAAATATACATAAAAACAAATATACATGGAATATACATGTGACTAATATCTAAGGCTCCAGTGCAATAGAATACACCCGAATGAAAAAAACCAAATAAATTTACATGGCAACGGAACATACCCGTAAAATTATATCTCACCTCCCTCCACACGCACATTCCCTTCCCAAGAACAACTTGGCGCGCTCTCTCCCTCTCTTCCTCACATCTAAAACAAATTTATCTCTGAAATCTAGCAGCCATGGGTGGTCATTGAGTAGTGAATGAAAAATGGATTCGTACTGATGCTAGGAGAGCTAGCAATAGAGGAATTTGAAGATTGATGCTCGAGAGAAGTAGAAAATGCAAGGTCCATTCATGGAAGGCTCTATGTTTGCCTTAATAATCTGCAACTTGGGGATGCAGCCAGAAAGTCACAACTGGTGATGCTGGATAGCGCCTGAAGCTGGACTGCTTGGTCGCAGGTGTCGGGGTAGCTCTGGTGGCCGCTAATACATACTAAAATATTATCTGCACTTTTGGAAGGGGGGTTGCAACCCCCTTTGGCCTCCATGAGGCTCCGCCAGTGGTCGAGCCACAGGTGAGTAAGTATCAAAGAAGTCTTCACCTTCCTTTTGGGTATAACCCTTAGCCACGAGCCAAGCCTTGTACTTTTCAATAGTACCATCAGGCCTAAGCTTCTTCTTGAATATCCATTTGCATCCTATAGGTTTGCACCCATAAGGACGATCAGTTATCTCCCAAGTTTCATTCGCCAAGATGGAATCCATCTCGCTACGAACCGCTTACTTCTAGTAGTCAGTATCTTCAGATGCATAGGCCTTTGAAATAGAACTTGGAGTGTCATCTATGAGATACACAAGAAAATCATCACCAAAGGACTTTGCAGTCCTCTGTCTCTTGCTCCTAGTAGGAACTTCATTGTTCTCCTCCACAGGACTTTCAAAGTGTTCCATCGAAATGGCAGGTTTGGTAAATGTAATTGGTTCCTGATTCGATGAACTAGGCATCTCCTGATTAGATGAGGTAGCCATATCCTTTATGGGAAAGATATCTTCAAAGAAAGTCGCATCATTCGACTCCATGATCGTACCGACATGCATGTTAGGTACCTCAGATTTTACAACCAAGAATCTATAACCAATGCTATGAAAAGCATATCCCAGGAAAACACAATCCACGGTCTATGGTCCAAGCTTGCGCTTCTTTGGAATTGGCACATTGACTTTTGCCAAACAACCCCAGGTTCATAGATAAGAGAGTTTTAATCTTTTCTTCCCCCATTCCTCGAATGGAGTTATCTCTTTGTTCTTTATGGGAACTCGGTTTAGGACATGACATGCTATCAATATCGCCTCCCCCCATGATGCCTTGGAGAGACCCGATGTGTCTAACATGGCGTTAACCAAATTTGTTAGAGTACGGTTCTTTCTTTCGGCCACCCCATTCGACTGAGGTGAATAGGGAGGTGTCCTCTTATGGATTATACCATGTTCCGCACAAAAAGCATCAATTTCATTGGAAAAATACTCTCCACCACGGTCGGACCTAAGGCTCTTGATTTTTCAATCAAGTTGGTTTTCCACTTCAGCTTTATAGATCTTGAAAAAATTCAAAGCCTCATCCTTAGATTTCAGAAGATACACACGGCAGTATCTAGTGGAGTCATCAATTAACGTCATGAAATATTTCTTTCCGCCTTTTGTCAAAACACCATTCATTTCAAATAAATCTGAATGTATGAGCTCCTGTGGTGCAAGATTTCTCGTTTCCGCAGTCGTGTGAGACTTACGAGGTTGCTTAGCTTGCACACAAACTTGACACTTAGATCCCTTGACAGTGGTGAAACTAGGGATTAAGTTCAACTTCGCTAGTTGCGACATGCAACCAAAGTTAACATGACAAAGACGTGAATGCCACACATTTGATTCACTATTGTTGCGAACATGATTAACAACTTTATTGCAAACGTCTGACAAGGATAAACAAAACAGGCCTCCTGACTCATAGCCTTTACCAACAAAGGTTCCATACTTGGATATTACAAATTTATTTGACTCAAAGACAAGCTTGTAGCCATCTCTACATAGAAGAGATCCGCTAACAAGATTTTTATTGACGGAGGGGACATAATGCACGTTCTTTAGCCGCACGATCTTCCCAAAAGTAAACTTCAGATCGACCATGCCAACACCATGAACAGAAGCACTTGAACCATTGCCCATCAGCACGGTTGAAGTCCCTGCGGTCTGATAAGATGAAAACATGGAAATATCACCGCATACATGCACATTAGCACCCGTGTCAATCAACCAATCAGGAGAATGACATACTGAAAGAATAGTGGGAAATATACCATAGCCAGCATCGTTCATGTCAGTGTCTCCAATGAAAACATTAGCGGTCTTGCCGCCTTTCCCAGGATGAAGCTTGTCATAGCGATTAGGGCAACTAGGATCCCAATGATCAGGACCCCCACACACATGACAAACACCTTTCTTCTTGTCATTCTTCTTCTTGAAGTTCGTGTGTTGCACAACCTTGTTCTTCCCATCAAACTTTGCTTTACCATCAAACTTGCCCTTGTTCTTGAACTTGTGGGGCTGGAAGTTCTTCTTCTATACCACATTGGCACTAGATCCTCCCTCAATACCTCAAGCATGTGCACGTGTATCCTTTGCTCTCGCCTTTTCTTCCACATCAAGAGTGCCAATAAGATCCGGGACGGAAAACTCCTGTCTCTTATGCTTTAGTAAGGTAGCAAAGTTCCTCCACGAAGGAGGAAGCTTAGTGATGATACCTCCGGCAACAAACTTGTCCGGTAGCATACAACTGAAATGCTCAAGTTCTCTAGCAAATGACTGTATCTCATGAGCTTGCTCAACCACGGAGTGCTCTTCAGTCATCCTGTAATCATAGAATTGCTCCATGATGTACAACTCAGTGCCAGCATCGAGACCCCAAACTTGGCCTCGAGTGCATCCCACATATCTTTTCCATTATCAATTGACACATAAGCATCAACTGTGTTCTCACCAAGAACACTCAATAGAGCAACCTTAAACAGAGTATCCATTTTCTGAAAAGCTTGTGCCTGTTGAGCATCAAGATCTCCTTCAGGTTTACCAAAAGTGGCGTCATAGCAACTCATGGTTTGAAACCATAAGACTGCTCTCATGCGCCACCTCTTATAGTGGATACCCTCAAACATAGGAGGACTCATGGAAGCAGCAAAACCACTCGGGGTAAATTGCCTATAATAAGGTTTTTGGATTGTTGGAAATATGAGCAATTTACCGAATGATTTTATTAACAGAAATACTAGATAAAGCACGACTAGTATAGCAGTGATAAAACAAATCATGCTATTTGACAAAGAGAAGGTAAAAAACATCTGCATATATGAACTAGAACCGAACACATCTAGAACAGACACTAGAGCAAGAAGTTGTAACAGAACCTCTAACAAGAAGAGTATGAAAACGTACGGAAGGGGAGCAGATGCACCGATCTTGGGGTCGGTGTCCTCGCCAGCCATGTTGTCGAGGAGGTTGTCGACGTCGGGGAAGAAGTCGTCGTCGGGGAAGTAGTCGTCGGAGTCCGGGGCGTCCGTGATGAAGAAGTCTGTAGTCGCGCTGAGCGCTCCCCAAAAACCTTATCACCCTTCTCCCATACAAGACTCAAAAGGTGCGGTTCCGGACGCCTATTGTCCCAGCCTGGAGTGCACGCTGCAAGCCGGGATGGGGAAGAACATAGCAGCAGCGCAGTGCTCGGGAACTTGTGGCGAGAGGAATAAGAGGTCCTGGTGCGTCTCTCTTAGAGGAGCGACCTCCCTTTTATAGGCGCAAGAGAAGGAGGCGAGAGGCTGCACCGGGAGCTGAAGAGAACAAGGCAGACAAAACAAACATGCAGCAGGCGAAGAGGTGCGCCGTTCGTATTCAATCACCACTATAGCAAAAACGTTTCAGCTTCTGTGTGACCTTTCGTATACCGTTGTGCGTGGAAAAAATTTAGACATCGGCTTGGCTCATTCCCGCAACACGCGGTGCGGCGTGGCATGACGAGGCATGGCGAGGCGGGCTGAAAGGGCATTTCCCTACCTTATGTTTTGGATGATGATGAAAACCCTTTGTTGATCTAATCCTGTGCTAAATGTTTCAGGTTCTCGATGCTTAGGCTTACATCGGATAGTTGTTCTCTCTCAAAGGAAAAGATTGAAGATGGAGTCCTCTACGCTTTTTATCTCTTTGGTCGTAGGGAACGCGTACTATCAAGAGGGAATGCACATTGGAAAGAGTAGGGGAATCCGTTCACGTACACCTCCATCACCCCTCTCTTGTCTTCCTCTGGTGTGAGAGAGAGTGCCTCCCTTTTTGATTTGACTTCTGCTGTGTTTTCCCAGCGGTTGTACCGCTCGTCCGAGCGGTTGTACCGCTGGCTCTTGGCGTTTCCTTGTCTTTATTGAGCGGTGGTACCGCTGCCTCCGGGCGGTAGTACCGCCACCAGGCTCAGCAAAGACCGGCGGCGGTGGTTCCGGCCATGCACCGCCCATGTACCGGTCAAGCTTCTGTTTTGATGCGGTTCCCGGGCGGAGGTGGCCCGGTTGGTCCAGTTGTTCTTCGTTAACCGGTACCACCGGAAGTTCGAGCGGTTCTTCCGCTCTTTCCTTAGCCGCTCAAGTGCCCAAGGCCAAGCGGTTGCACCGGCCTCGCACCGCCCGACTACCGCCCTCAAGGGTGACTCCGTTCTATTTCAGTGCGGTAGTTGTGCGGTGGCTGGGCGGTTGGTCCGGTTATTTTCTAAAACCAGTACTACCGCCCGGTGGCCCGGTTATACCGCCTGGTAGGGTTCTGCCGATACATCGTGAGCCCCGGTTGTACCGCGGCAAGGAGCGGTTGTACGCGCAAAGGCTGAAAACGCAGTAACGGTTGGATTTATTAGGGTTGCTATATAAGGTGGTTCTTCCACCTACCACTCTCACCTCTTACCTCTCTCACTCCACCATTAATGATCTCAAGCTCTCTTGCCCGATCTCTCTCTCTAGCCACTCAAACTTGTTGATTTGCTAGGGATTGAAGGAGGAGACCTAGATCTACACTTCCACCAAAGGATATTTGCTTCCCCCATACTTTCTAGTGTGGATTTCATTACTCTTGGGTGTTTGAGCACCCTAGATGGTTGAGGTCACCTCGAAGCCATATTCCATTGTGGTGAAGCTTCGTGGTTTCGTTGGGAGCCTCCGATTAAGTTGTGGAGAGAGCCCCAACCTTGTTTGTAAAGGTTCGGTTGCCGCCTTAAAGGGCACCAATAGTGGAATCACGGCATCTCGCATTGTGTGAGGGCGTGAGGAGAATACGGTGGCCCTAGTGGCTTCTTGGGGAGCATTGTGCCTCCACACCGCTCTAACGGAGATGTACTTCCCCTCAAAAGGAAGGAACTTCGGTAACACATCCTCATCTCCACTGGTTCCACTCTTGGTTATCTCGCTCCTTTACTTTTGCAAGCTTACTTGTGGAGTTCCCTTTGCTTGCTCGTGTGCTTGTTGTTGTTGCATCATATAGGTTGTTCACCTAGTTGCATATCTAGACAACCTACTTTGATGCAAAGTTTAATTTGGTAAAGAAAAGCTAAAAATTGTTAGTTGCCTATTCACCCCCCCTCTAGTCAACTATATCGATCCTTTCAATTGGTATCAGAGCCTCGTCTCTTTATTAAGGACTTTGCCGTCCGAAGAGTATGGTTGACACCATAGATGGTGGGGAGGAGGAGCACTCCGGTGTGAATCCGATCTTGTCTATGGGTAAAGGGGAAACCGCGGTGTCTCGTGAGGAATTCAATGTGGCCTTGGACACATTGAAAACCTCCATGACAACCACGGCTGAAAGCATGTTTAATAAATTCTTAGAAGGACTTAAACTACCTACCTCGCCGTTGAAAGTGGGTGATCCCACTAACAAGGTGATGGATGCTAACTCCGACAAGGGGGAAGCTAATAGTGAGAAGGGTCCTTCTACTAGTGGTAGAAATGGCACCGGTATCTTTACCCATGTGGAACCTGCAATTTATAGAGGACCGATTCCCTCTACTCATTTAAATCATGCCGGTCCTCCTCCTAAGATTGTGAAAAATGAGGATTTTGATTCTTGGGTGTATCTCTTCAGGCGTCATTTAAATCATGTGAATACTAATCTTTGGAGAATCATTGAAGAAGGTTGCTATTCACATGACCGAAGCAACTTCACCCCGAGAGAAGTGGTGGATAATCAATTCAATGAGAGTGCTCTCTTCATCATCCAAGATGCAATCCTTCCCGAAGATCTCCCTCATCTTTGACCTCATGCCATGGCCAAAGATGCATGGCAATGCGTTGTGTCTCTCTATCGAGGAGGTGCTAGCATTCAACGCTCCAACTATGAAGTGGTACAAGATGAAGCCGATGAGTTTGCAATGAAAGAAGATGAAGAACCTCGTGAGCTCTTTCGAAGAGTGATCAAACTCGCGGTCTCACTCCAAGATCATGGGAGCAAGGACAAGGATGACAATTGGATCAAGCGCAAGTTCCTCAAGGCCATGATGCCGTACAACAAGGCCATGTCCTCCGTCATTCGTCAAAGACCGGATTTCCACTCCATGACCTCAAGTGAAGTGTTGGATGAGTTCGTTGCAATGAGCATCTTGGACAAGACCGCTGACAATGCGGTGCTCCATTCTCAAAGGGCAAAGAAGCCCAACCTTGCTTTGAAGGCCAAGGTTAGTGTGGAATAAGAGGAAGATGAGGATAGCAACCCCGAAGACACCAAATATGATTATCATGAGCACATGGCTCTTGCTTCAAGACAATTTTGGAGCAAGAAGAATACAAGACCCAACTTCAACAAGAACAACTCAAGTGGCTTCAAGGGCAAGCAATGAGTTAGAACCTGCTTCAACTGTGGCAATGTGAGCCATTTCGTTGCGGATTGTCCTTACGAGAAGCGGGAAGACAATGGTGGCAAGTTCATCCGAAAAGACAAAGCCAAGTCCTTCCCCAACAAGAACAACTTCACCAAGAAGACTCCTACTCGTGGGTTGGTGGTTCAAGAAGAATACCATGAGGATGACGATGATGATGAAAATGGAGAAGCAATGGCCATGGCGTCCGTTGCCATTGCTACCACTCCCCGGGTGTCTCTCTTTGATTCACCCAATGAGAACATCACCGCCAAGTGCCTCATGGCTAAAGCTTCCAACAAGGTAACCCCCAAAATCAAAACCACCATCATCACTAATTCCTCCTTGGAGGATTGCATTGATGAACATGATGGGTCTAATGAGGAAGTGAACGAATTTGATTCTTTTATGAGTAAGCTCAAGTGCAAATCCAACAAGCACTTTGTTGCTCTCTTGGAACAACTTGGTGAGGCCAATGACATGATCGAGGCTCACGAAGAAACCATATCTAAGATGGAAGGTCATAGTCGTGACTATGCCGATGAGATATCGGATCTCTCTAATGCTCTTGAGGAAGAGCATGGGCATCGTTTGACTCTTGAGGAGTCATACAACGATGACCATGCTAAGTTAAAGAAAGATCTTGATCATGCGCTTGTCGTGTCTCGTGTGCTAACTTCCGAGAAGGCTAAACTTGGGGTTGATCATGATAGACTCAAGGAGGAGTTGGAGATACTTGACAAGGCCCACAAGGTCTTGAAGGGTACTCTCGCTAACCTCAAGGAGTCTCATGCTCAACTCCAAGTTAAGCTAACCAAGGAAAAGGCCACCTTCGCTCATATGGTATTAATTGATAATGCATATGCTACTAACCCGTGTTGTGAGCATGTGCATCTTGTGGAGGAGAATGCCAAGTTGAAGGATAAACTTGAGAAAGGCCTTGTGACTTGCATTCAAGGTGAGAAGAACCTCAACGACATTTTGATTAATCGAAAGGAAGTTGTGTCCAAGAAGGGAGTTGGGTTTGCCCCCAAGTCCAAGAGTAAGAAGAAGAACGACAAGACCTATCGTCCTCCTCCTCTCAAGCAAACTTTTGTGAAAGAGGGAGAGGGTGCTCCTAAGGAGAAGAAGGAAAAAGTGAAGGGCGTTGATGTCAAAAAGGGCAAAACCATCTCCTCCAACAAAGCCGGCGACTTTAATCCATCATATGTGTTGTGTCGTGCTAGTGATGGACATGTTTATGCTAAATTTGTTGGTTCTCCTTATGAGTACATTGAATGGTCTATTTGGGTTCCTAATACCCTTGTTACTAACATCAAAGGACCCATTACTAAATGGGTACCTAAAACCAAGCATTGATCTCTTGTAGGTGTTTGCTTCCGGTGGGGGATCATGGTTGCTCGATACTGGAGCAACGAATCATATGTCCGGGAGCAAGGACTTGGTGGTGGACGTGCAAAAGATTCCATCTCTGCCCACCAATGTCGAGTGGGGTGATGCCTCACATTCTAAGGTATTGGGTCTTGGCAAGGTTGTCATTTCTCATGATCTAACGATCGAGAAAGTCATGCTTGTTGAGTCCCTTGCATACAATTTGCTTTCCGTTCGTCAACTTGCACTCATGGGTTTTGCTACTTTCTTTGACATTGATACCGTGGCCCTCTTGCGGAGCAAGACTCTTAAAGTAGCTTTTGTTGGGCATGTCAAGAGTGGTCTCTATGTGATTAACTTTTCGGAGTGACCCACTGAGACCGTGGCATGCCTAATGGCTAAAGTTGACGTGGGATGGCTTTGGCATCGCCGTTTAGCCCACGTCAATATGAGATCTTTGCAAAGTCTTCCCAAGGGGGACCATGTCCGTGGACTAACAAATGTTAGTTTTGCCAAAGATCGTGCTTGCAGTGCTTGTATTGAAGAAAAGCTCCATGAGAAGGCTCACCCTCCCACGACCATCATCTACTCGAAGAGACCCTTGGAGCTCCTTCACATGGATCTCTTTGGGCCTCCATCTTTTGATAGTCTTGGAGGTAGAAAGTATTTCTTGGTGATTGTGGATGATTATTCAAGATACACTTGGGTATACTTCTTCAAGAGGAAGAGTGAGACTCAACAAGACTTGGCAAATGAAGCTCAACGTCAACATAATGCAAAGATCTTGACAATAAGAAGTGACAACGGCACCGAGTTCAAGAAGTACACCTTGTATGAGTTTCTTTGTGATGAGGGGATCAAGCATCAATACGTTGCACCATATACCCCTCAACAAAATGGTGTTGTGGAGAGGAAGAACCGGACGTTGATGGATGCGGCGAGGACCATGATGGCGGAGTTCAAGTCTCTATACAACTTTTGGGCCGAAGCCATCAACACAGCATGTCATGCATCCAATCGGCTCTATCTCCGCAAAGGCTTGAACAAGACTCCTTATGAGATACACACCAGCAACAAGCCCAATCTTAAGTACTTCCGGGTTTTCGGGTGTAAGTGTTTCATTCTCAAGAAAGGTGTTCGTTTGTGTAAATTTGAGGCTAGAGCATATGAGGGCATATTTGTTGGTTATGCTACAAACTCTCATACTTACCGTGTTCTCAACAAGTCCATCGGACTCATTGAGGAGACGTGTAACGTGGAGTTTGACGAAAATAACGGCTCCCAAGTGGATCAAAGTGGTACTTGTGATGTAGGTGATGAAATTCCTCCCCAAGCCATTAGAAGAATGGGTATTGGTCATATTCTACCCATTGAGGAACCCCTTGTGGCCGAAGGAGAAGGACAATGCTCCACTCAAGTGGAGCCATCACCTTCCCAAGACCCACACGCTTCCGAAGAACAAAGTGAAGGCCCTCAACCTCGTGAACAAGACCAAGGGCAAGATCAATCTCAAGATGGTGGTGAACTTCCAAATGATGCCCAAGGTCAGGTTCTCCCCCTCGAGCAAGTTCAAGATCAAGAACAAGCTCAAGACGGCGCTCAAGATAATCAAGTGAACCCTCCTCCGTCCACATCCGAGGAGGAATTAGAGCATCGTGCCGTGAAGATTGCTTCCAAGCTCACCACCAAAGGCCATCTCATGGAAAATGTGGTTGGAAGCCTAAGAAAGGGGGTAAGCATTCGTAGACAATTAGCAAACTATTGTGAACATCACGCATTTGTCTCTTGTGTTGAACCCCAAAAGGTCTATGAGGCACTTGAAGACTCGGATTGGCTCAATGCCATGCATGAAGAACTCAACAACTTCGAGTACAACAAGGTGTGGAGATTGGTGCCAAGGCCATCGGGGAACCACCACGTCATTGGAACCAAGTGGATCTTCAAGAACAAGCAAGATGCTCATGGGAACATCATTTGCAACAAGGCAAGATTGGTAGCACAAGGCTACTCCCAAGTCAAGGGTACCGACTACGGTGAAACCTTTGCTCCCGTTGGTCGTCTTGAATCCATACGTTTGTTGATTGCTTATGCTTCCCATCACAACTTTAAGTTGCAACAAGTGGATGTGAAAAGTGCTTTTCTTAATGGTCCGATTAATGAGTTGGTCTATGTCAAGCAACCCCCCGGGTTCGAGGATCCCTACTTCCCGGATCATGTGTATCAACTCGATAAGGCACTCTATGGCCTTAAACAAGCCCCACGTGCGTGGTATGACCACCTTACCGAGTTGTTACAAGATCGTGGATTTGAGGTGGGGCAAATCGATCCCACTCTTTTTACTAAGAAGGTCAAAGGGGAGTTGTTTGTATGCCAACTATATGTTGATGATATTATCTTTGGTTCCCCTAACAAAGCTTTCAATGAGGAATTTGCTGCTCTCATGACCTCCAAGTTCAAGATGTCCTCGATGGGAGATTTGAAGTTCTTCCTTGGTTTTGACATCAAACAAAGAAGAGAAGGTACCTTCATCAACCAAGCCAAATATACTCAAGACATGCTAAAAAGATTCAAGCTAAGTGATGTCAAGCCGGCTTCTACTCCAATGCCTACCAAGTGCCAACTTGACATTGATCCCAATGGTAAAGCGGTGGATAAAAAGGTATATCGCTCCATGATTGGCTCCTTGCTTTACCTTTGTGCATCTAGACCGGATATCATGTTGAGTGTGGGAATGTGTGCATGGTTTCAAGCCGCACCAAAGGAAAGCCACTATGTGGCGGTCAAGCAAATCATTCGATATTTGGCTCATACCCCAAACTTTGGCTTCTAGTACCCAAGAGGGGCAAACTTCAAACTTGAAGGATTTACGGATTCCGATTGGGCGGGAGTCAAAGTGGATAGGAAGTCCACTTCCGGAGGGTGCCAATTTCTTGGTTGTTCTTTGGTGAGTTGGTCTTCCAAGAAGCAAAGTTGTGTGTCTCTCTCGTCCACCGAAGCAGAATATGTGGCGGCCGGTAGTTGTTGTACACAACTCTTATGGATGAGGAAAACTTTAAAGGAGTATGGTGTCATTTGTGACAAAGTGCCTCTTTGGTGTGATAATGAAAGTGCCATCAAGATTTCTCTCAACCCGGTGCAACATTTCAAGACGAAGCATATTGAGATTCGGTATCACTTCATTCACGATCACATTAGGTGAGGGGAGATCGAGCTCAAGTATGTCAACACTCATGATAACCTTGCAGATATTTTCACGAAGCCCTTGGATGAAGCAAGATTTCACGAGTTAAGGCATGAGCTAAATATCATTGATTCAAGCAATGTGACATGAACCCTTGCACCTCCCACCACACTCAACTTGTTGTCTAGTTTAGGTGTAGGCATGGACATAGGGGGAGTGTTGTTCTCTCAATGAACTCTCCCTCCCCCCATTATGCATAAAACGATCAACTCTTTCACATTAGCCATTTTTTGATGGTACTTGTGCTTCAAAGACGAGTTTTGGTCATGGGCCCAAGGATAATTCTTCGCGGTGCCATACCAATTGACTCAAACATAGGTGGCTCCGGCCACCGCCCTCTCTTGAGAGAGGCCAGAGCTTGCTCTGCTTTCGTGTGGTTGTTTTTCTTTTCGTTCTGTTCCTTGTTCTAGGTGTTGGTTTCTAAGTTGTTGTCTCTTTTGTTTTGTTCCTTTTATCCTTGATTTGGGCTTTGGTGGCCGGGCGGTACAACCGGGGTCACGGGCGGTTCTACCACTGGTACCTGGTTGTGCTGCCCCAGTAGGTTTGCAATTGGTACTTGGGCGGTTTTACCGCTTGTGTTCCCTGTGGTTTCCTTCGTCCGGTACTACCGGTTGTTTCCGAGCGGTACTACCAGTGACCTTCAGGAAACGGAAGTACCGCCCACAACCACCTGTCAGTACCTGACTTGTGGTACAACCGGTCCTCGGAGCGGTTCTACCACTGCGCGGCTATGGGCCTATTTATATTCGATGGGGTGAAGGGTTTTCTTCTTTTCCCCTTCGTCCCCGTTCTTCTTTTCTTGCCCTAGCCACCGGTCACCACTGCCCCGCCCCGGAGTGCGTCTCGCGCTTCGGATCCGTGGGCTCTCCGTGGATTTTCTCCATGGAGGCCTCCCGATCTCCTCCCATGGATGGTGGTAATGCCCTTGTTCTTCGTTCCTCGTTCTAGGGTTCTTTCTTTGTCTAGGGCATTTCTTAACCCTCCGAGATTAGTGTTTGAACTTTGGTTGGGAGAGATCGTTGCTTTTCTTATGTCTAGTTTGCAGTACCTAGAAATCAGAATATTACTTATGTGATTCGTATATCTTGGTTAGATCTATCCCCCTGGTATTGCCACTATCAGCGGTTCTACCGCCTATATGGGCGGTACAACCGGTGGGGCAGTTCTACCGGTGGGATATCTCGTACAACCGCAATATACGAACCACACAACACTGTTCTGTCTTCTCTGCTGTTGCATTTGGCGTGTGCTTTCCTCTCATTCTTGTTGGTTTTCGTGTGTTCTCTGCGTGTGTGTGTTCAGGTGGATCTAGTTCTCGCTCTGCTCCTCGCAAGACAAAGAAGAGGGCTCGAAGGACCGCGCGCCCGGCTATGTCTGCTGATGAAGAGGAGGTTGTGATTCCCACCAAGCCCACTCGCCGTGAAAAGTCTGCCGCTGCAAAGCAACGTGTGGTAATGCCGCTACACCGTTGGAAAGCCAAGGATTGGGAAGCCTTCCGCTCAAAGAATCCTTATGAGGTTCTCGTAGCTCCTCGTTGGACCACCATTCAGTTTCGGAATGAGATGCAAGTGCGGATTGTTCATGAACTCTTTGAGCACAACAAGAACAGATATGCCAAGCAGTGGACCATCGATCTTGACCATTGGAGGAACAACCTGGAGTATTTTGGTGAGGCTTTGGCTCTCTGTGAGGAGTTTGATCTTGTCAAGCTCATGTCTGTCAACTGTGACTTTGATGTTCAACTCATCCATCAGTTCTATGTCACCGTTCACTTTGGAGAAGATGATGTGCGCACCCTCACTTTCATGTGCCATGATGAGCTCTTTCAAGTTCCCTGGAGGACCTTTTGCAACGCTATTGGGTATGATGATACCGGTCTGGAAGGAAGGGGTGGCATTCTCCCCCATGACCATCCTGACTCCATGCCTAAGGAGAAGCTTGCCCCTCTGTACATTTGGGGCCGTGGTATTATTGGAGAATCTAAGGATTTGGTGAAGGTCTATGACATCATGCATCGCGTGTTTCGCAATGTGCTTCTGCCCAAGGTGGGGAATCAAGATGAAATCCATGGCTATCTTGTTGACTTGATGGTTGCAATGAAGACCAAGGTGGGCTCTGGGGAGACGTTTGATGTGTCCAACTGGCTGTGGCACGAGATGTACAACATGGTCATCTACAGGAAGGTCCCCATTTATGCTCCTTTTGTCATGTGCTTTCTGAACTCAGTGTGGGAGGTTCGCCGTCCTGGAGAGCCTCTCTCCTCTCCTGATAATCTCACTGTTCATGAAGTCAAGCTCCTTAAGAAGAAGAAGCACGCCGAGCCTCGTTTCCCTGCTAATGCTCCTGAGGATGTCTATGCCACTTTTGACGATGAGGATTTTGAGTTGGATCTAGGGAACAAGCCCTCGTGGGTGGACAAGCTCACTGCCAAGGTGAAGAAGACTTTCTGCCTTCAGTCTGACATCCAGAAGAGGATGTATGAGGCACATGTCAATGAGAAGCTTGCCCGGCGTTGCCCAATTGCAATGATGAGGCACCTCAACATGTCGGTTCAGAGTGGCTCTGAGAAGAGCATCACACCGGAGGAGCGTTGGATATCTTCCCACGGCACCTGGACTAACGATGAAGCCCCCCTCAGCCCTCCACCTCCTTTAGTGCTGCTCATGATATCATGGAGGACTCAGATCGGGACCATGATGAAGATTCTGATGATGATGAAGATCCAGATGCTACCGAGGAGTCAGAGGAGGACGACTGAGCCTGGGGCGCTAGCTTCGCTCTTTTCCTTTTTGGTGTCTTGATGCCAAAGGGGGAGAGAGTGTTATAGGACTCTGGAGTTGCATGGGTGTTTGCGTATGCTTTTTTTTTCGTGTGCGTGTTGAACTTTGTCGGTGGTCTCCAGTTGAACTTTGTTCGCTTCTCGGCTTGCTTTGTGTGAATCTTGTGCCACTCCTGTTATCTTATTTTCAGTTTGTTGGTTATTATTGGTATTATTGCTTTCTTTCCATTATGTTGTCTACCTTCATATGATGTGCTTATAGTGGCGTGTCTATAAAATCTAGGGGGAGTCTCGACCTTAAAGTGTGCCCATGCTCTCTAACAGCTAGTTCAAATTGGGGCACACATCTAGGGGGAGTCTCGACCTTAAAGTGTGCCCATGCTCTCTAACAGCTAGTTCAAATTGGGGCACACATCTAGGGGGAGCTCCGACTAGATTCTATATATTTCTATCTTACAAATCGTGTTGTTGTCATCATCCACCAAAAAGGGGGAGATTGAAAGGGCATTTCCCTACCTTATGTTTTGGATGATGATGACAACCCTTTGTTGGTCTAATCCTATGCTAAATGTTACAGGTTCTCGATGCTTAGGCTTACATCGGATAGTTGTTCTCTCTCGAAGGAAAAGATTGAAGACGGAGTCCTCTACACTTTTTATCTCTTTGGTCGTAGGGAACTCGTACTATCAAGAGGGAATCCACATTGGAAAGAGTAGGGGAATCCGTTCACGTACACCTCCATCACCCCTCTCTTGTCTTCCTCTGGTGTGAGAGAGAGTGCCTGAGGGAGTCCCGGACTAGGGGGTGTCCGGATAGCCGAACTATCATCTTCGGCCGGACTCCTGGACTATGAAGATACAAGATTGAAGACTTCGTCCCGTGTCCGGATGGGACTTTCCTTGGCGTGGAAGGCAAGCTTTGCGATACGGATATGTAGATCTCCTACCATTGTAACCGACTGCTTAACCCTAACCTCTTCGTGTCTATATAAACCGGAGGGTTTTAGTCCGTAGGACGAACAACAATCATACCATAGGCTAGCTTCTAGGGTTTTAGCCTCTCTGATCTCGTGGTAGATCTACTCTTGTACTACCCATATCATCAATATCAATCAAGAAGGAGTAGGGTTTTACCTCCATCGAGAGGGCCCGAACTTGGGTAAAAACATCGTGTCCCCTGTCTCCTCTTACCATCCGCCTAGACACACAGTTCCGGGTCCCCTACCTGAGATCCGCCGGTTTTGACACCGACATTGGTGCTTTCATTGAGAGTTGCTCTGTGTCGTCATCTTTAGGCCCGATGGCTCCTCCGATCATCAACAATGATGCGGTCCAGGGTGAGACGTTTCTCCCCGGACAGATCTTCGTATTTGGCGGCTTTGCATCGCGGGCAATTCGCCACACCGGAGCAGATTGAAAGCTATGCCCCTGGCCATCAGGTCAGATTTGGAAGTTTGAACTACACGGCTGACGTCTGCGGAGACTTGATTTTTGACGGGTTCGATCCACAGCCAAGCGCCAGACCGCCACGAAGGGTATGATCTAGCTCGCCACCGACAAAGGCCTCGAGGTCGCGACCAGTGTCCGCTTCGACCCTTAGCTCGGCCGATCGCGCCGATCGACGACGGGTGGCTGGACACCGCTCGGGCTGCTATCTCAACGGCGATTGAGCCAACACCAACCCTGCCCTTATGGCTTAGACTCTAAGGTGCCGGACTCCTCTCCGGACTCCGAACCTTCCGCGCTCCTGCTAGTCGAATCCAACTGGGCACCGATCATGGGGTTCACCACCGCGGACATCTTTCAGCACTCGCCCTTTGGCGACATCCTGAATTCACTAAAGTCTCTCTCTCTATTAGGAGAGCCCTGGCCGGACTATGGTCAGGAAGGTTGGGATGCGGACGACGAAGAAATTCGAAGCCCACCCACCACCCACTTCGTAGCCACTGTCGAAAGTTTAAACGACGTGCTTGACTTCGACTCCGAAGACATTAACGATATGGACGACGATGTAGAAGACAAACATGAACCAGCACCTATAGGGCACCGGACAGCCACCTCATCTCACGATGTATACATGGTGGACACACCTAAAGGAAGCGACGACGAGGAACAACGATACGTCACGAGGGATCATTCCCTCGAAAAGCAGTCAAAACGACGACGTAAGCGCCGCTCAAAATCCCGCCTCGACAAAGACATCAGCCATACAGACCCAGCCATAGAGCAGGGCGAACGGGTGGACGGCGAGCATGCTATCGAGCAACCGTCCGAACAAGACAATATGGATAAACAATCCGTCCTCGGCAAAGATAACAGTCCGGGCGATCTCACGCCGGACAAGTTGCTGGAGCAAAAGAACCTCCACAAAAGTCACGTCGCCACTGCGCGTAGCCTGAAAAAGCAGAAGCGGAAGCTCAAAACAGAGGAAGATGTGCTCAAGATTAGATGGAGCAAAGTACTCAACACCGTAGACAAATACGGCGATAGTCGCCGAACAAAGAGCTACCCAAAGCGAAAACTACTGCCCGAATTTGATGAGGAGGCCATAGAGCCCCCGCAATCAAAGAACAAAGAGACCACCCGGTCGGATAGATGACCCCATGGCAAACATAGAGCGGCAAACGGCGCCGCACACAAGCCGGCACGCAATCCGCACTCGGATTTGCATCAAAAAGATGGCCTAATTAGATCTATCTACGGGCCAAGAAAGCAAGCTCTAGTAAGCAATGCAACACGTCAAGTATCCGAATATTACGGTACACCTAAATATAGGGGTGCCGCACATCCCCTATGTTTCACGGACGAGGCTCTGGATTATGAATTTCCAGTAGGATTCAAGCCCGTAAACATAGAGGCGTACGGCGGAACAACAGACCCTGGAGTCTGGATTGAGGATTACATCCTCCACATACACATGGCTAGAGGAGATGACCTCCACGCCATAAAATACTTATCCCTCAAGCTCAAAGGGTCAGCCTGGCATTGGCTCAAAAGCCTCCCGAAAACACCATTGGAAGTTGGGAAGAGCTCGAGGATGCTTTTCGCAAATTTTCAAGGGACCTATATCCACCTCCGGATGCGCACGATTTAAGTCACATAACTCAACAACCTCGAGAGTCAGCCCAAAATTCGAACAGATTCCTTACTAAAAGAACCAAATAGTCGATCGCCCGGACGTCAAGCCTTAGCAGCTTTCAAACACAACATCCGAGACGAATGGCTCGCCAGACACCTCGGCCAAGAAAAGCCAAGAACAATGGCCGCATTAACAAGCCTCATGACCCGCTTTTGGGCGGGAGAGGATAGCTGGCTGGCAAGATGCAGTACCAGTGACCCAAGTACATCCGAAGTCAGGGATGGAAACGGGAAAACGCGACGAAGCAAGGACCAGCGCCGGACTAAGGGAAATAGCCCGAAGAGCACGACAGTCAATGCCGGATTCAAAAGCTAACGGCAGGATCATAAAAAACCGCCCCGTAAGGATAACAGGGACGAGCTATCTAACTTAAACAAAATTTTGGACAAGGTATGCCAAATCCACAGTATCCCCGGGAAGCCTGCAAATCATACCCACAGAGATTGTTGGGTCTTCAAGCAGTCCGGCAATCTCAACACCGAACACAAGGGGCTCGACACACCAAGCAAGGACGATGATGAACCCCACAAGTAGAGCACCGGAAAACAAAAGAATTTCCCACAAGAAGTCAAAACAGTAAACTCACTTTACATGACAAAGGGGAAAAACAAAATGGTGCCCATGGAAATACGCGCCATACGGCCTATCCCCGAGGAGTCCCGCCACTGGTTGTTAAAACCAATCACCTTCGACCGTCAGGATTACTCTAGAAGTATCCGGAATGCAGGATGGACTACCTTGATATTAAATCCGACAATCGACGAACTCCAATTTACAAAAGTCCTAATGGACGGCGGCAGTGATCTAAACCTGCTATATCAGGACACAATCCGCAAAATGGGGATAGACCCAACCAAAATTCGCCATAGCAACACTTCCTTTCAAGGGGTAATGCTAGGCCGATATGCCCATTGTACGGGCTCTCTATTGCTAGAAGTTGTGTTCGGCTCACCCCACAACTTCCGCCACGAAAAGTTAACCTTCCACCTCGCCCCTTTTACAACTAGCTATCAAGCACTACTGGGGCGCGAAGCTTTTGCCCGCTTTAACGCAATACCGCATTATGCATCCCTCACACTTAAATGCTAGGTCCACGAGGCATCATCTCCTTGAAGGGAAATATCGAGTGTTCCTCGAGCGCGGAAGATTGTGTGACTGCCTCGACAGCCACACACTAAACCGGCTTCACTAATCCAAGCACCTAAACAGGTCGTTCAGAGACTATAAAGCTCAATTTTATTGATTTTTTGAAACGTGCTTTGTTTATTTAATATAACGTACATTTTCGTACGATCTTTTTCAACTAAGTTCCTCTCTTTTACAGATGAACACCGTGCGACACGCGTCCAGGATACGGCACAACGGAGACACAGACGCAGACGTGTAGTAGGGACCCGTTGGAAGGATTCTTTTCAGATTAAGACCCTGCGTAAACCTTTTTTACTGTCTCTTGTTGATACACATCCCCCGGTTTCTTGCTATAACCGAGGAGGAGGCTGGCGTTTTGGCATGGGCCACGCTGAATTTTATGCTGCACTGGACACCAGGGCTTATTACCAAGGGTGTTGTTCGCATGTTTTCATAAAGACCGAATACCTTAGGGAGTGTTCGCGCCTCGAGTTAGGCCTTATATGCATCAGTTCAATCATGTCTTTGGTCAAATGTTGGGTTTGTTCGCCTCGTGTTTTGCTGCCTTACGCTTCGCTTCTATCGGCTAACGCTGCACCAGGAGAACTATCTGCGATTGTGCCCCGGTTCGTCCAGCGTAGCACCTCAAGAGAGAAAGCCGAAAACTGACTGTCATGATATAGCGTGAGACTGGTCAACCACTCGATGACCCGCCGGAATCTATAGGATTCCTCTGCATTGACGAAGGGCCATGAGGGAGTCCTGGACTAGGGGGTGTCCGGATAGCCGGACTATCATCATCGGCCGGACTCCAAGACTATGAAGATACAAGATTGAAGACTTCATCCCGTGTCCGGATGGGACTTTCCTTGGCGTGGAAGGCAAGCTTGGCGACACGGATATGTAGATCTCCTACCATTGTAACCGACTGTAACCCTAGCCCTCTCCGGTGTCTATATAAATCGGAGGGTTTAGTCCAGAGGACGCATAACCATTACAACAATCATACCATAGGCTAGCTTCTAGGGTTTAGCCTCCTTGATCTCGTGGTAGATCCACTCTTGTACTACACATATCATCAATATCAATCAAGCAGGAGTAGGGTTTTACCCCCATCGAGAGGGCCCAAACCTGGGTAAAAACATCGTGTCCCATGTCTCCTGTTACCATCCGCCTAGACGCACAGTTCGGGACCCCATACCCGAGATCCGCCGGTTTTGACACCGACATTGGTGCTTTCATTGAGAGTTCCTCTGTGTCGTCACCGATAGGCTTGATGGCTTCTTCAATCAACTACAACGCAGTCCAGGGTGAGACTTTTCTCCCCGGACAGATCTTCGTGTTCGGCAGCTTTGCACTGCGGGCCAATAAGCTTGGCCATCTGGAGCAGATCGAAAGCTACGCCCCTGGCCATCAGGTCAGGTTTGGAAGCCTAAACTTCACGGCTGACATCCGCGGAGACTTGATCTTCGATGGATTCGAGCCACAGCCGAGCGCGCCACACTGTCAAGATGGGCATGATTTAGCTCTGCCACCGGACAGTACCCTAGAGGCCGCACATGAGTCCGCTCTGACCCATAGTTCGGAGCCGACCGCGCAGATTGAGGATAGGTGGCTGGACACCGCCTCGGGGGCTGCAACTTGCGTGATGGAGCCAACATCGACCTTGTCCTTTGCAAAACTCAGACTCGAGGTGCCGGACTCTCGCGGACTCAACCTCCTGCGCCCCTGCCAATCAAATCCGATTGGGCGCCGATCATGGAGTTCACCGCTGCGGACATCTTTCAGCACTCACCCTTTGGCGACATCCTGAATTCGCTAAAGTACCTCTCGTTATCAGGAGAGCCCTGGCCGGACCGCGGTTCGGATGGTTGGGATGTGGACGACGAAGAAACTCAATGCCCACCCACCACCCACTTTGTAGCCACTGTCGATGATCTAACCGACATGCTAGACTACGACTCCGAAGACATCGACGGTATGGACGACGATGCCGGAGACGACCAAGAACCAGCGCCTACGGGGCACTGGAAGACCACCTCGTCATACAACATATACATGGTGGACATCCCAAAGGATGGGAATGGCGAAGAAGAAGCGGAGGTAGATTCCTCTAAGAAACAGCCCAAGCGCCGACGCCGGGCGCCGCCTAAATCCCGCCACAAAGAAGAATGGTGATTCCGCATCGGAGATAATAACACCCCGTGAGAGTGTCAAGACAACCCCTCCAAAGAAGATTCAGCACAGGAGGACGGAGAAGCCAACCCTCAAGAGAGAGCGGCAGACGAGGAAATAGAGGACGATAATTACATGCCTCCCTCCGGAGACGAGGCAAGCCTGAACAACGCATTTAATTGCTGTGCCCGAGGATCCCGTTGAACAAGAGCATTTTAAACGCAGGCTAATGGCCACGGCGAATAACCTAAAGAAAAAGCAGCAACAGCTTCGAGCTGATCAAGACCTGCTGGCCGACAGATGGACCGAGGTCCTCGCGTCAAGAGCATGAACTCGAACGCCTCCAAAAGCTACCTAAACGCAAGTTGCTCCCCGATTAGAGGAGGAGGCATACAAACCTTCATCACCAGCAAGACATACGGCAGATCGACCACCTCGTGGCCGTGACAGAGAGGCATCTAGGCCTCCACCGTAACCGCACTCGCACCGCCGAAAAGCGCCGGGCCACGGGGAATGCGCCGGACTTATAGACATATTGGAGGACAAGGAAAACAATCAAGATCTATCTACGGATCACGGGCGCCACGATCCATGACGACCATCGTCGCCGGATACAAGAACTCCGCCGGGTCAACACAGCAGACAAAGCTCTCTTGAGCTACGCCGTGATATTGCCCAAAGATAGAGGCGCCAAGACACCCACTATGCTTCATGATGAAGTAATGGATCATCAAATCCCTCAAGGGTTTAAACCCGTGAACATTGAATCCTACGATGGCACAACGGACCCCGCGGTTTGGATCAAGATTATCTCCTTCATATCCATATGGCCCGCGTGAAGATCTCCACGCCATCAAGTAGCTCCCACTGCTTAATGGACCAGCTCGGCATTGGCTTAACAGCTTGCCGCCAGAGTCAATTGGTGTTGAGGACCCGAAGCCGATTTCTCGACAACTTCCTGTGGCACATATGTGTGACCACCAGACGCGATGACCTAAGCCACATAATTCAGCAGCCGACGAATCGGATGCATAGCTCGACACGGTTCTTAACAAAGAAAAATCAAATCATTGATCGTCCGGATGCAGAGGCCCTTGCAGCCTTCAAACATAACATCCGCGACGAGTGGCTAGCCCGCACCTAGGACAGAAAAGCCAAATCCATGGCAGCCCTCACATCACTCATGACCCGCTTCTATGCCCGGGAGGACAGCTGGCTAGCCCGCAGTAACAACCTCAGCAAAGATTCTGGCAGCCCAGACTACAAGGACCGCAATGGCAGGTCGCGTCGCAGCAAAAACAAACGCCGCGTTAACGGTGATAACACTGAGGATACAGCAGTCAATGCCGGATTCAGAGGCTCAAAACCCGGTCAGCGAAAAAAGCCATTTAAAAGAACTACCCCGGGTCCGTCCAATTTGGACCGAATGCCCGACCGCTCTTGCCAAATACATGGCACCCCCGAAAAGCCAGCTAATCACACCACCAGGGATTGTTGGGTATTCAAGCAGGCAGGCAAGTTAATTGCCGAAAACAATGACGAGGGGCTGCATAGCAATGACGAGGAGGAGACCCGGCCGCCGAACAGCAGAGGACAGAAGGGGTTCCCCCCACAAGTGCGGATGGTAAACATGATATACGCAACCCACATACCCAAGAGGGAGCGGAAGCGTGCACTTAGGGACGATATGCGATGGAGCTACCGCCTCAAGTTCAATCCATGGTCCTCTTGCCCGATCACTATCGATCAAGGACCACCCCACCAAGATCCGCCATGGCGGGTTCGCCGCATTGGTTTTAGACCCAATCGCCGATGGATTTCACTCACCGAGTCCTCGATGGACGCGCGGCAAGCTTTGAACTCGCTTTATTAGGATACAAGGCACAAGATGGGCATAGACCCTCAAGGATTAAACCTACAAAGACGACCTTCAAGGGCGCCATACCAGGAGTAGAGGCCAATTGCTGTGCTCACCACACCGGAAGTGGTCTTCAGATCCCCGGATAACTTCCGGGCGAGGAGTTAATCTTTGACATAGTCCTGCTCGCAGTGGCTATCACGCTCGCCGGACGAACCGCGGTTTGCAAAGTTCAAGGCGGTGCCGCATTATGCATACCTGAAGCTCAAGATGCCAGGCCCTCGTGGAGTCATCATGGTCAACGGAAACACTGAACACTCCCTCCGAACGGAGGAACACACAGCGGCTCTCGCGGCGGAAGTAGAATGCAGCCTCTTAAGGCAATTTTCGAGCCCGGCCATTAAACGACCGGACATAGCCAAGCGCGCCCGGAGTAACATACATCAAGACCACCTGGCACATTCCGAGCACGCGTAGCAATGCGGTTCCAACCCCAGCCCTTGCATGATTGCAAGACTAGCCCTTCGCGTACATCATTACGCTCTGGGGATACCATGGGCATAGGGGGAAGGGCATGACCACGACAGGCCCAGAGTGCGGCTCAAACACACCAGGGGCTCCCAAGTGTGTCGTTCTTTTTTTATTTATTTTTATCCACAGGACTCCGTTCAACAGAGGCCCTGTCCGGCAGTGGATCTGCCAAACTTATGATGCAACAGCCAGGGAAGGACGAAGGCTACGACGAATACTCAGGTGGTCTCCATTACGAGCATTAAATCTATTTAATACACCATTCCGCAGCCTACCCCTGGAGGGAGACAAGTCTAATAGTCCAATCCCTTGCTTACCGCACTATTTGTATCGTTTTGCACTCATGGCAGAATTCCTTGAATAAACAATGCATCACTTTTCGCTTATAATTGCATTCCCTTTTTACATATATGTTCATTCATGACATTTTGCATCCGTACACTTTGGTACGGCCAATACACCAGGGCTTGTGTTCCCTGATTATGGTGTGATAAGTCCAACACTTTCACAAGTGCGGCACCTCAACTTATAGCACTATATGCATCGGTTCAATCATGTCTTGGGTCAATAGTTGGGTTTGCCTGCTCCCATGTTTTGGTACCTTACATTCCGCTCTATCGGCTAAGGTAGCACTGGGAGAACCATCGCGATTGCGCCCGGTTGAGCTGGGCGAGCGCTGCTGGAGAAAGCTAAACTGACCGTCATGATAAGGCGAGAGCTGGTCACTGCTCGAGAGGTCTTTTGAGTCCCTAAAGACTTATGCCGCTTAGAGCAAGGAACCGGCTTCGTCTGCCCAGCGTGATAGCGCCTCAACTCGGTCTTCCAACACTAGGGGCTTCACCAAATTTAAAATTATATAATTCTATGGCTAAGTGAGAGTGTTCAAGCATTATAAGTCCGGTTGCCTTTGTTCGTCGTGTTGAGCGCCCCTAGATGGACCCAAAAATGGGAACAAGAGCGCCAAGTTTATCCCAACACCCCAAAGACTCGTGGCATGGGGGCCGGGTTTATTTAACTTGCCATCTCTCATATTTGATAAACGGCCGCATGTAAGGTAATATTTTAAATTAATAAGCGTTGCTTAGCGATATGAACAAAGTTTTCAGCGCATGTGATAACACATTACAAGTCTACTCAAATATTACATCTTTGGAGCACTCATCCGCAATCTTATGGCACCCTTCAGACACTCTTATAATACATTTCTGTATGCGTAATACTTCCTTGCCACGGCCGGGCGCGATCCGTCAAGCTTTTAGCATCCAGCCTCCCCAAAGGCACTTTTGCATGGCAAGGCCCGACGGGCACCTTCAATGCAAAGCGGAGCGCTTGATGACCTCCACCAGGACATGCATCCACCACCGCTGCACAGGCCAAAGTAGCTCCTGTGCATGGCCTCTTCGGCCACAACCAACTATGAGGCCCTTCATGGACTGCTCGGCTACCTTAGGAGCTGGACCAGCCGCTTCACTGGTCACTAGGGGCACTGATGTCCGCCTCAACAGATCGAGACCAGTAAGACCTTCTCCACAAGCCCTCCTCGCCCGGTAGAATGCGGCAGATCGTACACGCCATGCAGGCAGATCTGCAAATGCCCCGGAGAGCTCCAATTCAGGTAAGTAATAGGTAATTCACATTCACATGCTTGCTTTGCATGAAAAATGCCTTACCCGCCGCTATTTTCTTCACCGCCCAATCTCTTGAGGGCCTTATGGGCCTCGCCTTAGCGGCTTTGGCACTCTCAAGAGCCGAGGCAAGCTCAGACTCGAAGTTCGAGTCGCGCCCAAACTCTCATGCTTTTCCACGAGAGCCTCGGAGCTCTTGCTGCACCTCCGCCACCGCGTGCCTCCCGCTTCTCGCCAGCCTCGCTCACTGTCAAGATTACGCTGGCCACGGACATGGCCTCCTTCAGGTCGCCACTCGCTCGGGCCCCGCAGCGCCCATGTTATCCTTGTTATTTCTCTCGCAACCAAAATCCTTTTCTGTAAGGTACAAATTTAATACAGTGTTACTCACCTTCTTTGTCCTCGAGCTGCTTCTTGGTCAGGCCGAGCTCGTTCTCGGACCGCTCGATTCAAAGCATCGACCTCCGCAGTCAGTGCGACAGAGGTCAGCAGCGCAGCCTGCAATCCCATATTGACATAATCTTTAGAACTCCTACGATATCTTTTAGATCCTCATCCGCTTTTCTTTCCAACACCGAACCGGCATCGGGCTACCGTTTATGCGGTATTACATTACATATTGTAAAATTTCTTACCTCAAAGCCTGCTAGAAGGCTGTTACAGCTTCGTCAGCCCGCTTGGTGAGTGAACTTCAATCACCGCACTCATGACAAGGCGGTGTTCTTCCTCGATGGAAGCGCCGCTGAGCGCCCAACAAGTTGTTCGGCGCTTCGTTGGCGGAGGCCGCCGACAAACACGGTCTTGCCCTTCTTACGAAGGTCATTGCTGACTCCGAACCATCGCGGGTTCCGGGCGGAGTCCGTGCGAAATCCGGAGGTTGCCCTATGGCACCTCCGGAGCCTCCCCCTCCTGGCGGATCCCCTCCTGGGATCCCACCTCGGCGTCCTCAGCGTCACGAGGGGTGGAGGCGGTCGAAATGGAATCCACATCCGACGGAGCCAAGGACCCGCTCGAAGAAGTGAGAAGATCGTCCTCGGCCGGACTATAGGTTGAATGCGGCATTAGAAGGACAACATGTGGCCAAAAAAAGAGAAATTATAAATCAGTCAGGAATTCGGATACTTAAGATCTTGCCGGGGGCTTGGCCCTTGAGGGCCACCGTCGCTGCTGTCAAGATTGGCGGAGCAGTCCGGAGGAAGGGTCCTTCCTCTGACCCTTCGCCCTCCCGCCGGGAAGCCTTCCTCTTCTCTCCCTCCTAGGGAGAGTCCTCTTCTCCTCCTCTCTCGGGAGGAGTCCACTTTGAGCCATCGGACGATGAGTCCGACATCACCTGGCGCCGAACTCCTTCGGTTCCCATGGCCTTCTTCTTGGCCTTCTTCTCCGCACCACGTAAAGGGTCGGAACCAGCAGCCCTGGCCAAACGGGTGTCCGCTGGTCTTCGGAAGGGAGCCGGACAGTTAACCTGTTCGGACGTCCTCTGCCAGTCCTGTTAAAGGCATTGGGAGTTTTAGATCCCACATAGAGTCAAACTATGAAAGAAGTAAGTGTCCCATAAAGGATAGCAAAGCTTACCTCGCCGGTCGGGCGCTTCGTGCTGAATCCGCGATCTTCGCCATGGATGCGGGGCTTCTTCGCCTTGAACAGCACCTCCGTGCAGCTTCAGACGTCAGGTCAAGAGCCCGCCAGGTCCGTGCTGCGCTGATCAAACTCCCACAAATTGAAGGCCCCGTTGGCGGGGAGAATCCGCGACGAGCATGACTGATCACGCTGACAAGCTTAAGCTTGTTCACCAGGTCTCGGAGACAGGATCGAGTCCGCTGCTCCTCCAACTACCCCATAGCAAGCCCTTTCTTTCCGGAGGTGAGCTGCATGGAGATACCAAATCTAAACTCGGGGCCGCTGCCCATTTAGGGTCACGCTGCTCGGTGATGTAGAACCACCCCGATTGCACACCCTTTGACGGACTCCACGAAGGCACCTCGAGCCAGAGGACGTTGGGCATTTGCCCACCATGGTGCTCCAAGACTTCGCTTGACGCTTCTTCACCACCTTCGCTTGACATTGAAGGTTTTAGCCACAAGTCGGCGGGGCTGGATGCAGAGGAAGGCCTCGCACACGGCGATAAACGCCAAGATGTTGAGGATGAAGTTTGGCGCCAGATCGTGGAAGTCCAGCCGTAGTAGTACATGAGCCCCTGGACGAAGGGATGAAGTGGGAAGCCCACCGCTGGAGGAAGTGGGGAAGGAATACGACCTCTCATGAGGCCTGGGTGGGGATGAGCTGCCTCGTCGGCAGCCAGTGCGCAATGTCGCCGACAGGTATCCGGCGCCGCGAGCTTTCGATGTGCCCCTCCAGAACGGAGGAGGCCATCCATTTTCCTCCCGCCCGACATGGCTGGAGAAGGTTGAGACGCCGATGTGCGGACTTGGTTTCGGAGCTCGAAAGCGCGGAGATGGATAAGCAAAGGAGGAAGAAGGCGAGGTAAAAAGGTGGATCCTTATCCCTATATATGGGCGACGAAGACTATGCGCCCCCACCGCCCGGTAAAACTCGCTATCTCCCAAGCGCCACAATCAATGGCGCGTTGGGTTACCCACGCCCGTATTGATGAGAATCTCGAATAAGGGGAACACGATCTCGCTCGACAAGACGTGCTAAGAAACCGCCGCTAAACGCTACCGAGGTGGTATAATAAAACGATTCAAGCAAAGGCTTGGTGGTGGCGTGACGTCATGCCACAAAACACGTCAGCAGATTGAACTTGTGTACATATTATTCTCTCTACGGTGGTATGTGGAATTTTTTTTGCAGAGCCGGACACTATCCTGGTGTCCACAATCTTCTATGAATTATTCGGAGGAGGAACCCGCCTTTGCAATGCCGAACAATATGCGCCACCGGACTCATCGTCATTGAAGCCTGGTTCAGGGCTACCGAGGAGTCCTCGACTAGTGGTGTCCGGATAGCCGACTATCATCATCGGCCGGACTCCAAGACTATGAAGATACAAGATTGAAGACTTCGCCCCGTGTCCGGATGGGACTTTCCTTGGCGTGAAGGCAAGCTTGGCAATACGGATATGTAGATCTCCTACCATTGTAACCGACTCTGTAACCCTAGCCCTCTCCGTGTCTATATAAACCGGAGGGTTTAGTCCATAGGACGCACAACCATTACAACAATCATACCATAGGCTAGCTTCTAGGGTTTAGCCTCCTTGATCTCGTGGTAGATCCACTCTTGTACTACCCATATCATCAATATCAATCAAGCAGAGTAGGGTTTTACCTCCATCGAGAGGGCCCAACCTGGGTAAAAACATCGTGTCCCTTGACTCCTGTTACCATCCGCCTAGACGCACAGCTCGGGACCCCTACCCGAGATCCGCCGGTTTTGACACCGACAGCTGCAAGCCGGTCAGTACACACGCGCCTCAATTCGGGTGAGCGCTGTTCCCCTAGGGGCTATATAGTAGCCCCAATCGTCAAACTCCTATGGCTAAGTGAAAGTGATAAAGCATTATAGTCCGGTTGTTTAGTTTGCTACGCTACCACCTCCTTTATAGGACCAAGACGTTGATCAAGTGTGAAAATGCGCTTTTGCAAACACCCCGCATTATATGTGTGGGGGCTGGGTCAAGACCGCCATCTTTCAAAGTTATATACATATACATTAACGGTCCGATAGGAGGTATTTTAATTTTGAAGGCACAAGTATAAAAAGCTTTTATATTTCATCAAAACATTGTTTCACAATAATACATGTTATTCGAACATAATATCCTTCGAGCATCAAGCGCCTCTATTAAACGAGCGCCCTGCAGAACTTCGTGAAAATATTGCTCGATGTGTACTGCTTCCGTCCAACTGGGATGCAACATCGTAGCCTTCATCTCTCGCCCAGATATGTCTTGACACGGGCAAGAGCCATCCGCAGCACCTCTATGCATGCCGACCTCCTCATTGCATTGATATGCGGCACCGCACAAGGAACTCGCTTCACTAAGCCAAAATAACTATTCGCTCGGCCTTTTCGCCACAAAAGACTCACGACATACTTCATCGCAAGTCCGATAACCTATTCAGCTCCGCCATTCGCCAAGCGATCGTTAATGGAAGAGGGCGCCCGGATTATGGAATGCGACCAAAAACCTTTTCCATTTCGTGATCCTTTGATCTCGGAAGTGTTTGGCCGCGTCCGAGGCACTCGCTGCCAAGTCCAGATAAGCATCCTCCGAACTCCACAGCCAGTCCAACTGAGCATATTTAGGATCCGTGAACTTCCTCAGCAGCAGGAAGGGCTTTCCAGCCGCGATATCTGGCCTGACGCAGCTCCTCCTTCATAGCCCTCATCGTAGAGCGAGCATCCTTGGCCTCGGTAGTGGCCTTCTTTAGGTCCTCTTGTACCGCTCGATCTTCTTTTTCAAGAAGCTTGCAGCGGTCGGCAGCATTCTTCAACTCCACGGTCATCTCAGCCATTTCCTTCTTGCTTCGGCAGTGAGCAGCCTGTTCGGCTTTTAGCTCTTCGTCCGCCTTTAAGGCAGCCGCGTCACTCTTTCTGGCCTGCTCCTTGGCTCGGGCGAGCTCCGCCCGCAGGTTCTCCATGGCAGCGGCACCATCTGCGTCAAGCATACTTGTTGTAAGGCATGGGCATGAAGCTCCCTTACCATGTGTCTGCGGGGAAATTGCATACCTTGTGACTCGTCAAGTCGCCTATTGACAAGCGCGATGTCGACATCCGCCACGTCAAGTTGCTGCTTTAGTTCGGCAAATTCATCAGTCCAGCTAGCCACCGGACCCTTCGCCACCTGCATAGGAAGGGCGATACATTATACCTGGGATTATGATGCTCGGCGCGCTGTCATTTTTGACAACACACCGAGCCTCAGGGGCTACTATCTACACTGGGTGCATTTTATATGCGGAACTATCGAAGGTACATCATTTTATGCATTCTCAAAACCTGTCAAGAACTTCGACGGGTTCGTGTAATCCGCTCAGCGGATGAAATCCTTTTCAATCACCGTACTCCATTAACGCACGGGTGATCTTCGAGATAGATGCTCGCCTCGAGCAGATCCTTCAGCTCCTCCGACCGTACACCAGGTGGTGCCGGACTCGTCCGATGGCCTTTTTCGAAGGCCGGACGCGGAGGGCTTTGAGGGGAAATATGACTGCCTTCCGGCCCTGTTGGACTCGGAGAAACCCTCCATGACGACACCTCAGGGTCGCCTGGCTCACACGACGGTATGGCAGGGGGAGGCGTTTTGCTCTCTATCATCTCCGGACGAAGATCCCCAAGATGAGCTCACGAGAAGGGCTGAGATCCGAACTACAAGGTAAAACTCCGGTTATCTTCATCAAAAATGGGCCAGGGATATCCTTTATTTCAATAAAAACTCCCCTTTTTACTTACGGCTCGGTGGAGGGCTGATCCCATTGGGGGCATAATGCGGCCGAGGCATCTCTCGGCGCAGGACCCTTTGACGAAGATTTCTTCCCCCGCTTTGAGACCATGGTCTCCGGGTCTTTAGAGGCGTCCTCTTCTTCTCTGGATGGAGGGATTCCTGATCCTCCTTTCTCGGAGCCTCTTCGGAGGCGGTAGCTTCCTTTGTTCCCCTTCACCTTCTTCCGAAGGTGCAATCTCCAAAGATCCTCGGTTAAAACGGGATCCGGCGTGGTCTCGTGGAGGGGGCCAGACACTGATTAACTTTGCTTGCTTATCCACTCCCTGCTCAGGGACAACTCTTTAAAGGGCAAGTTTGTGATAAATATGGGATAGCGGTCCGGGAACAGTGGCTACTTACTTGGGTACCCTGGCATTGCAGCTCAGACCTGGCCCTCGGTCAAGTCCGGACACATCTCTTATGATCCAAGAAAAGCTTGTACATCTCCACAGGCGTCGTGCCCATAAAATGTTGGAGAGCTCATGGTCCCTCCGGGTTAAATTCCCACAAAGCGGAGGGGGCACGTCTGCAGGCAGGATGCGATTAATCAGCATGACTCGCGCTACTACGACCAAGAGTGATCTCTCTAGGAGGTCTCAATGTGGCCCCGCAACAAGGGCACGCCCTGGGCGGCCCCCAGTCAAGCCCTTTATGTATCCATGACGCCAGCCGCGGCGGAGGACCCGAGAGAAAGGCAGGTGGCGCCACCCATTTTGTGCCCCTTGGAGCTATGATATAAAACCACTCTTGTTGCCATAAGCTGAGCTCCTCTTGAAAAGAGCCCTCGGGCCATGGAGCATCAGCATTCTTGCTTATAACAGCCCCTCCGCACTCTGCCTATTGCCCCTTGATCATCTTCGGCTCCACTTTGAAGGTCTTAAGCCACAATCCGAAGTGAGGGGTAATACGGAGGAAGGCTTCGCACACGAGAATGAACGATGAGATGTGGAGGATGGACTCGGATCCAAGTCGTGAAATTCCAACCCATAGTAAAACATGAGCCCCCTCACGAAGGGGTCCGTCGGGAAGCTTAACCTCAAGGAAGTGAGACATGAACACCACGCTTTCACCAGCCGGGAGTGGGAATAACCTGCCCTTGGGCAGGCAGCCTATGCGAAATTTGGCCAGTTAGATACCTGGCATCTCTTAGCTTTAGCACGTCTTCTTCCGTAACGGAGGAAGGCATCCACCGGCCTTGCAGGTCGGAGCCGGACATCATCAAAGGTCCGAAGCACCTGTATCTGGGGCTTTGGGTGCTGGAACCCGAGGCGAGGTGCGGATTCGATTGAGATTGAAAGAAAGGAGCGGAGCCTTGGTCTCTTTATATAGAGGTTGAATACCAAGAGCCTTCCCCGTGACCGTTTGGGGCTCGCCTTCGATAGAGGAGACGTGCCAATGGGCATGACTGGGTTACCCACGCCCGTATTAATGAGAATCCCGGAATAAGGGAACACGATCTCTGCTTTGACAAGACATGCCAAGGAAACCGCCTCGCTAAACGCTACCGAGGTGGGACGGTAAAACGATTCGGATAGCTTGGCTTGGCGTGGTGTGATGTCACGCCACGGAATACGCCGCAGATTGAATTTGTGTAAATATTATTCTCTCTACGGTGGTATGTGGAACTTATTTTGCAGAGCCGAACACTGTCCTCGTGTTCAAAATCTTCTATGAAGTATTCGGAGGAGGAACCCGCCTTCCAATGCTGAAGACAATACGGGTGCAGGACTCGTCGTCATTGAAGCCTGGTTCAGGGGCTACTGAGGGAGTCCCGGACTAGGGGGTGTCCGAATAGCCGAACTATCATCTTCGGCCGGACTCCTGGACTATGAAGATACAAGATTGAAGACTACGTCCTGTGTCCGGATGGGACTTTCCTTGGCGTGGAAGGCAAGCTTGGCGATACGGATATGTACATCTCCTACCATTGTAACCGACTCTGTGTAACCCTAACCCTCTTTGGTGTCTATATAAACCGGAGGGTTTTAGTCCGTAGGACAAACAACAATCATACCATAGGCTAGCTTCTAGGGTTTTAGCCTCTCTAATCTCGTGGTAGATCTACTCTTGTACTACCCATATCATCAATATCAATCAAGCAGGAGTAGGGTTTTACCTCCATCGAGAGGGCCCGAACCTTGGTAAAAACATCGTGTCCCCTGTCTCCTGTTACCATCCACCTAGAGGCACAGTTCGGGACCACCTACCCGAGATCCACCGGTTTTGACACCGACAGTGCCTCCCTTTTTGATTTGACTTCTGCTGTGTTTTCCTAGCGGTTGTACCGCTCGTCCGAGCGGTTGTACCGCGGGCTCTTGGCATTTCCCTGTCTTTATTTTGTGGTGGTACCTCTGCCTCCGGGCGGTAGTACCGCCACCAGGCTCAGCAAAGACTGGTGGCAGTGGTTCCAGCCATGCACCGCCCATGTACCGGTCAAGCTTCTGTTTTGATGCGGATCCCGGGCGGTGGAGGCCCGGTTGGTCCGGTTGTTCTTCGTCAACCGGTACCACCGGAAGTTCGAGCGGTTGTTCTTCCTTTCTTTAGCCGCTCAAGTGCCCAAGGCCAAGCGGGTGCACCGGCCTCAAGACCGCCTCGACCACTCTCCTCAAGGGTGACTCTGCTCGTTTCAAAGGTAGTTGAAGCGGTGGCTGGGCGGTTGGTCCGGTTATTTTCTAAAAACCGGTACTACCGCCTGGTGGCCCGGTTGTACCGCCTGGTAGGGTTCTGCCGATACATCGTGATCCCCGATTGTACCGGGGCAAGGAGTGGTTGTACCGCTGCAGTGCTGAAAACGCAGTAACGGTTGGATTTATTAGGGTTGCTATATAAGGTGGTTCTTCCACCTACCACTCTCACCTCTTACCTCTCTCACTCCACCATTAATGCTCTCAAGCTCTCTTTCCCGATCTCTCTCTCTCTAGCCACTCAAACTTGTTGATTTGCTAGGGATTGAAGGAGGAGACCTAGATCTACACTTCCACCAAAGGATATTTGCTTCCCCATACTTTCTAGTGTGGATTTCATTACTCTTGGGTGTTTGAGCACCCTAGACGGTTGAGGTCACCTTGAAGCCATATTCCATTGTGGTGAAGTGTCGGACTAATGGGCCACGGGTAGGCCGACCCGGGACCCAGGATCTTTCAAGACATCGGGGCAGGCCGCGCCCCTCTGGCCTAGTCCTAGCCGGCGACCTTCGGAGAGGCCGAGTCCCAGAGGGCGATCCCCCGAAAAGCCGAGTCCCAGACGACGACTTTAAAGCAAGCCGACTCCCGGCTTGCGACCTCCAGAAGTGCCGACTATGGGAGTCGGCCCGCGACCTTTCACGAAGACCGATGCAGGGCACGGCCCCGACGTGGCCGTCCCTTCCTGCCTATGAGGGGTTGGCATGGCTCAAAGGAGTCAGACGCCGGGATCTCCGGCAGGCGCGCAGATCTGCCATGCCTCCTCGACCTCACCACAGCAGGTGATGCACTGTGCCCACGACGCCGGCCTGTACGGCCCAGAGATCATAGGGACACCCGTCAGTGGGTGAATTAGAGACGGCAGAGCGCCAGAAGACGGCCCTGAGGGAGTCGGCCTCCACGGAGTCAGCCGCCTCCCCACCAGGGCCCAATCAGCCATAAACCAGATTGGATGGGGAGTGGCGACAGTGATCGCCTGACAGACGGTGGCACTGTTGCCATGACCCCATGACCAAGCCTGCATCATCAGAAGTACTGCACAGTGTTCGTCCTGTCCGCGGGACCCACCAGTCGGCGGGCCCCAGAAGCCGATAGGAAGGACGGCGGCGTGAGAGATAGACAGCTGGGGGCCAGGCCCAGTCATATTACTATTGTACCCCCGGGGGGTAGGCCCATATAAACCCCCGGGGCACCCATGCAAAGGGTTGGGCCTTTGATAGAGTTAGACACATAGACAGGGGAGGAGAGAGCCAGCCTAGCTCCCTCCTGCCTCCCGATACAGCTCTAGGAGCACCCTTGTAACCATTTCGCCATAGTGACCATGCGGAGACCCCGCAGAGTAGCAAGAGGGGTGTTATCTCCCGGAGAGCCCCGGTTGGTAAGATTCGCGGCGTGCATGTTCGCGCCTCATCCTGCTTTCTGTGCACCGCGACGCTCTACTCGCCCCCACCATGATAAGCCTTCCTTTGGCATATGTCACACCCAACCCCCGACATTTGGCGCCCACCGTGGGGCGAGGTGCACCATCGTACGGAGATCTGTTCTGGAAGGGAACCCTTTCCCCCTGGCGAGCGCAGCCAGCCAGGCTCGCCAAATGGAGTTCAGACGACCGCACGCTTGGCGCCGGCCGCCAAGGCCGCGAAGCTGCCTCGCCAAACTTATCGGCGAGGTGCGCCTCTACGACGAGCCTGCATCCAGCGCAGGCACGGGTGGCCCCGAGAACCTTCTCGCGGGCCTCCTCGACCAACTCCACGCCGCCGGCGAGCCTGCAGAGACTTGAGTCCGTAGGCTCCTCCGACCGGCGTTGGTCGACTCCGACGCCAGATCGCTGACATCTTCCCCACCAACATGGTGGTTCATGACGAGCCGCTGCGACGAGGAGAGTGGCGGAAGCGACGCCACGGAGGTGCGCGCCATCAGCCACGGTGAGCACTCCGTGAAGAAACCAAGGACCCGCAGCCGCGCCCTTAAGACCCGACGCGCCCATTCCAGAGGACGCGACGACGAGACGCTGGAGGCACGCCGCTTCAGATCGCCGGCGCCAAGAAGTTGGCAAGCATGAGGCGCTTGTCGAGGCATACCAGCGAGATGGATCGCGCAGAGGCAGCTCGCCGCCCCGACCGCCAAGCCATCTAGGTGCGGTCCGGACAGGCGGCGCGCTATCGCCGACTTGCTCGGGCGTAAACGCCCTGCACGCCACCCCAGCCGAGAATAACCGCGCGCCAAGCGGCGATTAACGAGCTGAAGAACTTTGAGGGCGAAGAGCGCCGCAGATGACGGAGCGAGTCCAGCAGCTCGACGCAGCTTGTTGCGCTAAAAACGCGGCCGGGCGGTCACAAGCAGATGCGCCGCAGAGCAGCCAAACGACGACTTACCTCCCCGCCGAGATCAAGGCGCGACCTCCCGAACGCCGACTGGCGGAGTCCGCGGAAGGAAAGAGAAGGAGCCGCTGTCGGGCCACGCCGGACCTATATCACCATCGAAGCGACCAAGACGGCCGCCCGAGCAAGTGGAGCGGCGGACGATTATCGCCTCCCCGCCTCAAGAGAGCGGCGAAGTTTCTCCGCCACTGTTGAGCATCCGACTTTGAGGTCGCCTTGGCCGCCGAGAAGGAGTCGGAGAGAATGACGCCCACCATCGATCGACCGACTCCACCGATCCTCGGGCGCTGAAGAAGAAGATGAGTTGGGTCCGCTTTGCTTCGGCCCCAAGATCGAGACGCAGCCCTTCCCCAAAGGGTTCACGCCCCGAGACACGCCTAAATACACCGACCAGAAAGCCGAAGATCGGCTGATAGACTACTCCACGCCTGCTCAGATAGCAAACGGCAACCAGCGAAGTTGCCGTGAAGTATGTTCCTCTCATGCCTGTGGCACGGCCCGACATGGCTGAACAGCCCAAGCCCCGCAGCATCATTAGCTGGGTCGACTTCACCGCCTTCATTCGCAACTTCACCAGCACGCATTAAGCGACCTCCCAAGCCACGCTTAGCTCTCCTTGCGCAAGGCCATGAAGAATCAATGCGCGACTACCTCACGCTACCGGGGGCGAACTTCAAACTCCTCATGAGGGCGCACGAGGTGCAAGGCTATTGAGTACTTCACCGCCGGTGCTGAGAGGGCACCTCTCAAGCACAAGCTCCTCCGCGACGAGCCGTAAACCCTTGACGAACTGCTAGTCATAGCGGATAAGCACGCCACGGCCGATTTTTCTATGAAGACGGAGATTCAAGTCAACGCGCCGCAGCAAGGTGACTCCCGTGCTCCCGTAACTCCGCTAGAGACGCCAGCCGGCGACAAAGAACAAAACGACAACAAGCGCTGGGCCCCACAAACCGACTTCCAACAACCGGGTCGCAGCAGAGAAGATCGCCAATGGAGGGGCAGCTCCGCCAAGCGTAAAGGCGGCAAGTCCAATTGGTTGTCGGCTTTCCTATGAGCAAACTTTGATGGTCTCGCAAGTTCCACGCGCCGGGCCGTCAACCACACCACCAGTAGTGCCACTCGCTCGCCAAAATCGCTAAGGAGACGGCTCGCTCCTCCGGCCCCCAGGCCGCCGCCGCCGCTTCCCCAAAGAGTCGGGCGGCTCGCCAACCGGCGCGGTACAAGACGAAGTTCCCTAAGAGCACAGAGCTCACGAGTATTCACTCCAGGTGGTATGATGACCAAAGAAAGCGCCAACAAAGAAGAAGAAGTAAATGCAGTAGCAACGGATGCTCCAAAGTTCATGCATTGGTCCGAGAGGCCTATCAGTTGAAGTCAGGCGGATCACCTAGAGGTGATGCCGAGTCCAGGCTCCTATGCCCTTGTCTTAGGCGCAACCTCACATCGATAGGCGGGCCGCCTGCTCGCTGGTCCTGATAGACGGAGGCAGCAACATAAACATCCTATACAAAGACACCATGGAGAAGCTCGAATCAGCGAAGGCAGCTGCAGAGCAGCCGCACCGTGTTCCATGGAATTGTACCCGCCTCTCCTGCCACCAATCGGCAAGATCCTGATAGATGTCCTCTTCGGGGACAAAGATCACTTCCGCCGAGAGCCGGTCTGGTTCGAGGTGGTGGACCTGGAGAGCCCGTACCACGCTCTGCTTGGCCGGCCTGCCTTGGCCAAGTTCATGGCGGCTCCACACTACGCCTACCTTAAAATGAAGATGTTGAGTTCCAAGGGAATCCTGACCATTGTTGGCAACTACAAGAAATCATCCGCTTGCGCGGCCGAGAGCAGTCAGCTGGCCGAGTCCTTGGTGATCGCAGCCGAGAAACGGCTCCTTGACCGAAGTCGTATGGCGGCCCAAAGCAGCCAGAGATGTCGCCCGACCCCAAGGAGTCGGAGGTAGAAGGATCATTCAAGCCGCTAAAGAAACCAAGAAGATACCCTTGGACCCAGAGCACCCAGAGAGATACACTGTCAGAGGCACAGCCTTGACAAAGAAAGGAAGGCGAAGCTCGCCGATTTCCTCCGTGAGAATCGGGACATCTTCGCATGATCCCCAAGGACATGCCGGTGTACCGACGGAATTCGCCGAGCACAAGCTACACGCCAAGCCAGATATGAAGCCCGCCAGCAGCCCTTGCACCGCCTGGTCGAAGAGAAAAGAAGAGTTGTTGGAGAAGAGATAGCCCGGCTCCTGGCAGCCGGTTTCATCATGGAAGTGTTTTTTCCAGAGTGGCTAGCAAACCCGGTGTTGGTACTGAAGAAAAACAAGAAGTGGCGGATGTGCATCAACTACACAAGCGTCAATAAAGCCTGCCCAAAGGACCTGTTTGCTCTACCAAGGATTGATCAGGTGATAGACTCCACAGCCGGATGCGAGCTCTTGAGTTTCCTAGACGCATACTGAGGATACCACCAGATCAAGCTGAATCCAGCAGACAGACTGAAGACCGCATTCATCACGCCATTTGGAGCCTTCTATTACCTGACAATGACGTTCGGCTTGAGAAATGCCGGCGCCACCTTTCAGCGTTGCATGCAGAAGTGCCTGCTCAAGCAACTCGGCAAGAACGCCCACGTCTATGTGGACGATGTGGTGGTGAAGACAGAAAAGCGTGGGACACTACTGGAAGACTTCAAAGAGACCTTTAAAAATCTGCGCCGATTCCGGATCAAGCTCAACCCCGAGAAGTGCGTTTTTGGAGTCCCAGCCGGCCAGCTCCTTGGCTTCCTGGTCTCCGAACGCGGCATAGAGTGCAACCCTCACAAGATCAAGGCCATTGAGAGAATGGAGGTACCCAACCGATCGTTGGATGTGCAGGTTCACCGCCGCTTGGCATCCATCACCGATTATCGCCGGTCAGCAGAAAGCTCGCCTTGTATCAACCGATGAAGAAGACCACCTTTTTGAGTGGAACCACAAGGCAGATGAGGCATTTCTCCAATCGAAGAAGATGTTGACTACTCCTGTGTTGGCGGCTCCGACTCCCAAAGAGCCCATGTTTGTACATCGCCGCCACCACCGAGTAGTCAAGATACCATCGTAGTCGAGCGCAAGGAGGAAGGCAAGGCGCTCCCAGTCCAGAGACCGGTATATTACCTGAGCGAGGTATTGTCAACCTCCAAGCAAAACTACCCTCACTATCAGAAGGTGTGTTACGGCGTGCATTTTGCCGCCAAGAAGCTGAAGCCCTACTTTCAAGAGCATCCAATCACTTTAGTTTGCACTGCTCCACTCGCCGAGATCATTGGAAGCCGAGACGCCTCCGGCTGAGTGGCCAAATGGGCTATAGATCTAGCCCCTTACACCATCTACTACCAGCCCCGCACCGCCATCAAGTCGCAGGCGCTGGCCGACTTCCTCGTCGACTGGGCCGAGACCCAGTACCTACCGCCAGCGCCCGACTCCACTCATTGGCGGATGCATTTCGACGGCTCCAAGATGCGCGACCGCCTTGAGCCGGCGGGCGCCCTCACCTCCCCTAAGGGAGACAAGCTCAAATACGTGCTGCAAATCCACTTCGCCACCTCCAACAACGCCGCCAATATGAAGCGCCATCCATGGGCTCCGCTTGTTAAAGAACCGCATTCGCCGGATCCAATGCTATGGCGACTCCGACTTGGTGGTTCAGCAATCATCCGCGATCGACGCCAAAGACGCAAACATGGCGAAGCATCGCTTCTGGTGCAGCAACTTAGCGGATATTTCGAGGGTGCGACCTTCACGTACAAGAAATGACAACGATCAAGCAGATGCCTTGGCACGAAGTCGGCTCCACTCGCCAAGCGATACCTTCAAGCGCCGCCTCTTCGCCTCCTCAAGCCGCCTATCAAGCCTTCACCAGTCGACTCCATCTTCGTGCGGTTCCGCTAGAAATAGTCGGATCCGACTCAAGGCCCAAAGAAAGCACCTCAAGAAAGACACAGCTTGAAACCAGCCCGAGGATCGCGCCGATCGGCCTGGGACTTCTGCCCAGCCTGGGATCTGCGCCACCTGCCCGGGACTTCAGAGCTCAGCCCGGGATCTGCGCCCGCGTCTCGGGACTCCGAGTCTGCCCGGGATCGCGCCACTGCCCGGAGCTGCCCTAATCATCCCAGAGATTCCCTCAATCCAAGCAAACGGCAGAGACTCCAACCCCGCCTCCCCAGCCCAGCCACCCTTGTCCAATTCATGTGGTAGCAGCTTGAGGAGATAGTAGAAGACCTTCATGGGCACAGCCCATCCTCAAGTTTCTAGTGAACAAAGAATTACCAACAGATGAGATCTCGGCTCGGCAAGTGCAGCGCCGAGCAGCAGCATACACCATAGTCAACAGAGAGCTAGTCAGGCGAGTGTCACTGGTGTCTACCAGCGCTGCGTAGAATCAGAGCAAGGCCAAGCGATTCTCGTGGATATCCATCGTATGAAAAGTGCCACCATGCGGCTTCGAGGGCACTCAGGGCCAAAGCCTTTCTAAGACGGTTTCTTTTGGCCGATCGCCTCGAAGAAGCTAAAGAACTAGTCCAGAAATGCAAGGTGCGATGTTCCGCTTAAGCCCTTCACCGCTTCCGGCTGAAGACAATCCCCATTTCTGGCCCTTCGCAGCTTTGGGGCCTAGACATGGTAGGACTATTCAAGACGGCCCGAGGCGGCCTAACTCATCTCGCTTGTCGCGGTGGACAAGTTCACCAAGTGGGTGGAAGCAAAGCCCATCAAAAATTGAACGGGCCTACAGCAAGAACCTTCATTGCCGACATCACGGTGCGGTACGCAAGATACCGCACAACATCATCACCGACAACGGCACAAACTTCGCTAAGGGCGCTTTGGCTCGCTTTCGCTTGCTGACGCAGGCATCCGACTTGACTTAGCGCCCGCTGCCCATCCGCAGTCAAACGGCCAGGTAGAACGAGCCAATGGCCTCATCCTCGTCCGCATCAAGCCTCGATTGGTCGAACCACTCGAGCTGCTCGCCGCTGTTGGGTCAAGAGCTGCCGCCCCTCCGAGTCTGCGACAACCCCAAACAAGTCAACCGGCTTCACACCTTTCTTCCTCGCTCACGGTGCCAAGTCGTCATCCCGATGGATATAGAGTTCGACTCTCGCGAAGTCTCCATGTACACCAAGAGGAAGCCAAGAAGCACGCTTAAGACGGCGCCGATCTGCTGGAAGAGGGCCGCTGTTGGCACTCAACGGTCCGCATCTACCAAGCAGAGTCTGCGCCGATACTACAACCGCAAGGTCAAGCCAAGATCGCTCCAAGAGGGCGATTTTGTGCTCCGCTGATTTAGAGAACAGCCGCCAGACAAGTTGTCGGCGCCTTGGGAAGGTCCTTCATCATCAGCAAGGTGCTAGGGAATGACGCCATTACTACGATCGACGCCAGAAGCCTCGAAAGAAGAGGGACGACTCCGCAAACAAACAGCGCTGTGGAACGCTAATCTTCTTCAAGATTTTACAGATTGATGCAGTATGTATCGCACTACCCTCTTTGTATTAAAGTACTAAGACCTTAGGCCCCGTGACGAGCTCGGGACCGCTTTTTGATTATCTCGTATGATAAGAATTACGCTCCGAATATGCCGCTTTTTTTATCATATCGTTCGCACCGGGTCCGACTAGTCGCCCGGGACTTTCCGCCTTGTGCTATGGAATGCTTCATGCGGTCGTACAAGTAATGTGTTGCGCTCAAGCCGCCTCGTCGAAGCCGCAGCCGCAGAGCGCATCGCCTGTAGGCAGGAACAAGCAAGAACGAAAGCGACACATGAAAAATGGCTAAGGACCTAAAAGCTTACGATAGCCCAAGCCGCTACCAGCCTTCCCCACCGAGCCGACTCATGAGCAGTCGGCTCATTGCCTCGACTTTTTATCAGGACAGCCGACTCTCGAATAGTCGGCCTGTCGCTTTCTAGCCGATTTGCTGGAGAAACTCTAAATGGCTAAGTACTTGCCTTCCTGAAGTAGCCGAGCACTTGACTTGGCGATAGTCCGCAGAGCGGTTGCCCAGCCGGCAAGGCAGCAACTAAAGGAAGGCGGCAAAGGAAAAAGTCTAAGGAGCAATAAGCATGGAAAGGCGGAAATTAGATAAATATTTACATAGGTCCTCGGCCGAGTCTCCGAATAAGAATTCAGGATACACCCCGTGGGTGGAATTGTTCGAGCCTAACAAGTCTTTCAAAAAGATTAATGAAGATAGATAAACAGAAGCAGTCTAGGAGGCGGCCTTCGGGGCCGGAGGATCGGAGGTGACGGCGGTGTCGGATGCCGGGGCAGTCGGTTGGGCGGTCTCAGCCTGGTCGCCTTGTCCCCGCGCAGCTCGTTGCTGGAGGCACGATCGGGCTGAGGCTGGCCGCCTGCTTCGTCTTCTAGCGCCTCCTCCTCGCCTCCGTCCTCCGACTCGTCCTCCTCCTCGGCGCTGGAGTCAATCACCTCCGCCGAAGTCTTCTCAGACTCGGTTCATCCCGAACCAGTCCGGGCGGTGCCTCTCGCCGCCTTGATCACCGCCGGGCATGAAGACGCTGGTGTCCGTGTACTGGGCGATGGCCGCCAAGGCCGACAAGGGTGCCTTTACGGCCTCCAGCTCGGCCGGGCTTCGACGAAATGCGCCAGCGGTCAGTCCAGCCCGGATACCACGCCTTGACGAACTCCAAGGCCCGGCATGCTCCGGCCCGGGCCGAGGAGCCCTTCCAAGCCTCAAGGCGGCCGGCGGCGACTTCCAGCCAGTTGGCGGTCCGACTGGCGGTGCGAAGAGCAGGCACGTCCGGCCACAGGGCGGCAACCACTTGGGCACCGGCACGTTGAAGACGGCGCAGCAAGCGGTGAGCAGGACGAAGACGAGCCCCGATGCTCAGAAGCTGCTCGTCGATGGTTCGGGGGGCGTTGGCGGCAATCACCTCAACTTTCGCCCTTCGCGCCTCCCGAGCCGCCTCGATGGCCAGAGGGACGGCTTGTGAATGGCCGGGAAAGAAGTCTGCCAAGGCAGAAAAGAAGATAGTCGGGAAATCAGAAATCAGCCCGACACAGAGTCGGAAGACCAAAGAAGCGAAAAAGACTTACCATCGACAATGTCCTCCAGCTCGTGGTAGCTGGAGGTCAGCATCGCCTCCCAGTCGGTCCAGGTGGAGCTTTCGACCTCGAACTCGGCCATGAGGGCGACCTCCCGCGACTTGGCGTCGTCCTGCGCCTTCCAGAGCAACTCCTTCTGCTCGGCCAGCTGCGTCTCCAGCAGATCGCACTCTTTGGCGAGCCGGTTGCACTCCTCTTCCTTGGCACGACGAGCAGTGTTGGCCTCGCCCAGCTGCTCCTGGAGGGCGGCATTGGCGCCTGAAGAGCGAAGAGGAAGACAAGAAAGTCATCAGTAAGGTAGATCGCCGGGGAGATCCGGCCCGACCGCCGTGATCGGCCCAAATCTCGGGGATTACAGTTCTGAAGGCCAGTGCGCCAGGGAAGAAGAAGGAAAGTTGATCGCCGGAGATCCGGCCCGATCGCCAGCGATCGGCCCGAATCTCGTGGACTACAGCCCATGGGTGCGCCAGTACGCGCCAAGAAGGAAGAAATAACTCACCTCGGCTTTCCGTCAGGTCGGCGGTCCGCTTATTCAGCTCCTCGACGTTGCGGTTGAAGACAGTGGCGTGGAGATTTCCTGCAAAAAGCCGGCAAAGGCAAAAGTTAGTACTCGGAGCTCACTAGAGGGATTCGAACCGCCGCCAAAGAGCCGGCCCGAACTCGGGACTACACCGGTGGGTGCACTGTGGCGCCCTTCACAAAGAAAGATGAAATTAAAAAGAGAAAGGAACGCGTGCGGACGGATGTCCGTGACCGCCAGATGCGCTCTGTGCAGAGTTGAGGGCGCCGCTCTCCTCGCGCAGCTTTTGATCGACGCCCAGAGGGCTCGATTCACGGGCAGTGCCGCCTCCGCGCAACCAGCCGGTGGGCACGGCACTGGAGGCTTCGACGTCCAGGTTCGCCGAGCTGGCTGTGTGCCGCTTCCCCGAAGCCAAGGGCGCCGAAGCTCGTCCTCTTCAAGCCGGGCGGCGGTGAACGGCAACTTGAAGAAGCAGCCGCGCCTTGGCATCGTCCGTAGTCGGAGGATCCTGCAGGTCCACCGGCTACTTGCCATGTGGCCTCCTAGACGGAGGCGGAGGCGGCGGAGGCAGCGCGTGGGTGTCCGAGCCTGAAACGTTGCCGCCCTCCTCCGCGAGAGGGTTCTCGGCACCGACCTCTCCGGTCTGCCTCGTGAACTCCAGAGCCGGCGGCGCCGACGACAACGGAGGGACAAGCACGCCGATCGGCGACGACGACCTCCTCGGCGCAGGCCGCCACACGGCGGCAGTCTCGGCCTCCTCCTGTCTCCTCTGGGCATTGGCGGCCGCCTTCTCAGCCTCCGCCTTCTCGAGGCGCTCGGCCTCCTCTTCATCCTGCTTCTCCCATGCATTCCATTCCATCGCCACCCGAAGGTCGGCGGCGGGATCGACCAGCCGAGTATTGGCGGATGTCTCTACCGACCCCATGACAGAGGGGACGGCGGCTCTCTCAAGAGAGAGGAGAGCTCTGGAGAAGACCGGAGGGAAAAATCAAAGAAGACTCGGATAAGATCCAACAAAGAAAACGAAAGAGTGAAAAAGACTTGCGCGGAAACTAGCAGCGGCCTTCTCACTTCCCTTCGAAGCGGTTGGCCTTCGCGTCGCCTCCTCCCGCTGGTCGCGCGGCCGCCCTTGAACTTCTTTCGCTTGCCGGCGCCGCTGCCCGGCGTGACGCTTCTTGCGCCGACTTGGCCGAGGGGGCGCCTCGGCTGGCAGCGCTGATGACTTCACGCCGGCGTCGCCATCGGGCCGGTCGGCGAAGGTGGCCGATGGCTCGAGGCCACCGTCAATCCCCTCTCCGCCGCCTTGGCGTCGGCCTCAACGCCGCCGCCTCAAGTCGGGTCGCCGACATCACCGCCCTGCGACCGGGACGAGTCGTGGGCTCTCTCATGGCGCCGCCGCGGGCGCCGTGAGGGACTCGCCGTAAGAAACCAACGATGATTAGAGGCGGAGTCGGCTGCAAAGAGGATCAAGCTCTGAAGGATGCGACTTACCATTGAGGGGGTTGTCGCGCGAGTACGTTCCTTGCCGAACTGCCAGCTTCTCCGTGAACTCGCAGGTCTGGCGTGGTTCACCTGTTCGCCACCACTGCGGGCATTTCCTTGGTGCACAGCCGGCTCGGATCGTGGCGGCCGCCATCTGGCAGATGAGGTGAGGCCGCCCCGGTGGGAGGACTCGGGCGCCACGGCGGCGCCGAAGATCGGATCCGACGAGGCCCTCCGACTGCAGCATAACTCGGAGTCGCGCCACGGAGCCGGCTCCGGAGGGGGACAGCGACTTGGACCGGTGGGACCAACTGGCAAGCCTGCCAGTCAGAGGCTCGGGGTCGAAGGGCGGCAAATTGACCCAGTCGCCGTTAGTGGAGACGTTCTTCACGTAGAAGTAAGATCGCTGCCACATCTTCACCGACTTCACAAACGAGACGGGAGGGAAAGGGTTGTCGGCCGTCGAGTGCCGCACCGCGATGTAGGTGCCGCACTGAGCTGGCGTGCCGGCGGCCTGAGTACCGAGCTTCGAAGAGAAAAATTCTCCCACAGCTCGAGGGTGGGGAGAACGCTGAGGTAGCCTTCGCACAGAGTGGCGAGGCGAAAGCAGCACCACGCGCTTGGGGTGAGGTGGTGCGGTGAAGCTTATGGAACTCCAGGAACGAGCGGAAGAACCCGCCGCGGAAGCCCCAGCCCGCGATTAGGTGCGGCGGAAGACGACCCTTCGCCCTCCTCCGCGGGGCGGATCTCTCTGCGGTGCGGGACGGCGTGCACCAGTCTCGCGCCGGGAGGCGGCGGGTCCGGCGGAGAAACTCGATGTGCTCCGCCTCCACGTCCGAGCCGTCCCACACGCCGGAGCGCGAGGCGGGGGGCGCGGCGGAGGAAGAGCTCATCGCCGACGAGAGAGGATGCTTTGGCTCGCGGCAGAGGAAGAAGAGAAGGCAGGAGAGCGGGGGAGAGGGTGTGCATGCAGTGCCGCCCCGCTCCTCCCCGCCTATTTATAGCCCTATGGGCTGAGGAGCCGAGGGGGCGGACGTGGGATTAACTGCGCCCGAAGCCCCACGCCGCCCACGATTTACCCCACGAAGTTACGGCGCGCAGTAACAACGTGGGGATGCCAACCGTCCGCAGCCGCAGCGGATCCGCTCGGAAGCCGAGGCATGGTAATGGCGGGCCCCACCTGGCGGCCCGTCCCGTCGCGCGTGTGGGTGGGCAGACTATCCTCCCCACATGGCGCCGCGCGATAGGACCGTCTCGATGGCGGGGAAGCGATCCGACACGCCGCCGTTTTCCGCCGCGATTTACGAATAATGGCCCTTGTCAACAAGTCGACTTCGGCGAAGTCGGCCTAAAGAACCACGGCCGAAGTCTCGGACTCGGCGCTGGAAGATTGAAATGCTGAAGCCTCAAGAAGGCGGCGCCGCAGGCTTCACCAGCTCGGGACTCTTGTCGAGTAATGGGCCACGGGTAGGCCGACCCGAGACCCAGGATCTTTCAAGACATCGGGGCAGGCCGCGCCCCTCTGGCCGAGTCCCAGCCGGTGACCTTCGGAGAGGCCGAGTCCCAGAGGGCGATCCCCCGAAAAGCCGAGTCCCAGATGACGACTTTAAAGCAAGCCGACTCCCGGCTTGCGACCTCCAGAAGTGCCGACTATGGGAGTCGGCCCGCGACCTTTCACGAAGACCGATGCAGGGCACGGCCCCGACGTGGTCGTCCCTTCCTGCCACGAGGGTTGGCATGGCTACGATGAGCCGTGACGCGGGGATATCCGCGAGGCGCGCATCGCTGCCATGCCTCCTGACCTCGGCACCACAAGGCGTGATGCACCGTGCCCACGACGCCACCTGCACGCCCAGAGATCGCAGGACACCCGTCGCTGGGTGAATCGAGACGGCAGAGCGCCGAAGATGGCCCCGAGGAGTCGGCCTCACGAGTCGGACGCCTCCAGCCAGGCCCCATGAGCCATAAACCAGATTGATGGGGAGTGGCGACAAGTGATCGCCGACAGACGGGCGGCACCTGTTGTTATGACCCCATGACCAAGCTCTGCGTCATCGAGTATTGACAGTGTTGGCCTATCCGCTGGACCCACCATCGGCGGGGCCTGTGGCCGCAGGGAAGGACGACGGCGTGAGAGACAGACAGCTGGGGGCCACGCCCAGTCATATTACTATTGTACCCCCGGGGGGTAGGCCCATATAAACCCCCGGGGCACCCATGCAAAGGGTTGGGCCTTTGATAGAGTTAGACACATAGACAGGAGAGGAGAGAGCCAGCCTAGCTCCCTCCTGCCTCCCAATACAGCTCTAGGAGCACCCTTGTAACCATTTCGCCATAGTGACCATGCAGAGACCCCGCAGAGCAGCAGTAGGGGTGTTATCTCCCTGGAGAGCCCCGAAGCTTGGTAAGATTCGCCGGCGTGCATGTCTGCGCCTCATCCCGTTTCCAGGCACCGGCGACGTTCTACTCGCCCCCACCATGATAAGCCATCCTTTGGCATATGTCACACCCAACCCCCGACAGGAAGCTTCATGGTTTCATTGGGAGCCTCCGATTAAGTTATGGAGAGAGCCCCAACATTGTTTGTAAAGGTCCGGTTGCCGCCTTCAAGGGCACCAATAGTGGAATCACGGCATCTCGCATTGTGTGAGGGCGTGAGGAGAATACGGTGGCCCTAGTGGCTTCTTGGGGAGCATTGTGCCTCCACACCACTCTAACAGAGACGTACTTCCCCTCAAAAGGAAGGAACTTCGGTAACACATCCTCGTCTCCACCGGTTCCACTCTTGGTTATCTCGCTCCTTTACTTTTGCAAGCTTACTTGTGTAGTTCCCTTTGCTTGCTCATGTGATTGTTGTTGTTGCATCATATAGGTTGTTCACCTAGTTGCATATCTAGACAACCTACTTTGATGCAAAGTTTAATTTGGTAAAGAAAAGCTAAAAATTGTTAGTTGCCTATTCACCCCCCCATCTAGTCAACTATATCGATCCTTTCATGGGCAACGGAGGAGGAGCGCATGTGGATGCCCCTCTTGTTCTTATCCTCATACATGTGGAGAAAGAGCCTCTCTTATAAAGAGGTCCAACTCCCTCTAAACTAGCAATGTGGGACTAAACTTTAGTTCCACCTCTTGCCTTGCACGAATGGGATGCATGGGCCTCTAGGATTTATTAGGAATTTCTGAAACTGCTATTGGGCTAGGCCCAAAATAGACAAAATTCCAGCACAAGGAACCGTAGGCAAGCTTCCTTGAGTCGCTTGCAGCTATGCTGCTCAGCTAAGGCCAAACTAGTAGCCACCATGTTGGTATCAATTTTTCTGCATAAATTGTGCTCGCGTATTAATTTTAGCCTCTCAACGTTGTACCTGTCAACTGCCATGAGTAGATGGCTAGCCATCACCACATCTCGACATGCCTCACCTTGGTTACTAGGCATGTTTTGAAGATCGGGCAGCAAGTCGGTGTATATATAATGGAACAAGCACATGAACACATCGGGTTCCATCTCCATGATTTAAACGAGATTGTTGGCCTTCTCCTTCATGGCGCTGAGGAGCTCCGGCTTGAATACGATGACCTAGCAGCAAGGACGACCCTATGGGCCAAGAACTTGTCCCCGTCGACAAGAAAGGTGATGTCGGCTCCATCCATGCTCTCTAGGAGGTTGCCGAGATGCCGATGCAAGTCGCCAGGAGGAACCATAGTTTCTTGATGGAGGGTATTATTATTATTCTTGATGATAGTTAGGTCGCACCTGATGCTGAAACAGTCATCTATGATCGGGCCGCTCAAAAACATCCCGCCTCACAAAGTAGTCGCATGTTGAATCTTTCCGTTGGAAGATGCAATCAGCGACGGTACAGCTGAGTTTCTGTTCCGGTAGCCCGTCCTTTGAAAGTACGCAAAATTTGACTTCGGCCTTAATATCCTTGGCGTCGGGTGAATCAAGAACCATGCTCACGAGTATGTTGTAACCAACATGTTTTTCCGAGTCGTCACCGTTTCCGTTTGGGTAATTATAACATCCCAAATTTTCAATTTGGAATGTTATGCATTAGACCATCATTGCATATCATATTTTATTGCATTTTGGTTTAATCCTAGAAATTCTACACAACTCAAGGACCCACGGAGAGAGTTGGGAATTCCGCTATTTTCATATTTGAGTTTTCTCGAATTTTGAAAAGAGGATCGTTTGATTTTAATTATTTTCTCTTTGAATATTTCTTTTATGAAATTAAGAGAGAGAGAGAGAGAGAGGATAAAATGAATTCCTCAAATTAAAGAAATATTGGAGATTTAATATTAAAATCAAATAAGAATTTCTATTCGGAGTTTTATCGCTATTTTATTTGAATTAGGAAAAATATGCGTTTTCCAAAATTGCATTAGAGTCCCAAATAAATGTTCACCTTGTCCGGTAGATTTTTAGAGGACGGGGAAAATTTATTTCAGGATTTATGGAGTCTGTTTAGTATTTCTTTTCTTTGTTTTCCTGCGCGGCATAATTTTTTTTTAAAAGTCAATCGAGCTACGGGCCGTACCCGAGCCGGATTCCTTCGGCCGAGGGACTTTATAAGCCGCCGCCCGAGCCGCCCCGAGGCCCAAATCGCGCCGCAGCCCACCTCTTGAAACCCTAGCCGCCGCCGCTTGCGTTCGCCGCCGCCGATCAGCACGCCGCCACCCGCCGCTCACGCCCATATTTGCCCGACTCGCCGCCGAGCCGCTCATTGCCGTCAGATTTCACGGACCTCACCGGAGGAAGCCGTCGCCGCCTCGGTTTTCGTTAGAAAACCGTCGGTTTTTTTGAACCCGCGGTATTTTTAGATTTTTTTTTGGTTTAGTTATTTAGCGCACGCCCGTTCGTTCGTTCGTTTTAACAAACCGATTTCACTGTTTAGCCGCAGACAGTGAACGTTCGTTCGTTAGTCTGTTCGTTAGTTTTTCTTTTTCTCGGATTTTTCGCGATTATTTTCGATCGTGATTTCTGATCCGATTTTTGTTTTATTTTATCTTTTCGCTTGTTTATTGGAATCAGGTGATTCAAGCGCCTAGAGTTTGTCTCGAAACCCTCTTTCTATTTCAACAAGTTTTTGCTAATGTAGTATTTGACTTTAGTCCAGATTAGTAATCGAAGCTTGTTTCTTTCGTAGTTTGAGTTTTGTTGCTTCGTTTGATTTGATTCTTTTTGCAAACCAGAGTTCTTAAGTTGAACTTTCAGACTAGATCTTCTCATTTGAGTTTTACCCGTGCATCTTTGCTTGATTGCTTATTGTATGCTTGTTTGTTTGCGATAGAGTACCCGGAGTGCGAAGCGTGCTACTACGAGTCTCTAGGTTTTGCGGATCGTCAGCAAGGCAAGTAACACTTTGATCATATCTCCTTACTACCCAGTTTTATTGTATTAAATCAATCCTCAAACAATTGCATGGTTAGGATCTGATTTAAATTGTGGGTTTTGGAAGTAGATGAGGTAGTACCTACTGTCCTGTTTATTACCGAACCTTTGGGAGTTACTTCTGCGTTGCTTATATTGCTATGTTATGCTTGTAGACGTGGATTGGGTGAGTGTATCCATGACAGATGGTGAGTATTGTTAATTAATGGTTAACTTAAGGAGGCAACTTTAATACACATCTGGGTGGATTGAGGCACCTGGGGAACCTAGTGTTGCCTGTATTTTTTTGGAAATCCCGGGGTACCGTGTGATTCTCCTATGGACTGCCACCCAGGCTCAAAGGGCTCATAAGATTATTCATGCTAGAAACTTCCATGTGTAGCCACATGCCATTATGGGCTCTGGCATAGTTGAGTAAGTTGTGGGAAACCTTTCCATGATGGGCTAGCAGATGTAGGGGATTGTAGGTGTAGAGGCCTATTATCGGTTAAGGGGACCTCTTCGGAAAGACTGTGTCACGGTCATCCGTTTCATGAACATCATGTAGTGCGAGAAATCTAACGGACGAGATCAAGTCTTGGGGGGAAAAGTGCGCAAACCTCTGCAGAGTGTATAAACTAATCATGTTTAGCCGTGTCCCCGGTTATGGACATTTTGAGTATCTAGTTCTTGGATTATCATTTGGATCTCATCACTCTTAATATAACTTGATTGGGTTTAATGATGATGCTTAATTGGGATTGAGTTGGGTGAACCTTCTCAATGTTTAACAACTACCATGATAGTTAAATAAAATTTATTCCTTTGTTGTAGGGAAAAATTGGCTTTCCGCAAAATTTATTAACCATACAGCCTCCACCAGCCATATATGCATGTAGTGCTAGCATTAGTCTATTCATTACTCTTTTGTGTTGCCTTGCCAGCATATTCCATGTGCTGACCCATTTTTGGGCTGCAACGTTAATGTTGCAGACTTTTCAGACGACGAGTAAGGTGCCTTAGGTCGTGGTCTTTCACTCGGTGATGTTGTTGGAGTTGATGGACTCACTTTATCTTCCAAGCCTTCCGTTGTTATCGTATTAGATGGTCTTAAGCCATATTTATTGTAATAAGTTCTCTTTTGAGACATTCGATGTAATAAGTGTGTGATTGCTACTCTGTTATAAATCCTCAAGTACTGTGCGTGTCAGCATTACCGATCTAGGGATGACACTGATGCACAAAGATCAGACTATTTGAGGTCTGGTCGCTACAAGATGGTATCAGAGCTCACCCTGACTGTAGGACACAACCACTAAGCTAAAGCCCTAGATCACTACTCTCTTCTCATTTCTGACTCCTCTCCTTTTTCTACTCTTTAGGATGGCGGATGCAAGGATCAAGTTCATGCAACCGGATGAAGATACCCCTTTGGATGCCACTTGAAGGAAGTCACTAAGTACCTGAACATCGGAATACCAAGCTTCACTGGGACTTACAATGCCACTTTACCCGAAGAGGTGCGCTGGATGATTCAAGTTCAAGTTCCAGGAAGGACATTCCGCCAGTCACTGAGCCCATAGAGTTTTCCTTTGATGCACCAACCTGGAGTCTAGGAAAGAGTATGGCAGCCCATATCACCATGGGACGCATTGGAGATGTTTACCACAAGGATCTCAAGGATACTATTTATCAGATTTGTGGGCGCCGAGATGAGCAATGGGAGATGATCAGCACCAGGAAGGATAGATCGATTGCAGCTTTCATCCAGGAGTTAAACTAGCACATTCGACGCCAGGAGAACCAGATGTGCGCAGGCATGACACATTTGAAGAAGGCGATGACAAGGATCACAGAACTGGAGGAAGAACTCAAGGCTACACGCGAAGATTATGAGGAGGAAATTGTCGTACTAGTGGAGAAGAGTGACGACCTGACAAGGAAGCTAGGAGTGTTCATGGGAGACCCCGCGCCAGGAGTAGAAGACGATGGTTCCACTTGCCCGAAGAACTACATCATCATCCAAAACACCGACTCGGACCCTGACGATAGCGATGATGACTATGTTGATGAAGCTGGAGCGGATATCATGGAGTCTTTGACCGATCAATTTCTCTAGTCGACCACCATATCAGTAGTAGTATTCCACCATGTATATAGTATAGTCCGAGCACTTTTGTAACGTTAGTTCTAGACCGATTGTATGCCCTTACTTGATTGATTGAGTGATATGCTTGTGTTTGTCTCATGTGCATATGGGTAGTGTTTTCCCCATAGACCTCATTCTACTCTATTTTCTCACCTTTTCTAAACCCGACAGATGCCTCCGAGACGCGACAATGGATTTGCTTTCCCACCGGAGCTCACTCAGTTGATCCAGCAGCAGAATGCATTAATGTATATACTAGTCCAGAATCAGAATCAGGGGAACAACAACAACAACCCACCACCACCACCACTTGTTGATCATTTAGCCCGATTTCTAAGGCTGAATCCGCCGGTCTTCTCCAGTAGCACCAAGCTGATAGTTGCAGAAGATTGGTTCCGCAAGATTGGAAGGGAGTTGACCACTGCAGGATGCATAGATGCGGAGAGAGTGTGTTTTGCCGCACATCAGCTTGATGGACCCGCAGCATCATGGTGGGAGAATTTCACAGCCACTTACCCCATCGACACTATTACATGGGACCAGTTCTAGCAGGCTTTTCGCACTGCCCATGTATCGACAGGAGCTATGGCCATGGAGAAGCGCGAGTTTCGCAACTTACGCCAAGGAGGGCGCACCTTTGGCCAGTATGTGGATGACTTTAGTAAGCTAGCACATTATGCCCAGATGATGTCGCTACGGATGCAGCTAAGCAGGAGAAGTTTCTGGAAGGACTGAATGATGAGCTGAGCATGCAGTTGATGGTGGCAAATTTCAATAACTACCAGGAGTTGGTAGACAGAGCTCTCATGATTGAAGGGAAGCAGCAACAGATTGACAACCGCAAAAGGAAGTATGGATAAGGGAATTATAATTCTAGAGCTCAGCAAAGACCTCGTTTTACCCCGAACTCGGGAGGACCCCTTCAGCATAACCATGGAGGTCACAATCACACTGGAGGAAGTTCGCACAACCATAGTGGCCCCAAGAACGGGAACAGTAATGGAGGAAGCAACAGACAGAAACCGTTCCCACCCGGCAACGCCCGCTAAGAAAGATCTAAGGCATGTTACTTGCTACAAGTGCCAAAAGACTGGACATTACGCCAATGAATGTCCTGAAGCTAAGAATGGAAACGACAATGGAAGCTCTAGGAAGAAGCCCAACCCTTTCAACAGGGGACAAGTGAACCACGTTAACGTGGAGGAGGTTGAAGCCCAACCAGATGCAGTAATAGGTAAGTTTTTGGTTAAGTCATTTATTGCAGTCGTTCTTTTTGATACTGGTGCATCGCATTCATACATATCGAGGGGATTTGTTGATAAGTACAAACTGCCCACCAAAGTTCTTAGTACACCCATGTTAGTGAGCTCGCCAGAAGCAGAGTATATGGCAATCCAATGATGTTTTCAGATGTCATTGACCATAGGTAGGCATGTTTTCCCCTCAGATCTGATAATTTTGGAGTCGCAAGGTTTGGATGTGATTCTGGGTATGGATTGGCTATCAATGTATGGAGGAAACATCGATTGCGCCAGCAAGACGATTTTGCTCACCACCCCAGAAGGAAGAAGGATCAAGTATGTATCCTGGCATGTGCCGAATAGGACTCAAGTAAATTCCTTATCAGGAGTTGTACAGGAGGAAGTACCAGTGGTGAAGGATTTCCCGGATGTATTTCCAGAAGAGTTGCCAGGCATGCCACCGGATAGATACATTGAGTTTTTTATTGAGCTTTTGCCAGGCACAGGGCCAATATCTAAGAGACCGTATAGAATGCCTGCAAAGGATTTGGAGGAAATTAAGAAGCAGATTAAGGAGTTACTAGATAAAGGTTATATTCACCCAAGTTCATCACCTTGGGGATCACCAGTGCTTCTAGTGGAGAAGAAGGATGGATCGTTAAGGATGGTTGTTGATTATCGAGGATTGAACAAGGTGACGATCAAGAACAAGTACCCACTGCCGATGATCAATGATTTGTTTGACTAGCTGCAAGGAGCTAAGGTGTTTTCCAAGATCGATCTGCGATGAGGGTACCACCAGCTGAAGATTTGAGAGCAGGATATACCTAAGACAGCTTTTACCATGAGGTATGGGCTATATGAGTATACCGTTATGTCATTTGGCTTGACTAACGTACCTGCCTACTTTATGAACATGATGAACAAGGTGTTTATGGAGTTGGATAAGTTTGTCGTGGTGTTCATTGATGATATTCTGGTCTACTCGAAGAATGAAGAGGAGCATAAGGAGCATTTGTGTTTAGTACTTGGGAAGCTCAGAGAACATCAGCTATACGCCAAGTTCAGGAAGTGTGAGTTTTGGTTGAAGGAAGTTGGATTCCTTGGACATGTTATATCCGGAGAAGGAATAGTAGTAGACCCCACCAAGGTTGTCACTGTGAAAAATTGGGAAGCACCCACGTCAGTTGGAGAGATCCGGAGTTTTCCTGGACTTGCGGGATACTACCGGAGGTTCATTCAGAATTTATCGAAGATTGCAAAGCCTATGACGGAGTTGTTAAAAAAGGACACCAAGTTCAAATGGACTGAGGAATGTGAGTCCAGTTTTCAGGAGTTAAAGAAACGCTTGGTTACATCACCAGTATTGATTCTGCCAGATCAACACAAGGATTATGAAGTGTATTGCGACGCTTCTCATTGAGGACTTGGAGCCGTACTTATGCAAGAGGGAAGATTTGTTTCATATGCCTCACGACAGCTTAAACCCCATGAGTTAAATTATGCTACGCATGATTTGGAGTTAGCAGCCGTAGTGCATGCATTGAAGTCTTGGAGACACTTTCTCATCGGAAACCATTGTGAGGTATACACGGATCACAAGAGTTTGAAGTATATCTTCACGCAGAAGGAGTTGAATCTCAGGCAGAGGAGATGGTTGGAACTCATTAAGGATTATGATATGAAGTTGCATTATCATCCCGCAAAAGGCTAAAGTAGTAGCCGATGCATTGAGCCGCAAGAGTCATGTCAATACACTCATGACCGGAGAGTTACCCAAGGAGTTAGCAGAGGATCTTCGCGAGCTATGTTTGGAGATAGTTCCGAGAGGCTATGTAGCAGCTTTGGAGATTCAATCTACTTTGATGGATAAGATCAGAGAAGCTCAGAAGACGGACAAGGAGATAGACGAGATAAAGGAAAGGATGAGCAAAGGAAAGGCTAAAGGATTTCATGAGGATGAGCACGATACATTATGGTTTGAGGACCGCGTATATGTGCCAAATGATCCGGAGATCAGGAAGCTAATTTTGCAGGAGGCCCCTGACTCACCATATTCAATTCACCCAGGAAATACCAAGATGTATCTGGATTTGAAGGATAGTTTCTGGTGGACCGGAGTGAAGAAGGAAATCACGGAGTATGTAGCAGTTTGTGATGTATGTCAAAGAGTGAAGGCTGAAAATCAGAAGCCAACTGGATTGCTACAGCCATTGCCGATACCCGAATGGAAGTGGGATAAGCTAGGCATGGATTTTATCATGGGATTGCCCAGGACTCGTTCAGGATATGACTCGATATGGGTTGTAGTCGATTGTTTGACGAAAGTAGCTCATTTCATGCCAGTGAAGACCACTTACACCAGTGCTAAGTTGGAAAAGATATACATGACCAGGATCGTATGTTGTTTGCATGGAGTTCTGAGGACCATTGTATCAGATAGAGGAACCCAGTTTACCTCAAAGTTTTGGAATCAGTTGCATGAAACTTTGGGAACCAGGCTAGAGTTCAGTACAACTTTTCACCCGCAGACGGATGGACAGACTGAGAGAGTCAATATGATTTTGGAGGACATGTTGAGAGCTTGTGCGCTAGACTATGGTTCTAGTTGGGACGACAATTTGCCTTATGCAGAGTTCTCTTACAACAACAGCTATCAAGCCAGTTTGAAGATGGCCCCTTTTGAAGCATTGTATGGAAGGAGGTGCAGGACACCATTGTTGTGGGATGAAGTTGGAGACCGACAATTGTTTGGACTAGATTTGATTAGAGAGTCTGAAGAGAAGGTTAAGCTGATTTGCGATAGACTCAAGGTAGGCTAGTCCAGGCAGAAGAGCTATGCGGATTCTAAGCACAAGGAGACAGTTTACAAAGTTGGACACAAAGTTTATCTTCATGTGTCACCCATTCGAGGAGTGAAGCGCTTTGAAGTTAAGGGAAAGTCAACACCACGTTTTTTAAGACCATACAAAGTTTTGGAACATATGGGAGAAGTTGCTTACAAGTTGGAATTGCCCGAAGGATTGTCACTAGTTCACGATGTGTTCCATGTTTCTCAGTTGAAGAAGTGCCACGCAAAGATGGCTGATGTTCCTCTGAGAGATAATGTGCCACTTGAAGCGATTCAGTTGGACAACGATTTGACTTACGAGGAGAAACCAGTCAAGATGCTTGAGTTTGCCAGCCGAGTCACACGCAGCAAAGTTATCAAGTTTTGCAAGGTTTAGTGGAGCTACCATACCGAAGATGAAGCCACCTGGGAACGTGAGGAAGACTTACGGAAGGATCACCCTCACCTATTTTCTAGCCAACCCGAATCTCGAGGGCGAGATTCATCTTAAGGGGGGTACGTTTGTAACATCCCAAATTTTCAATTTGGAATGTTATGCATTAGATCATCATTGCATATCATATTTTATTGACTTTTGTTTTGATCCTAGAAATTCTACGCAACTCAAGGACCCACAGAGAGAGTTGGGAATTTCGTTATTTTCATATTTGAGTTTTCTCGAATTTTGAAAAGAGGATCGTTTGATTTTAATTATTTTCTCTTCGAATATTTCTTTTATTAAAATAAAAGAGAGAGGATAAAATGACTTCCTCAAAATAAAGAAATATTGGAGATTTAATATTAAAATCAAATAAGAATTTTTATTCAGAGTTTTATCGCTATTTTATTTGAATTAGGAAAATATGCATTTTTTAAAATTGCATTAGAGTCCCAAATAAATGTTCACCTTGTCCGGAAGATTTTTTTTTCGGATGGGGAAAATTTATTTCGGGATTTTTGGAGTCTGTTTAGTATTTATTTTCTTTGTTTTCCTGCGCGGAATAATTTAAAAAAAAGTCAACCGACCTACGGGCCGTACCCGAGCCGGATTCCGTCGGCCTGGGGGCTTTATAAGCCGCCGCCCGAGCCATCCCGAGGCCCAAAAAGCGCCGCCAGCCCACCCTGCCGAAACCCTAGCCGCCGCCGCCGCGTTCGCCGCCGCCGCCTTGCCGCATGCCGCCGTCGCCCGCCAACCGCCATCGCCGCCCGCCCGACCCCGCCCGAGCGCTCGCCGCCCTTGCCGTTCGCGGACCTCGCCGGAGGTAGCCGCCGCCGCCTCGATTTTCATTAGAAAACCGTCGGTTTTTTTAGAACCCGCGGTTTATTTTTTTTTAGATTGGTTTTTTTCCCAGTTTAGTTATTTAGCGAACGCCCGTTCGTTCGTTCTTTTTAACGAACGGTTTTCACCCTTTAGCGCGCAGATGTTAACGCTCGCTCATTAGTCATTCGTCGCTTTTTCTTTTCTCGGTTTTTCGCGATTATTTTCGATCGCGATTTCTGATCCGATTTTCGTTTTAGTTTATCTTTTCGCTCATTTATCGGAATCAGGCGATTCAAGCACCTAGAGTATCGTCTCGAAACCCTCTTTCTATTTAACCAACTTAAACAAGTTTTTGCTATGGTAAAATTTGACTTTAGTCCAGATTAGTAATCGAAGCTTGTTTCTTTCCTAGTTTGAGTTTTGTTGCTTCGTTTGATTTGATTCTTTTTGCAAACCGGAGTTCTTAAGTTGAACTTTCTGATTAGATCTTCTTATTTGAGTTTTACCCGTGCATCTTTTCTTGATTGCTTATTGTACGCTTGTTTGTTTGCGATAGAGTACCCGGAGTACGAAGCGTGCTACTACGAGTATCTAGGTTTCGCGGATCGTCAGCAAGGCAAGTAACACTTTGATCATATCTCCTTACTACCCAGTTTTATTGCGTTAGATCAATCCTCAAACAATTGCATGGTTAGGATCTGATTTAAATTGTGGGTTTGGGAAGTAGATGAGGTAGTACCTACTGTCCTGTTTATTACCGAACCTTTGGGAGTTACTTCTACGTTGCTTATATTGCTATGCTATGCTTGTAGATGTGGATTGGGTGAGTGTATCCATGACAGATGTGAGTATTGTTAATTAATAGTTAACTTATTGAGGCAACTTTAATACACATCTGGGTGGATTGAGGCACCTAGGGAACCCAGTGTTGCTTGTATTTTTTTGGAAATCCCGGGGTACCATGTGATTCTCCTATGGATTGCCACCCAGGCTCAAAGGGATCATAAGATTATTCATGCTAGAAACTTCTGTGTGCAGCCACATGCCATTATGGGCTCTGGCATAGTTGAGTAAGTTGTGGGAAACCTTTCCATGATGGGCTAGCAGATGTAGGGGATTGTAGGTGTACAGGCCTATCTATCGGTTAAGGGGACCTGTTCGGAAAGACTGTGTCTCGGTCATCCGTTTCTCAAACATCATGTAGTGCAAGAAATCTAACGGAGAAGATCGTGTCTTGTGGGGAAAAGTGCACAAACCTCTACAGAGTGTATAAACTAATCATGGTTAGCCGCGCCCCCGGTTATGGACATTTTGAGTATCTAGTTCTTGGATTATCATGTGGATCTCAACACTCTTAATATAATTTGATATGGTTTAATGATGATGCTTAATTGGGATTGAGTTGGGTGAACCTTCTCAATGTTTAACAACTACCATGATAGTTAAATAAAATTTATTCCTTTGTTGTAGGGAAAATTTGGCTTTCCCCAAAATTTATTAACCATACAGCCTCCACCAGCCATATATGCATGTAGTGATAGCATTATTCTGTTCATTACTCTTTTGTGTTGCCTTGCAGCATATTCCATGTGCTGACCGTTTCCGGGCTGCAACGTTCATGTTGCAGACTTTTCAGACGACGAGTAAGGTGCCTTAGGTCGTGGTCTTTCATTCAGTGATGTCCTTGGAGTTGATGGACTCATTTTATCTTCCAAGTCTTCAACTGTTATCGTATTAGATGGCCTTAAGCCATATTTATTGTAATATGTTCTTTTTTGAGACATTCGATGTAATAAGTTGTTATTCTGTTATAAATCCTCAAGTACTGTGCGTGTCAGGATTACCGATCCAGGGATGACACTGATGCACAGAGATCAGACTGTTTGAGGTTTGGTCGCTACAGTAATACACCACAAACCATTGGTGACCTCCAAAACTAAAAGGGGGAGAAGCCATGTACTCGCCCTTGTTGAACAGCCCCTTGGCTCTTGAGTGTCCATCTAGCTTGACCAAGTATGACCCTCTCTCATCTATATTCACGGCACAAACCTTGCACTCATCTGCCATTAATTATTATATCCTATCCTATTGCAGGGCTAATGGATAATGGTGTTGACGTAGACTGATTCTCGACGAAACTGCATGCCTAAGATGCGCTGCTTTTTCTGGCGAAACATGCACGCTGGTTGATTGTTACTGTATGTATTGCTCCTATGTGCAGTAAGACACAGCTTATATGACACAATTTGGTATTGTATACTAACTCAAATACAATGGCTAATTACCCCTAACGTCGACCTATGGCAAGAGGCCTTGTCTTTAACTAACTACTACTAGGATTATGAATATTACTCCGATACGGGGACGACTTTCGTGAGAAGCGGATCGACGGCTGGACGTGACCCATACTCATTTAACAAGCCTTAAGAAGCAAGGGGTACTATTTTGGAAGGTACATGGATGAACACAGGCACACATGAACCCACTTCGGAACACACGTTCTATGAGCGCTCAGAAGATTTCACGGAAAAATAACTTTTCTTTTGGCCTGTGCAAAAAGGACAAAATAATTTGTCGCGGAACGCTATTTAGGACCACTAAAAACTGTCTTTCTTGCCGACACAAAATAAAAACGACATTTCTTCCGCAAAACTTTGGGCCACAGACATATTTTGCAAACATGTACACATGAAATTTTGTTTTGAAATTTTTGGCATTTTAAAATACCTTTTCGAAAAGCAGGTTCATATGTACCCGGGTTCAAGATGTGCCTTCTCGTATCATTTTAGTTAAATTTCTTGCAAACTATTACAAGAACTGAGGCGAGCAAACGAAAAAAAATAGTACAACAAACATGCATCTCAGCAAATAGAAAATCCAAGCAACAACCAATCAGTCACATTATACCTGCAATCCAAACATATATATATATATAGAAGATTTTTGATTTTGATCAAAACAAACAGGCAACGAACATAGATAGTGTTTTTTCGGTTGTGGGCAGGTATACACATGCAACCATACTTAATAGAACCAAGTTGAAACATTCCTAAACATTAAACTAATTTACGAGCGACGATCAAGCCATACTATTAAAATTGCCAAGATAATATCCTTGGCTGCTTCGAGCGGAATTGGTATGGGCCTAGCAATGAGCCCTCTAAGGACAGACAGGCTGCCGCTTTTCAGATGCTCATAGCCATCACTTGCCATCATCGTCCGCAAATTGGAGGGAGAGGCAAGGAACTGCAGACATGCTTTCTTTAGCCCATGACAAGTATGCTGCTCAGCCAAAACCAAGCTAGTTGCATAGCTTGTGCTTGCTCACACTACTAGGAAAAACCCTAGTGGTAGCGCGGGTTTAAAGCCCACTAGTAGCGCATGCTGCCGCGCTACTAATAAGGCGCTACAGCTATTACTTAGTAGTAGGGTATGTGACACGCGCTACTGCTAAGACACATAGCGGCAGCGCTTCCTCTCTCCCGCGCTGCTGCTAATCTAGCTAGTTGCAGCATGTTTACTATCCACCACTACTAGTATTCTTTTTTCTTTTTTTATTTTTAGTGTATTTATACGCCGTTATACAAATTTTGGTAAAATATTAATTATGAGGTTTATATCATTATGTCCATAACAGTGTGTCAAATGAAGGTGGATTAGGTACAAGTGGAGGCAATATGTGGTGCATGTCAAAAGTATACTACTAATCCAAACTTGATCTAGTTTGGACTAGTAGTACTTTTGATGTGCACCACATGTTGCCTCCACTTGAATCTAATCCGCCAACACAAGCTATTTAATCATCATCATAGTCATTACCACCAACAGTATTTATTTAATCACCATAGTCATAGTGTAGCACATAATCATCTTCAAACTCATTCTAGCTAGCTAATCACCACCAACACTAGATGCGGTACCTATCTAATCACCACTAACACTAGCTAATAATAATCATCATAGTCATTACCATGAACACTAGCTATTTAATCATCATAGTCATAGTGTAGCACATCATCATCTTCAAACTTATTTCTAGCTAGCTAATCACTCCTGCTGGTCTCTCTCTCTCAGGTAAAATAATATAAAACATGTGTAGCTCTCCTCCATCAAGTTGGGGCATGCAGATGAACCTGTCTCCTAATCGTGGGCTGCACTTCTAATTTCTGCCCCTAGTACTTCCGTTCGCTCCTCCATCACAAATTTGGTCCAGTCTTTCACTATTAAGCATTCGTCGCTTTTAGAAATCCTGAATGCACTAAAGTGCATTGTAGGATATCTTGGTCGTAAGCTAACAATACTCATGGTACCTTTAGTCTCGATCCATGAGGCACAACATTCATCGGGAGTCCCTGTTGAAGAACATCGTATGGTAACATACTTAGCAATGAAGTTTAGCTTAAAAAATAATGTATGGAAAAGATGCACTGAGGACAAATAGTAAAAATCTTACCATCTTTCCTAAATAGATGTGACCGTAGTTCATTACGAACACTATTGGTCGCACGCGTTTTCAGTACTAACATTTCTAAGTGCAGGAAGAAAATTTGTCTTGATAAAGATCAAGATCCGCAAGCCATGAAACATAATGACTTAGCTCCTCGCATTTTAGTTCAGCCCGGGACAAGTAGTAGGTCCCGTCTACCAAGCTACTGGACATGTTTGCTTGAACAGAAATAAGCTGACAATAGAAATTAGTTGTCAACTATTTTTTAATAAACAATATCAAAGACATAAATATGGTTGAGAAAATCACATAATGGTATAACTGGAGGCGTCTGCATATCGAACCCAGATGTCGGTATTACCTTCAATATCATCTTCCGGACGAATATCAAGGGTGATAACCATATCAGGCTCAAATGCATAAGTCTTGCATAGTGCTCGCCATGTTTTGCATCCAAAATAGGTGTAGTCGTCTGCGTTGTATAATTTTGCGTGGAAAATATAACCATGCTCGATCTTCAAGTAAACTTTCTTTGCCTCCATAGTATGACTGAAACCTATCTTATCCGATACAAAAACTCTTGCATGGCAGGGGATACACTAGTAGAATAGTAAAAAAATTAAATTATAAGTTGAAGCAAATGAAGCAGATGTCATGCTTAATTATGAAAAAAGACTTGTCGTTGTGACTTACCGTATCCACTTCGAAGTTCTCGTCCAGCTTGATGCTGAAGAGCCTATCATCTAGGAAGATTCCGTCACACATGACGCGCTCGTCTTCGAAGTATTTGCAAATACCGAAATCCTTTTCGTCGTCGGACATTTCTTATGTTCATAGTTGAAACATTAATTGAAAATTGATTGAAGACAACTACCAGGATACTCAACACACAAATCCGGGGCACTCGATATTTCCTACATATTCTGGCACAAGTCATGCCAAAATTCACGGAAAAATCCGGCATGACCTTTGCTAAAATAGGACATATTGAGCGCCTGAAATTTGCCGGAACGGAAATGAATCAAAACTCCGGCAAAACATAGGCCACTCGGAGGTGTAACCTGCAAACATGACCGGCCACTTGGGCAAGCACATATCCTATTTGAGCAACACAAGATATACATTTCAAAGTATCTTATAGGACTCAAATTAGCATGCATTCAATAAGCAAAAGTGTAACACCCACGATGCGGCTATATCTCCCACATGTCGAAGCACGACTGAGAGGCATAACCGCATGGTGGTTTTGTCGCAAGAAGGGTCATCTTCACACAGTCCCATGCAATGAACAAGAATGGGATAAAGAGTTGGCTTACAATCGCCACTTCACACAATGACCATATAATTCATACATCATTCAGAGTACACACATAGTCCGACTACGGACGAAGCCAAAAGAAAAGAAGATAACCCAACTACTAGATCCCCGATTGTCCCAACTGGGCTCCATTACTGATCAACATGAAACGAAACATAGCAACGACCAAGATCTTCGTTGAGCTACCATCTGAGCTTGGTTGCATCACCTGCACTAGTATCATCTGCACCTGCAACTGTTGTGATAGTATCTGGTGAGTCACGAGGACTCAGCAAACCCATAACCATGGGTATCAAGACTAGCAAAGCTTAATGGCAAAGGAAGGGGTAAAGTGGTGAGGTTGCAGCAGCGACTAAGCATATATGGTGGCTAACATACGCAAATAAGAGCGAGAAGAGAGCAAACGGAACGGTCGTGAAGCTAGCAATGATCAAGAGGTGATCCTGAACTCCTACTTACGTCAAACATAACCCAAAACCTTGTTCACTTCCCGGACTCCACCGAAAAGAGACCATCACGGCTACACACACGGTTGATGCGTTTTAGTTCGTATCCGGTGTCACACTACTAGGGAAAAGCCTAGTAGCAGTGCGGGTTTTAGGCCTATCGATGGCGGGCAGGAGCGCCATCGATAAGGCGCCATGACTAATGCTTAGCAATAGCGCCTAGGCCCACGCCATCGCTAAATTGACTTAGTAGTAGCGCTTCTTCAGAACAACGCTACTGGTAATTAGTAGTAGCGCTTCTCCTTTCCCGCGCTACTACTATTATTTAGTATTTTATTTCTTTTATTTCATGTTGTATTCATACACCTTTACACAAGTTTTCATACAACAGGAATTTAGAGATTGTTTTTACATCATAATGAGCTATTACATCATGGGATGAAAGAACCGTGGACTAGTTTCAAGTGGATGTCCATCCACTTGAAACTAATCCGCGGTTCTTTCACCCAATGATATAATAATATCATCATCATCATCATATCATTAATAACTTATCATCATAATACATCATTGTCATATAACACCTCCTCAAGATCATCGTTTTCATCATTGACATCACATAACACCTCCCCAAGATCATCATTATCAACTCTAACACATTACCACATAATAAACATATTGTACCTCATAGGACCTATTACATTCGATTAAGACCTACTACATTTTCTAAGGTAAAATAGCAAAAAACAAGATAGCCCCTGACTCTCCATTATGGAGAATGGAGATTAGCCTGTCTCCAATTCTTTCCTTTCGCTGAATGTTACTTCCAAGAACCTCCTTGCGAATGTCCATACATTTCTTCCATTCTTTGATGAACATGTGTTCACGGGTTTTAGAAATCCGATATGCACAGGTGAAATCTGATATGAACATGTGTTTACCTGGCAGTATGTTCAGAACTGAGAGGCAACCATGCAGAGACATCATATGAGGCACACAATCCATCGGGAGTTTCTGTTGAAAAACATAATAATAACTTTGTAGTTAGCAATGATGTACTAGTTTTAGAAGTATGCAAAAGATGCACGGATGTCGTAATAGTAAAAAATCTTACCAGGGTATCTCCAGAGAAGTTACCGTGGTTCAACACATGCACTAGTGGCACGTATTCACCATAATTTGGAGGAGTTCGATAATAGTCATTGTAATTCTCAAGAAGAGTACAAAATGCGATCAGATGATTTTGCTCTTTATACGTTAATTTGGTGCCATCGGTGTAGTGGGTTTTATCTACCATCTTCCGCACAGTCTTTGAAGAATCAAAATAAGATGTCAATGGAAATAAGCTATCAACTATTTTGAAATAAACAATATAAATTAGTTAATAACTATGTTTGAGAAACTCACATAGCGGTACAATCGGAAGCGTATCAACAAGGACCCAAATGTCCATATTGTCTTGCTCGATGTCAGGATCACCAAGATCCATGGTGACAATCATACCCTCATAAAAACCATACATTTTGCAAAGTGCTTCCCAATTTTGGCAACCAAAATGGGTTACGCTCTGAGCATTGCACAGATTTACTTCAAAATCCATATCATGATGGGTCCTTAGGTGTATTTTCTTTGTTTCGAAATTTTCATGGTCTTCAAAACCCATCCTCTCCAAGACATAGCGTCTAGCATGGCATGGGATAAGCTAGTCGAATTGTAAAATATGAAAATTAGACGTTGAAATAGTTGAAGTCATGCTTAATTAGAAAAAAACACTTGTCGTTGTTGCGTACCGTTTCACAATCGAAGGTCTCCTTGAGCTTAATGCTGAAGCGCCGATCTTCGTCCAGCCGAACGAACTTGTCGCACATACCTCGATCGTCGTGGCACCAGCTACACTCCCCCGGGAGACCGTCGTCGTCCGAGTACGACATTTCCTACAATCATAATTCAAAGATTAAACTTGTACATATTCTAGCACAAGTCATGCCAGAATTCACGAAAAAATCCGGCATGACCTTTGCTAAAAAAGGACATATCGAACGCCTGAAATTTGCCGGAACGGAAATTAATCAACACTCCGGCAAAACATAGGCCACTCGGAGATGTGAACTGAACATGAACGGCCACTTGGGCAACCACATATCCTATTTGAGCAACAACACAAGATATACAAGGATATTTGGCTGGTCTCACCTCGATGTCGGAGGGGGTGGATCGACGACGGCGGGGATGTCGGAGGTGGTCGGTGGACGGGACAACAGTGGTCACTGAAACCATATAAGTTATCACTAATACATCCCGAATAATTGCTTAAACTAAAAATAACAACAAATATGACATGTTCAACTAGTTTTATTAATTCAACTAGTTCTTACTAAATATAAACTTACTATAAATAGAAAAAACTAGTTCTTTCTAAAAATAAAGTAGTTCAACTAGTTATATTAATTATCTTACTAAAAATACATTAGTTTTATTAATTCAACTAGTTCAACTAGTTTATTAATTTACTTACTAAACTAGTTCAACTACAACTAAAGTAGTTCAACTACCACTACTACTACTAAAAATCTAGTACTAACTAAGCAACATCTAGTACTAGCTATGAACCCTAAATTAACATCTACTACTACTAAATCTAGTACTAACTAGTGGCAGGGGTGGGGGCGGCGGAGAGGTAGCTAGGGGCGGCGAGCTCGAGGGCGGTGGGAGGAGGGCTGCCGGCGGAGGAGGAGGAGGGCGGCAGAAGGAGGGAGGAGGCGGCAAGGAGGAGGGAGGCGGCCGCAGACGGAGGGAGGATGTGCGAGGAGGAGGGAGGAGGGACGGAAGGAGGAGAGTACCTCGGCGGCGGACGGACGAAGGCGGCGGTGGCGGCGACGCTCGACGATGGTTATGTGGGCGAGAGTGAGAGTGTGAGTGAGAGGGCCGGTCGTGCGCGTGGGGATAAGGTAGGGATAGTTGTAGCGTGTTTTCCAAAACGCGCTACAGCTAATCTGAATAGCAGTAGCGCTGTTCAGTATAGTGCGCTACTGCTATAACTAGCGGGGGGGCGAGGTCATGGCAACTATAGCAGTAGCGCTGTTTGCGTTGGACGCGCTACTGCTATTTTCCTGGCAGTAGCGTGTTTTGATAACACGCGCTGCTGCTAAATAGCAGTAGCGTGGTATTTTGAAGAGCGCTACTGGTAAGATTCTGTGTATAGGCTTTTCCCTAGTAGTGTCACGTTATCTACAACCGGACATTAACAAATTCCCATCTGCCTCATAACCGCGGGCACGGCTTTCGAAAGTTCAAACCCTGCAGGGGTGTCCCAACTTAGCCCATGATAACCTCTCACGATCAACAAAGGATATTCCTTCTCCCGGGAACACCCGATCAGTCTCGGAATCCCGGTTACAAGACATTTCGACAATGGTAAAACAAGACCAGCAAAGCTGCCCGAATGTGCCGACAAATCCTGATAGGAGCTGCACATATCTCGTTCTCAGGGCACACCGGATTGTCCAAACTTCCGGTAGGCCAGCCCAGAGTTGCCCCTGGTGACCACCGGCGGCTGACAGGTTGGACCAACACTCACGACGAGCACTGGCCCGGAGGGAGGAGGGTAAAATAATATGACCCTCAGGAGCGCGACTCCCAAGGGAAAAAAGGCTAGGTGAGGCAAATGTAAAACCAAGGTTGGGCCTTGCTGGAGGAGTTTTATTCAAAGCGAACTGTCAAGGGGGTCCGATAAATCACCCAACCGTGTTAGGGACGCAAAATCCGGGAACATAATACCAATATGACGGAAACTAGGCGGCAAGGGTGGAACAAAACACCAGGCATAAGGTCGAGCCTTCCACCCTTTTACCAAGTATATAGATGCATTAATAATATAAGAGATATTGTGATATCCCAACATAATCCTGTCCACCATGGAGCAATCTTCATCTTCACCTACAACTAGCAACGCTATAAGATGGGCTGAGCAAAAGCGGTAACATAGCCAAAACAACGGTTTGCTAGGAAGGGTGAAAAAGGTTAGAGGCTGACATGGCAATTTGGGAGGCTTGAAGAGCAAATGATAGGTAGCGCAGCATAACGATAGAACGAAGCAACTAGCGTAGCAATGATAGTAATGAGATCCAAGGTGACGGTCATCTTTCCTGAAATCCCGCAAGGAAGAAGAACGAGTCCATGAAGGAGACGAACGGATGAAGCCGAACCAAGTGTAGACGAACGAATCCTCACGATTGCAACGAAACAGGAACTAACGAGAAGGAGCACAACTGGAAAGAAGCAGACAACAAGGTGAACACACAACACATAAGCATGACATGATGCTCAACCAAGTATGATGCATGACAAGGCTAGATGAGGCTACTCATGGAAAGAGATGATGCATACAAGAGCAACACTTCAAAGCAAGTTTAAATGAGGCCGGAAACAACATATAACAATTCCGGTAAGTCCTCATATGCAAATTTAGAAATTGGTCCAGAACTGAATAAACCTTATGTTCAAGTTGTTAAACAGCAAGTTAAGAGGCACCAAGATGATCTACACGAGATTCTAGTCAAGTTACATATAAAGTTCATTTAATTCGGAGCTACGGCCTAGAAGATATGAGCAAAACAAGTTAAACATGGCATTGATGCAAAATGCATACAAACATCAAGCAAACACTCTCAAAACATGGATGCAACATTATAATATGAAACTTCATGCAAAATCAAGCAAGTTTCATATAGAGCACACTCAAAACGGAGCTACGGTTCAACACATACACACTATACAAGTTTAAAGGACAAGCTGTCCAAAACAGCAACAAGGCATCTTACAAACATCAAAACAATATGCTACAGCACCTCAACATGAGAACAAAAGGCATGGGCATGAAGTACAGGTAAAGCATAACAAAACATGAACAGTGAGCTATCTCCAGAAAACACTAGAACATGCTCAAAAGCACATGGCAAGATTGCAAATAATAACAGTTTACAGACTTAGCAGAAATAACATCAGCTTGCAAAGTTTAGAGCTATCAAACAACATGTTACAGGACCTTAACATGGCAAACAAAGGCATGGCATGCTAATACTAAAGAAAAAGAACAAAACTCCCTTACTGAACTAGTCCCAAGGATCAACAGAAAAGATGGTAGCATCCATGCAAACATGGCAAATGATATGACAGATTCAGACATGGCAGGAACAATGATAAGTAGGCATGTTGGTGAGCTTGTACAACTCACCAAATAGAAATACATGGCATGACAAGGCAACCAACATTAATAATACATGTTTATGAAGCTAAGAATGGGAATAGAATAGTCATAGGGTGCATGGATCACTAGCAAAGCTCATGGCAAAACTGAACTTAATGTTAACAGGCTGACAGCAACATTATTTAGCAATTTGAGAGCAAGATTACAACAAACTACAGCAGGCCATAAATGCAAACAGGGGCATGGATGGATATAGCATGACATGTATAACAAAACATCCTTAGGGAACATCTCCAGTTTATGCATAGAAAGACTTGCAGCAGCAGGTTTACATAGCATCATGATATAGCAGATTCAGCCTAGCAAAACAGCAACAGCAATTACCCTACTTCACGAGCTTGAAGCACTCACTACAAGACCCACAAAAAACATGGATTTCACCACTGTAAAGATGGCATGACGTAGCTCAAAACTCATGTAGACATCAAGCTCATAGGATGCACACACAAAATGCAATGAAAAAGACAAATCACCAAGTTATAACAATTTCAGCAGGTTAACATCATATAGCAATCTTGCAACGATGATACAGGTATCAAGATGAACTCAAACAAGCATGGCACAATGTAATGAAATGAAGATCACCTCATGATGAACATTTTGATATATCACACGCACGAAACGGAGAAGTATGCAGAGAGCTATGGCATGATGAATCGGGCATGAAAATGTCTAAATATTCGGGGACTTGGAAGAAATATACCCTCTGAGATCTAGGGTTTGCGCGGATGACGAGGACGGCTGGGGTTCTTGCCGGATTTGAGGGGAAGGCAGTCGGAGAGGTTGGGTCTTGGCCGGATTTGGCCGGATTCGGTCGGATCTGGCGGCGGGGCGGCGCGGGGGAAGGACGGCGGCGCAGCGGGCTCGCCAAGATACGAAGGCTACTGGGCGGAGGCGGCGCGGTCGACGGGCGGCGTGGTCCGCGGGCACGGCACGCTTAGGCGCTGGAGCGCCTGGGCGAGATGGGCGCCTGCGGGCTGCGGCGACGGTGACCTGGGCCCGAGAGGGCCCGCGATAGGCCTCTAGGGCCGCGGCAAAGTGGGCGCTGGGGAGGGCACGTGGCGGAGCAGGACTGGCCCTCAGGGGCGGTTGGATCGAGCAGGCACAGTGCAGCGGCGGGAAACAGAGGCAACGGCGGCGGCTTGGCGCTCGACTCGGCACGGGCGTCTCTCGGCGAGATCCGACAAGGGGACGACAAGGAACAGCGGAACCGGGCGGTGCAGAACGGATCTGATGGCGTGAGGGTCGTAGGGCTCCGGCAGCAGGGAGGCGCTTCCATGGTGAGGCAGGGGCGGTTGACGCGGTCGTGCATGGCTGCTGGAGCTCCTCGAGCAGGGAAGAAGCCGGCGGTGGCTGGGTCGTCGGGGACCTCGTCGGCAGCACTAACAGGAGGGGAACGCCCAGGATACAAGGCGGAGGACGCGCGGGCTCGTCTGGTTCCTGTCCCTGATGAAGAAAGACAGAGAGAGGTGAGATAGAGAGAGGGAAAAACAGGAGAAAGAGAGGAGCGGGACAGGGCCGGTCCTGGGGTCAAGGTCGCCGGATGGACGAGAGGACGCTCGGGCCTCGGGAGCAGAGGAGGTGGCGGTGAAGGCTTCGACTGCTGGGGAAGAAGCAGCGGGTAGGAGCGGCGGCGCAAATCAATGGAGATGGTCGGGGCGAGGTGGATCGAAGGGGGTGCTGGTTGGCCTGGTGCTGAAAATGAGGGACGGAGAGAGTGGATGTGGGTTGGATCCCGAGGAAGAGGAGTGGCGGCGGCGAGGAGGATTGATGGATTGGGCAGGATAGGCTAGGGTTTGACTATTTAAATAGCTAGGGGATTAGGGTAGGGGTTAAGTCGGTCCGTTCGATCGTAATCGGGCGGTCGAAATTAAATAGGTAGGGAGTCCAAATACGAAAACGGAGATTTTTTATAGATGTTTGGGGATGATCCGAACCCAATGGTGATGACTAAGCGGGTCGGGTTGGGGCAAGTTTTCAGACGCGCGCAAGAGGGGGTGGTGGTTGTCAGAGAGGTTAGGTGGTTTGACAAGAGGGAGTCAAAACCCGGTTGGACTCGGAGCGGTCACCGAAGGCAATGGGGGAATGCGGCAACTACGAACGGATGCAAGCTTTTTGAAAACATGCATATGCAATGCGCATGATGCTATGAGATGAGATGCATGACATGAACAAAATGCAAAACAAAGGACAAAAACCCAACCACGAATGAAATAATATATCACATAGCTAGAAATGGCAAGAGTTGGAGTTACAATTATGGAAAGTTACATCCAGGGTGCTACAACACTCCACCACTACAAGAGAATCCCGTCCCGAGATCTTAGGACCGAGACGGAAGGGGAAAAGGGATGAGGTGAAACAAGAACTCAAGAGAAGAAGCAAAAAATCGAGAGCACTCGAGAAGAAGAGAGGAACTACGAGAATGATGAGAACCGAAAGCTCACGCAATCAGATAGACTATGAAACCACTCCGGTTAGAACGAGATAAGAAACGAATAAGACTGATAGGATTTAGGCAGCACTCTGGCTGAAACATGGAGGAATAGAACACGAGCTTGAGAGGATGGAGTGATACTTGATGAAGACATGACACAAAACCTCCAGAAAGAATTGAAAGAGTTGAATGAAAAGAACGGAGAAGAAAATGACAACTTGTGCCACGAATGAAATTGAAAGCATCTTTAGAAGGAAGGTTTAAACGGAGTTGTTGAGAAAATCAAAAACGAAAAGAATAAGCTTGTTGTGGTCTTATAGGTAACATCTCAAGATCATAAGGTGATAACCGGCCACAAACGGAAATGAATGGATAGCTAAGAAGAACGAAGAAATGCAAAACTCCACTTTAGAAGAATACGGAGAATTACTTGCACTTCGAGATGCAAGAAGAAAAGATACTTGAACTCCACCTACAAGATCTTGATGAACTCTTGAAGAATGAATTAAGTCATGAAGAACCACCGTGAAGAACTCCGGTGACAAAAGGATGATGAGATAGAATGAAGGAAGAAAGAATAAGATGAGCCTTGCGATGATTTAGATGGAGGTTCCGACGAAATGGCTGAGGAAATTGAACTCCGGAAAAGAAAATATGAAAACACTTGGAACTAGAATTTATTCACCAAGAACAAACTTCGAAGGAAGGGATTAATCACTTGGAGGAAATAAGAATAAGATTTATTGTATGCTTATCCTTCATCAAATTAAATTGATGACAAGCAATGGATTTAGCATACTACTTATTCTTGTTGGAAAGGATTAAGGGGGTGGTATATGGCGCAAAACTTGAGAAAGTCTTCATGAACCACTGGTAGGATTTGGAAAGAACGAATGAATTAAAATGATAATCAAGGGAAAAAGAATCTTGAACGAACCACCATAAGAATTCGAAAATGACCGATGAAAGAGACTGAATCACCGGGAAGAATTAGAAGAACCAATGTGCTAGAGGGGATTTAGATGCAAAAGAACAAAGAGATCATGACCTAATTAAAGAACGCTTGAACGAAGCACCGGGATAATTGGGTAACGGTAGCCGAAATGTGAGGACGAATAATTCTAGAATGATGGCCTCTGGTGAAAAGAAACGGGAAAACAACTCCTGACATACACTGGATGGCCAAGAAAGAATATCTAACTAATGGAATAATTCGGGAGGATAACATGAAGCTAGAACTGCGAATCTTCGAGAACAGACAAGATTTAGAGGAAAAACTCTTCTTCGGTCTTCAAAAGTTGAGAATGACAACGAGAAAGAACAACAAAATTGCTGAGATACTCCGGGAGATTGAAAAATGAAGAGGTTGAGCCAACAATGAAAAGAATTTGAACGAGATCTTGGAGAACATCTGACTGATGAAATCCATTCTTACGTCACCTTGAAAAGAATTTGAGAATAACTCCGGGGAAATTAGAAGAGTCAGGTAAGATCCTGGGAAAAGACCTGGGGGTTAGGGCCCACTAGAAGAAAACACCGTCGGAAGGGATTGTTGAAGAGATAGATGATGCACCGGAACAATTGAAATATTTGAATGAGGTGACAACCTCGAATTAATTGGAACACAGATGAATCTCCTTAGATGTCTTGAGCACTCCGGAAGGATAAACTGGCGAGAGGCAAATGAACAGAGAAAACACTTGAGCCGAGGGAAAAGAATATGATCAACCCAAAAAACTTGAATTGAGTGCACCGGAAAAAGAAAGGGATGAAGAATTACGAACGAGACGAGAATTCACCGGTTGAAATAATTTACGGAAGACTGAAGAGGTTCCGCACGAATGAAAGTGATGCTCGAAAGAGACTCCGGTTCCGGGAAGAAGAGGGTGGGAGGGCGGGAAAAACAAAGGCATCTGGAGGGGAGAATCGATGAATAACTTGAAGAGAAAACACCAGTTGAAAGACTGCAAAGGCTTCGCACGAGTAGAATGGATACTCGATTACGAACTCTGGTTCCAAGAAGAAAAGGGGTGGGCGGGTGGGAAAAATAAAACAACTAAGGATTGAACTTGGCAACGATGAAGTGGCTCGAGTCAACTTGACGAGAAATGCACCGGATAAAAAGAGATGAGAACCAACGATCGGAAAACCAACTGCGTGATCCTAATGAAAAATTTGAAGGGGAAGAGGAGTAATTCAAAACACCTACGACAAGATTCCTCACCAGAGTGACGAAGAGGCTGAGGAGTAAAAAGAATTCCTACTCTCCTATATAACTAGACTCCAAAAGCAGTTTTCTTCTAGACTCAACAACGGCCAAACTACGCGATCAATCAAGGGGGCTCCGATGGTCGATCGAGGCTCTGATACCAACTTGTAACACCCACGATGCGGCTATATCTCCCACGTGTCGAAGCACGACTTAGAGGCATAACCGCATGGTGGTTTTGTTGCAAAAAGGGTCATCTTCACACAATCCCATGTAATGAACAAGAATGGGATAAAGAGTTGGCTTACAATCGCCACTTCACACAATGACCATATAATTCATACATCATTCAGAGTACACACGTCGTCCGACTATGCACAAAGCCAAAAGAAAAGAAGATAACCCAACTGCTAGATCCCCGATCGTCCCAACTGGGCTCCACTACTGATCAACATGACAGGAAACATAGCAACGACCAAGATCTTCGTTGAGCTCCCATCTGAGCTTGGTTGCATCACCTGCATTGGTATCATCGGCACCTGCAACTGTTGTGATAGTATCTGGTGAGTCACGAGGACTCAGCAAACCCATAACCATGGGTATCAAGACTAGCAAAGCTTAATGGGAAAGGAAGGGGTAAAGTGGTGAGGTTGCAGCAGCAACTAAGCATATATGGTGGCTAACATACGCAAATAAGAGCGAGAAGAGAACAAACAGAACGGTCGTGAAGCTAGCAATGATCAAGAGGTGATCCTGTACTCCTACTTACGTCAAACATAACCCAAAACCGTGTTCCCTTCCCGGACTCCGCCGAAAAGAGACCATCACGGCTACACACACGGTTGATGCATTTTAGTTCGTATCTGGTGTCAAGTTATCTACAACTGAACATTAACAAATTCCCATCTGCCTCATAACTGCGGGCACGGCTTTCGAAAGTTCAAACCCTACAGGGGTGTCCCAACTTAGCCCATGATAAGCTCTCATGATCAACGAAGGATATTCCTTCTCCCGGGAAGACCCGATCAGTCTCGGAATACCGGTTACAAGACATTTCGACAATGGTAAAACAAGACCAGCAAAGCCACCCAAATGTGTCGACAAATCCTGATAGGAGCTGCACATATCTCGTTCTCAGGGCACACCAGATTGTCCAAACTTCTGGTAGGCCAGCCCAGAGTTGCCCCTGGTGACCACCGGCGGCTGACAGGTTGGACCAACACTCACGATGAGCACTGGCCCGGGGGGGTAAAACAAGATGACCCTGAGGAGCATGACTCCCAAGGGAAAAAAGGCTAGGTGAGGCAAATGTAAAACCAAGGTTGGGCCTTGTTGGAGGAGTTTTCTTCGAAGCGAACTGTCAAGGGGGTCCCATAAATCACCCAACCGCGTTAGGGACGCAAAATCCGGGAACATAATACCGATATGACGGAAACTAGGGCGGCAAGGGTGGAACAAAACACTAGGCATAAGGCCGAGCCTTCCAACCTTTTACCAAGTATATAGATGCATTAATAATATAAGAGATATTGTGATATCCCAACATAATCATGTCCACCATGGCGAAGCAGGGCGGTCGACGCGGTCGTGCGTGGCTGCTAGAGCTCCTCGAGCAGAGAAGAAGCCAGCGGTGGCTGGGTCATCGGGGACCTCGTCGGTGGCACAAATAGGAGGGGAACGCCCAGGATACAAGGCGGAGGACGCGCGGGCTCGTCTTGTTCCTGTGCCTGACGAAGAGAGACAAAGAGAGGTGAGACTGAGAGAGGGAAAAACAGGAAGAAGAGAGGAGCGGGACAGGGCCGGTCCTGGGGTCGAGGTCGCTGGCTGGCACGCTCACCGGGGCGGCGCAATGACAAGGGGCTCATGCTCCTGGATGAGAGGACGCTCGGGCCTCGGGAGCAGAGGAGGTGGTGGTGAAGGCTTCGGCTGCTGGGGAAGAAGCAGCGAGTAGGAGCGGCGGCGCAAATCAAGGGAGATGGTCGGGGCAAGGTGGATCGAAGGGGGGTGCTGGTTGGCCTGGTGGTGAAAACGAGGGACGGAGAGAGTGGATGCGGGTTGGATCCCAAGGAAGAGGAGTGGCGGCGGCGAGGAGGATTGATGGATTGGGCAAGATAGGCTAGGGTTTGACTGTTTAAATAGCTAGGGGATTAGGGTAGGGGTTAACTCGGTCCGTCCGATCGTAATCGGGCGGTCGAGATTAAATAGGTAGGGAGTCCAAATACTAAAATGGAGATTTTTTATAGATGTTTGGGGATGATCCGAACCCAACGGTGATGACTGAGCGGGTCGGGTTGGGGCAAGTTTTCGGACGCGCGCAAGAGGGGGTGGTGGTTGTGCAGAGAGGTTAGGTGGTTTGACAAGAGGGAGTCAAAACCCGGTTGGACTCGGAGCGGTCAACGAAAGCAAGGGGGAACACGGCAACTACGAACGGATGCAAGCTTTTTGAAAACATGCAGATGCAATGCGCATGATGCTATGAGATGAGATGCATGACATGAACAAAATGCAAAACAAAAGACAAAAACCCAACCACGAAGGAAATAATATATCACATAGCCGGAAATGGCAAGAGTTGGAGTTACAATTATGGAAAGTTACATCCGGGGTGTTACTAATACATCCCGAATAGTATCATACATATAACATCACTAATACAACTAAAACCCTAGCGCACGACGGGTATCTGCGCGGGCGGTGGACACCCATAGAGAAGGAACCATCACAGGATCATAGCTCCAGTGAGATCCCTGGAGAACCTGCCAGGTATTGGAGAGCGAGTGCTCCAACGCAAACAAGTAGTGACGGACGTGCGCGTCCTCCTTACTAACACGGTGACGCTCCACCTCCTTGGGGTCCTGGAGCCTCTGGACCATCACTGGCCCACACGACCGCCACCAAAGAAGGTTCAGGTCAACGACAGGCTGGCTCCTCACCAACCTCGCGCCCGGTAGGTAGCGCTTCCCAAGACCACCCAGTGAGCCTGGGTCCGGACATGGCCCACCTGGTGACGCAGGTGTCCTCCGTTGACTCGATGACGAGGATGCGGATAGGCATCGTCCACATCGATGCGGGAAAAATTGCTTTAACTAAAAAAATAACAACAAGTTCTTACTAACTAGTTCTATTAATTCAACTAGTTCTTACTAAAAATAAACTTACTATAAATAAAAATAAACTAGTACCTAATTAGTACCTAGTTCTTACTAACTAATTAGTACCTAGGAACTACTGCCCTAATTACCATCTAATTTGATGAACCTAGGGGTGGAAAGTGGTAGCTGATATTCCAATTATCCAACTTAAAAGTGAAATAAGTGGTCAAATTTTACTCGTTTTAAGATTCATCTTAGAAATTTGATTCGTTTCCACCCTTAAATAAACCCTAACTAATTTGATCCGCATCTGCATCCGATTCGTTTCCACTCTTACATGAACCCTAACTAATTTGATGCAACTAAAATATGAAGAAACCCTAGGCAGAGGTAGGGGAGAGGGAGGAGCAGGCGTGCTCACCTCGGGTGCCTGCGATGAGGGAGGGGCAGCAGGCGTCAAGGTCGAGGCTCGGGTGCGCGGCGGAGGGCGGCGTCCGGGGCGGCGTTGAGGTCGGGGGTGGGGGCGGCGTTGAATCCAGGGTCGGGGTGGCGTAGAGCACTACAAAAAAATACACTTCCGTGATGATACGTGTTTGTCATAGTAGGTCGCGTTTTTTGTCATGCATGTACATCCATGATGATTTTATGACACAATCAAGATAGTCATACCTGTGCTATCGTAGAAGTGTTCCATGACATTACAAAAATTATCATCACGGAAGTGTCCACTTCCATGATGATAAATCGCGCGTCACAGAAGTGCTTTCGTCAATGGTGACCGACACGTGGCATCCACCGTAACGGAACGCCGTTAAGCTATCGGGTCGGGTTTTGGATCCGATAACCCATTAAAAGCCCCGACCAATGGGGAGTTTCCACCTGTAAAATCATCATTGGCTGGAGGAAACACGTATCGGCTCATCGTTGGGACAGATGTCATCCGCTCGTTGGACAGAAGGCGCCTATGATACGTCGACATGTGGCACGGCCCAACAGAGGCCCATTCCTGTAAAAAGGCCGGCCCGTTTGACTTGGTCAAATGGTGGCGGGCCGGCCCATGGAAAGCCTGTTAACGGCATGTTCGCATATAACCCATTTACAGCCCGCTAACCCCAAAGCCCGATACGCCCTATCCGAATTAGGCCCAGTAGCGTCATCTAGGCCATCCAATATGATTCCAGCCCGTTTTCACTTCTGGCCCATGTATGGCCCATGACGTCTTTCGGCCCATATGAGGCCCTTTGAAAATCTTGGCCCATTAACGGCCCATGGTGAAACTTGCCCATAATGAACAGTGTATCACTTTCCACCCATTAACGGCCCGTGGTGAAACTGGCCCGTAATGAACAGTGTATCACTTTATACCCATTAACGACCCATTATTCCGTTGGGCCGTTTCCAGCCCAAGTTATCTTTCGGCCTTCTGAGGGCCCATTTATTCTTGGGCTCATTTGCAGCATTCGGTTACTTACGGCTCGTTACTGTCATTTTCTGCTTGTGGGCCAAATTCAGCCCGTCGTTACAATTGGCCCGTGTGTGGACCGTTAATCTGTTCGGCCATTTTCATAGCATCACCAAATACGGCCTATTAACGGCCCGTTATGGTCAGCCCATAAAACATACGATTTCCACTCTAGCCCGTCTACGGCCCATTAAAGGCCCGTACAAGACCCATAAATGAGTTAGCCCATACAAGGCCCATGGATCCTACGAGACGTAGAAGGCCCATGGATCCGACGGCCCATTGAAGGCCCATGGATCCGACTGCCCATTGAAGGCCCATGGTTCCGACGGCCCAATGAAGGCCCATGGATCTGATGGCCATACATGGCCCATGGACCATACGGCCCATGGACGGCCATGGTCACTACAACGTTTGGGCGAGTTGGCCCCTGTTTGAACGATATAGCATATTCAAAGAATTATCCTACTCAATACTATCACCTCTAAAAAACATACACTATACAACAAAGAGACCAAGGCATAGAAACGTAGAATAATCCTACACTATACAATAAAGAAATTACAGCCGATTATACCCACTTGGCATTATGGTTCGACACAGGTGATAATAAAGCATACACAAACAGCAAATTACATACACTGGACAAATACAGCTCATGCATCATGGACGTGCATCAACTTAACTCCATTTGAACTATAATCTCTTCAGAAAATAGGATTGGCTGGATTCATATAGCACAAATTTCAGTCTACAAAGTCTCCAATTCCTCCGTGGTTACCTTAGTGTCTTGTTTCATTTTTTTGACTCCTGCATCTAATACCTGCATGTCCAGTCTCAACGTGTTGATTATACATTGACAATCATGTACACGTTGTCTTGCCACCTCTAGTTGATGCTCGAGAACATCAACACATTCCAATTCCAATCCATAATCATTCGGTAACGGCCATGCCGCACAGCTCGCAGATCTTTGTGTTGATGTCACTTTATCCTGAAATGTTTCCGTAAGTACACATGGCTAGGGCAAAAATATAGTTACAATAGTGAAGCGAACAAGACACTATTTTGTACGACATGGCAAAAGAGGACTAACAATAATGTTACACGTCATGAAGCATAAGCAGGTGATATTTAAAATTTATAAAAAAGATAGTCTGTGCAGCCTACATACAGAAATCCCTCTTAGCTCACCAGAGGAGCATGATGTTGGGGCCCAATCAAAAACAAAGACAAGTTACAAATTTAGACAACACGTTGCGTATAAGTAAGCAAGCAGTTGGCCATTCTGTAGCTCAATTAAAGTCTTAGGGAGCATAATGAACAGTAGAGGGTTTCAGACAAACATACTACAGCAGGCAAAACTATGCAATCATTAGCGTAGTATAAACTAGATTGTGAGCCTCATGCAATAATAGTTGGTTAATAAACTTCAAAGCTTCAGGCACACTTCAGTAGAGTAATTAAATGGTAAGGCCTTTAATTATGTCAACTAATAGTTATACAAGTACCCAACATCAGGCATGATTCTTTGGGCATCTCATTAACTGAGGACAAATAAAGCAATTGAAAAGAGCAAATCAACTATGCCTGAAACAAACAAGGAATTGAACTGTTGAGTTGCATACAGTGACTTACCTTAGCAGGTTGAAGAGGCTCAGCGCAGCTCCTACTTCTCTTGCAAGGCTCCTTCCTAACATCTTGTACTTGGAAATCCTTAATCTTATCTTCATTGCACCCCCTCTGCAAGGTGACACAAACTAGTTACTCGTCTCCTTGGAAGATAAATATGCATACTTTCCAGTCTGTGAACACAAAGGGATGAGATTATAACAAAACAACACCACATAATGAAACATGCCACATCTCTTGCACTTCACACAATGAAATGAGCATTTACTATGTCTGCACTATGTAAAAACTAGGCATACCTTCGAACTGGATCTCCAGGTACTCTTGGAGAGCCTACTTTAGTGTACAGCCAAACCTTTATGTCACCTATGAGTTAGACAAGGCCCCACTACAGCAGCCCTTAGTGTTTAAATTGTTGACAAGCTCTGTTAGAGTGTTAAGTCAAGAACAGCAAGTAATCAAAGCAAACAGTCCTAGTATGGCCGGCTGAAGCAAACAAGCAATTGAACAGATGTGTGAGCAAATCTTACATATCAAGAAAAGAAGCAAAGAAGGAGGCTTAAAGACCATCACTTGACTAACCAGATTTAAGGGGCATTTAAACATCATGTGCAACGTATGAACTAACATAAACATTGAATATTCTAGATTCTATAATGGAATGCACATGTATTAGGTTATGCCATGTATGATGATGCCTAAATGTGCAGATAGAAGGCAGGAGTGATTCATCATTGGACGCACAATTGAATTGCAGGTTAAGGGCCAGTTCGATTCCGCCTTTTCAGGGCATATTGTCAAAATAAGTCATAAAAGATGTAAAGAAGTCATTTTTGAGTTATGGGGCTTGGGCTTAACTAATTTCGTTTGGAGGGGGTGTTTCGGGTAGAACCTCACTAAAAATTGAAGGGAAGGGGAATAGTGAAATGACTCTGTTGTCTGCCTATATTACATTCAAAATGCAACTGCTGACACCCGTGTTACACCTAACCCTCAAGTAAAAACAAACACGCAAGCGTTCATTGCCCTGCCCACTTGCATCTCCTCTCCCCTTTCCCTCTACCTCGATCCCCTGCCTGCAGCACTAGGGTTCCTCCAGTGAGCCATCGCCACTAGTACCATCTGGCCTGGTCCTCGACGATGTTATGTCCAGCTAGGCTACATGGCTGGCGGGTAGGGGCAAATCTCCCTGGCTGCTCCTCCTTCTGGCGTCGCCCCTCATTCTCATGGTTTCTAGCAGCTGCTCCACTGTGGTTCGTCCAACGCACTACTCGTCGGGTATTTGCACAACTACCACCGATGCCACATCTGCGCGAAGGCACCTTATTCCCCCTCCCCTCCTCCCAGGCCATGGCCTTGAGGTGTTGTTGAAGGATGAGCTCATCCAACAAGGTGAGGATCTCCTCTGATTTTTTACCAAATTTTCATTCTGATCCACTATACGATGAATTGCTATGAGCTGCTTCTGCTGCTGCTATATGATGCATTGCTATGAGTTGCTCCTGGTGCTGCTATATGATGAATTGCTATGAGCTGCTGTTGCTATATGATGAATTGCTATGAGCTGCTGCTGCTGCTATATGATGAATTGCTATGAGCTACTGCTGCTGCTATATGATGAGTTGCTATAAGCTGCTCCTGCTGATGCTATATGATGAATTGCTATGAGCTGCTCCTGTTGCTGCTATATGATGAATTGCTATGAGCTACTCCTGCTGCTGCTATATAATGAATTGCTATGAGCTGCTGCTGGTATATGATGAATTGCAGACTGCTGCTGCTGTATGATGAGTTGCTATGAGCTGCTACTGCTGCTATATGATGCTTTCTGGTGGTGCTGCTATATGATAATAACTAGCCACTTGGACCATCGAATTTCAATAAATAATTGTTCTTCATTTAGATGTGGGTCATGCGTTCTTCGTTTAAATTAGGCAATGGGATCTCTATGGAAAACATTGACCAAAGTAGATTGTGCCAAGTAGATGGTATCTTTATATTTGCATTTTGAGCAATAGTGATGGTCTGTTTTCCTATCATATTAATTACTGCACTGGGTTCAATTTGTGATGTTTGCAAGTCAAATTAATTTTCATATGGGCAGCAAAATGAAAAAAAAAATATAATGCAATCTAGACTTTCCACTGATCATACCAAAGATGAGCTGAAAACGCAATGAAAAGAACTGGTTGGCTTATTACATGGAGCTTATATTCACAGGTGCTTATTTTCTTAGGATAACTCGTAATACCTGTCCCTAAGAAACTTGGCTAATAGAACAGACATACAAATAACATGTCATGATGATTGCAATGGAGGAGTGACGTACCATAGCGTACTGTATAGGCTCACCGCTGCCTCTCCTTTTTTTGCGATGTTCCATGAAATTGCCACATACATCTTGTACTTTTTCATTGTGTAACCCTATATGCAAGTTGACACGGCTAATTTCAGACATCTCTACATGATACTACATTGCATATCCCTTGCGCATATTTAAACCACCAATTAACGATTGTGTGCATACCATAAACTAGCCATGACTCTGTATGCTGGACTAGCAGGCACTCTAAGGGAGCCTAATCTAGTGCACTGGAATTCCTACATGCCACCTACCATTTTGTGTAATGTACTTCCCCTGTTCCAAAATATATGTCTTGGTAGAGATTCCAGTATGGACCACATACAGATGTATATAGATGCATTTTCGAGTGTAGATTCACTCATTTTGCAAAGTATGTAGCCTATAGTGGAATCTCTAGAAAGACTTATATTTAGGAACGGAGGTACAAGGTAGTATCATGTATGACATCTGCATATCTAATTTAGCAGCCAGTAGTAGAAATCATTGTCTGCACAAAGGGATTATTGGTCGAAAATCCTAGCAAAGCACGCTGGCAGGCACATAACAATACAAGAGAGAGAGATGCACTTACAAGATCATAGCAATGCCTCAGTCCAGGATCTTGGTTGGCCAAGATGTTAGATCCAAAAGAAACATCGTCCTTGTAGTTTTTGTCAGGTGCATAACAGGTAACAGTGACCGGTTAGTATATTTGAAGTACATCGGGCAGGTGATGCTGGACGGGTTTAAAGGTGACAAGTACCTAGGACGTGGCAGGTGCTTGGCATCTCTCCAGACGGTCGGAATCAGGTTAGAAACGTCAAGGGTGATGACGCTGCGCTGACTGTCGGGATCCGGTAAGGAGATCTAGAACCGTCGAGTAGGGTGTTTGTGGAGCGGCTCCGATAGGGTGGACTACGGTGTGGTCAAAGCGGATTTGTGGCCGTGGACGAGGGCATAGGTGAAGCTGCTCTGGTGGTTGGGTTAAGGATGGTGTCGACGACGCGGATCTGCGGTTGTGGACGGGGCGTCAGAAGCTGCTCCGGTGGTTGGGTTAAGGATGGTGTCGACGATGCAGATCTGCGGCATGGACGGGGCGTCAGTAGCTGCTCCAGTGGTTGGTTTAAGGATGGTGTCGACGATGCGGATCTGCGGCCGTGGACGGGGCGTCAAAAGCTGCTCCGGTAGGTTGGATGAGGGTGTGAGGAAGCGGATCTGAGGCTGTAGACTTGTGAGTTGGCAAAGTGGCCCCGGTAGGGTTGAGAATGGTATAAGCGAAGCTACTCCGATAGGGTTGATGATGGTGTCACTGAAGCGGCTCCGGTAGGGTTGAGGAAGGTGTCGGTGAAGCAGCTTTGGTAGGGTTGAGGAAGGTGTCGGCGAAGAGGATCAGAGGCCGTCGACGGGGGCGTCGGTAGGGCGGCTCCAGGGGGTGTGGACGAAGCGTCTCCGGTGGGGAGTACGAATGTGCGGCGGTTGACAAGAGTACCGGGGAATCAGATCTAGCGTCGTGGAAAAGGCCGTCACCGAATGGGTTGTGGTACAGTGGTGGATGAGCAGTCTACTTGTTTCTAGGGGAAGTGGGAGGGGTTAGATGCGGCCGCAGAAGCAGATCCGACGAGGTGGACACCGCTGGAAGTGAATGGGCTATGGTACGCCGGTGGATGAGCAGTCTAGGGTTTTGAGAGGGGAGGGGAGAAAGGGCGATGAAGTACGGACGGCGTGATGTGAGATGCTTTGGTGATGTGGAGTTAGTCGTTTTTGCGGGAGGGGGAGAGGAAATGGGGGTGCCGTGTAGTGGGGGGAACCGAAAGTTACCAAAGCAGCCCCGACCTGAGGGCGGTATTGTAACTGTTGGTCTCCATGCACCAAGGACAAAAGGGGAATTTTGCATGCTAAAGACTAAGGTGGCGGAAATTTTAGAAGGAGGTGGGAGATTTTGCTGCCTGTGGGATCGTTCGTATCCAGTTTCAACTAATTTTGGACCGTGCTAGCGGGAAGGTCATGCTAGACTGTGTATACGGGGCACACGTCAGCAGTTAATAACTGGTGTGAAGTCCACCCCAGAAAAAAAGACAATAACTCGGGATGATGTGTCGATAACTTGGACGTTCACACAGGCGCGGCCAATCGTACGGGTGTAGTGGCGCGTTCACAAAAAAGGGATCAAACGCTCAGCCTATGTATTTCTCATGTAAATAGATAATTTAGTGCCATTGGTTATTTACTTTAAACATAATGCATTGATGTGTTAGTGTAGAGGCGCACAAAAAGAAATGGATATTGTAGTCCGCTACTTAAAAGTGTTACCTCATATGATTACATAGCCTCCATTTCATAAATTATGCGTGCCGTTGAATTCATATATGAATATTACATATATTACTTCAAAATAGAAACTTAAATCATCCAAGACTAATGAATTTGAATGCAAGAGTAACAATGGTGCACGTACATGATAGCTACATTGGTTGTTTGAAGAAACATCACTGTCACTTTGGCATGCACAACCGAAAAGGTTTATTTAAATAGAAAAAATGTGATATGTGAGTGTCCAATCTTTATAGCGTTGAATCGATGTTGTACCTTTGGCCACGATACGAAGTAGATATTGACTTATGTTCAAGCGATGCACGTCCATGATCGCTAGATAGTGATACGTGAATGAATTGTGCAACCTCTCTCACACGCATACATATCTCATTTCCCTGTGGGCATTGGAATCACACACATGCACTTCGTGTTTGAAATATTAGCACTTTTTCGACTAATCTAATCCACGAGTAAACAGTAAGCATGGCAAATACGGTATGCATCCCATACCGATACCTAAGCATGTGAGCACGTACAGTACATAGAACCGAAACATCTATGAATAGCATATATACAGCTAGCACATGAACAAGCAAATAGGGGATGAACGAGTCATACCCTCCGGTTGGCCAGGCCAACACGGCGGCGGTAGCAGCAGCCTCAGCATCAGCCAAGGCCTTCTTCTTAGTGGCGGCGGCGTCAGCCGTGGCGTCGATGAAGGGGAAGTAGGGAAGCAGAGGCGGATGGATCGGGAGTAGTCGCATCGAGACGCTTCCCAAAAGCCTTATTGCCGTTCTCCCGGGCAGGATCTCAAACGACAGGGTTCCGGAGGCACCTGCTCTCCCGACCAACCATGCATGCGGTCGTCGGGATGGGATCGCCGGAAGCACCACAGAGAGAGGAACAGTAGATGATGGCTAGGGTTGTACGAGAGGGAGTGAGTGAACTGAGTTAGGGCTCACTCCACTGGCCAGTGCCTTCTTATATAGGCCGTCGGGTAGATGGGCCTGGGCCAGGCCCACGACCGAGTCCGCGAACAGCCCACGGTCCAATGTCTCGGACAATGGCACTTCCGTAAATGACTCGTTAATTAATTAACAATTAATTGACCATTCCTGAGCGGCAAAAATAAGCTTCGGCTCGGCTCATTCCCGCAACCCGCGGCGCGCGCGCGTCGTGACGAGGCGAGGCGGGTGGAGGAGGAGGAGGAGCGCGCGTGTACAGCTCCTATTCCCAAGCTCCCAATAGCAAGTGGTAGAGCAGCCCTTATAAAGAGGTCTCACTCTTCTTACTGTAGCAGTATGGGACTAAACTTCCCACACTTTGCACCACTTGCCGTACACATTCATGGGCCTTAGAGATTAACTAGGGATTATTGTCTTATATGGGCCTAAGCCCATCCATAATCCATTAATCCCCCACCAGATCTCGAGGCACATAAGTTTGTCAAGTGTTCCAAACAATGATTGATTTACCATAATTTCCAGTGGAGACTGTTAAGTTGAACTTCCACCTAGAGCAATAGGATTAGACTTCTTCACAACTGAACAATGGACTATGCCTTGAATTGTCAGCTTGGCGTGTAGAAGTTTCACCTATTATCGCTGATACGTGGTTGCCGAAGGCTAAACCCCACGGGTGGAGCTTATTAGTCATACTCCGTACCTTCTCATGAGCTTCCTAGAGATCACCCAATCTCATAGACTGTGACCAGCAGTCGGGCTCACATAGGTGTGTTCCTCCAAAGAATGCTCTATAGGTTAGCATCTTGCTTACATAAGCTTTGGAACACATTAAGACAAAAGTCAGCCTGCCTTACAGAACTGAGAATATTATTGCATCTCCAACGGAGTGAGTTAATTAAGGATACTCTCCTCAGTTGACTGCTGGATTGTTTTCCCAGGTCCTTATTCACGGGATCTCCAATCACATAGGTTGGGTTACCCCCATGGCAACTTACGTGGGTCTCATACCCATCTCCCTCGATGCATTTTCTATCACAATCCGTGATAGCCCTATCGTAAAAGGGTCTGCCAGATTCTTAGCCGTCTGGATATAATCCAACGCTATTACTCCAGAGTTTCTTGATTTTCTGACAGATTTCAGTCTTCTTCTTATGTGCTTTGTGGATTTCATGTTGTCCTTTGAACTGTTAGCCTTGGCAATCACCGTTTGATTGTCATAGTCCATAAGGACGGACGGCACTGGTTCGTCAACCACCGGCAAATCCATCAAAAGCTCTCGAAGCCATTCTGCTTCAACGCATGATGTGTCTAATGCTGTGAGTTCTGCTTCCATAGTCGATCTGGTTAATACCGTCTGCTTGCAAGACTTCTAGGAAACAGCACCACCACCAAGTGTGAAGACATGTCCACTTGTGGCTTTCATCTCATCAGCATCAGATATCCAATTTGAATCACTATACCCCTCAAGTACCGTCGGGTACCCAGAATAGTGAATTCCATAGTTCGCAGTACCTTGCAAGTAACGCATCACTCGCTCAACAGCATGCCAATGCACATCTCCTGGATTGGAAACAAACCAGCTCAGTTTGCACACAGCAAATGAGATGTCAGGACGAGTAGCACATGCTAGGTACATCAGTGAACCAACTACTTGAGAGTATCTCAATTGATCTATAGTCGTGCCTTCAAACTTCCGAATCCGCACGCGAGGATCATATGGTGTTGCAGAAGGTTTGCAGTCCGAATATCCAAACCGGCTCAAAATCTTCTCAACATAGTGGGATTGCAAAAGTGTAATTCCACCCTCAGTATTTCTCAGTAGCTTGATGTTCAAGATAACATCAGCCACGCCCAGGTCTTCCATATCAAAGTTATGAGATAGAAAAGCCTTGACCTCCTCAATTACTTTGAGGTGGGTCCCAAATATCAGTATGTCATCAACATACAGACATAGTATAACTCCTTCGCCCCACCATAGTGATAGTATACACATTTGTCAGCTTCGTTGACAACAAAGCCAGCAGATGTCAAAGTTGTATTAAACTTCTCATGCCATTGCTTAGGCGCTTGTTTCAGGCCATACAAAGATTTCACTAACTTACACACCTTTCTTTCCTGACCATTTACTACAAAGCCATCTGGCTATTGCATGTAAATTTCCTCGTCTAGCTCTCCGTTAAGGAAAGCCGGCTTAACGTCCATGTGATGAACGAGAAGACCATGCGAGACAGCCAAAGCGATTAACACTCGAATGGTTGCCGGCCTAGCTACAGGTGAGTAAGTATCGAAGAAATCCTCTTCTTCCTTTTGGGTATAACCCTTGGCCACAAGCCTAGCCTTGTACTTCTCAACAGTACCATCGGGCCTGAGCTTCCTCTTGAACACCCACTTACATCCCAATGGTTGGCAACCATAAGGACGATCGGTGATCTCCCATGTCCCATTAGCCATGATGGAATCCATCTCGCTACGGACCGCGTCCTTCCAGTAGTCAGCATCCAGAGATGCATAAGCTTCTGAAATGGAACTGGGAGTGTCATCAACCACAAGGTACAAGAGGAAAACATCACCAAAAGACTTTGCAGTCCTTTGTCTCTTGCTCCTAACAGGAGCTTCCTCATCATCCTCTGATAAACTTTCATCACTTTTGTGTTCGTAATATTTCATCAGAATGGCAGGTTCAGGAGTCTCATCAGATTCCAGTCTAGAACTGCTTTGTATATCTCTCATGGGGAAAATATCCTCAAAGAATGTAGCATCCTTAGACTCTATAATTGTACCGACCTTCTGGTCAGGTACCTCAGATTTCACTACTAGAAATATATAGCCAATGCTATTCTTAGCATAGCCCAAATTAACGCAGTCCACGGTCTTTGGTCCAAGCTTACACTTTTTGGGGATCGGCACATTGACTTTTGCCAAACAGCCCCAAGTGCGCAAGTAAGAGAGTGTAGTTATTTTCTTTTCCCATTGCTCATAGGGAGTAGTCTCATTATCCTTCGCGGGAACTTTATTCAGAACATGACATGATGTCAATACAGCCTCCCCCCACCATGCCTTGGATAAACCCGATGTATCTAACATGGCGTTAGCCAAATCTGTTAGAGTACGGTTTTTCCGTTCGGCAACCCCGTTTGACTGGGGTGAATAGGGAGGCATCCTTTCATGAATGATACCATGTTCCGCATAGAATAAATCAAACTCACTAGAAAAGTACTCTCCACCACGATCAGACCGGACTCGTTTTATTTTCTTCTCAAGTTGGTTCTCAACTTCAGCCTTATAGATTTTAAAGTAGTGTAGAGCCTCATCCTTTGTATTTAACAAATACACATAACAGAACCTAGTGGAATCATCAATCAAAGTCATGAAGTATTTCTTTCCACCTTTAGTCAACACACCATTCATCTCACAGAGATCTGAATGTATGAGCTCTAGTGGTGCCATGTGTCTCTCCTTCGCAGGCTTGTGAAGCTTACGAGGTTGCTTTGCTTGCACACATGCATGGCACTTAGAGCCTTTGGCTAAAGTGAAAGTCGGAATTAGATTCATCTTAGCTAGCCGCGTCATACAACCAAAATTTATGTGACAAAGACGTGAATGCCAAACCTCACATTCGTTTGCATTAGAATGAACTTGGTTCACAACTTTATTACAGAAATCCTCCAGGGAAAGGCGGAACAAACCACCACAATCATATCCTTTTCCAACAAATAGTCCATACCAAGATACGACTACTTTGTTAGACTCGAATACTAACTTAAACCCTTCTTTACATAGAAGGGAGCCACTAACGAGATTCTTCTTGATAGCGGGGACATGCTGCACGTTCTTCAGTTGCATGATCTTTCCCGAAGTAAACTTCAGATCTACCATGCCAACACCATGAATAGAAGCATGCGAGCCATTCCCCATCAGGATGGAACAATCTCGTGCAACCTGGTAAGAAGAAAACAAAGACACATCAGCACACGCATGAATATTGGCCCCAGTGTCAACCCACCAATCAGTGGACTGACAAACTGAAAGTATGGTAAACAGATTACCATACCCAAATGCCGCATCATTGTTGCTCAGAGTGACATTCACAGACTTGGAGTCCTGTGCTGGCTTCTTATACTTTTTTGGGCACTTGTTTGCCCAATGTTCCTCTGAACCACAAGTAAAGCAGCCATCTCTCTTTTTGTCTTTCTTCTTACCCTTCTTCTTAAAGTAGTATTCTGTTGGACAGAGTTCTTTCCCTTGAACTTGTGGGAGTTCTTCTGCACCACATTAGCGCTAGAAGAACCCTCTGCCCCTTTCACGTGTGAGTCCTTTGCTCTTGAGTTCTGCTCAACACTCAGATGACCGATGACATCCTCAACAGAGAATTCACGTCTCAAGTGCTTGAGAGAAGTAGCAAAGTTCCTCCATCCAGGAGGGAGTTTTGCAATAATGCAACCCGCGACAAACTTGTCCGGTAACTCACACTTCAGGAGCTCCAGCTCCTTAGCAATGCATTGTATCTCATGGGCCTAGTCCAATACAGAACGGTTATCAACCATTTTGTAATCATGGAACTTCTCCATAGCATACACCTCGCTTCCAGCATCGGTTGCGCCGAACTTAGCTTCGAGCACATCCCACAAATTCTTGGCAACACGCATATGGAGATATGCGTCGACTAGCTTGTCTCCGATCACAGTAAGAACGGCTCCCACAAAGATGGTGGTTGCCTCCCTAAATGCATTCTCCTGTTCATGAGCAATCGTTACCATGGGAGACACACCACCAACCCAGAACACGTTCATTGTTGTGAGCCACATGGTAGTCCTCGTCTGCCAACGCTTAAAATGCGTTCTAGTAAACTTTTCTAGTTTTAGAGTGGCGGCGAAGCCATGAGTCGAAAAGTGCCTAAAATAAGGTTTTTGGATTGTTGAAAATATTAGCACTTTTCCGACTAATCTAATCCACGACTAAACAGTAAGCATGGCAAATACGGTATGCATCTCATACCGATACCTAAGCATGTGAGCACGTATAGTACATAGAACCGAAACATCTATGAACAACATATATACGACTAGCACATGAGTAAGAAAATAGGGGATGAACGAGTCATACCCTCCGGTTGGCCAGGCCAACACGGCGGTAGCAGCAGCCTCGGCATCAGCCAAGGCCTTCTTCTTGGCGGCGGCGGCGGCAGCCATGGCGTCGATGAAGGGGAAGTACTGGAAGCAGAGGCGGACGGATCGGGAGCAGTCGCGTCGAGACGCTCCCCAAAAAACCTTATTGCCGTTCTCCCGGGCAGGATCTTGAACGACAGGGTTCCGGAGGCACCTGCTCTCCCGACCAACCGTGCACGCGGTCGTCGGGATGGGATCGCCGGAAGCAGCACAAAGAGAGGAACAGTAGGTGACGGCTAGGGTTGTACGAGAGGGAGTGAGTGAACTGAGTTAGGGTTCACTCCACTGGCCAGTGCCTTCTTATATAGGCCGTCAGGTAGATGGGCATGGGCCAGGCCCACGACCGAGTCCGTGAACAGCCCACGGTCCAACATCTCGGATAGTGGCGCTTCCGTAAACGACTCGTTAATTAATTAACAATTAATTAACCATTCCTGAGCGGCAAAAATAAGCTTCGGCTCGGCTCATTCCCGCAACCGTTGCCATAGTTTCCTTCCTATCCGTCGGATATAAATCGGATGGCCTATATTGCAGGATGGCAGGAACACCATCATCACCAACTCTGTTTTTTATAAGAAGTAGAGATATGTGAGTGTCACTGCCCCCCCCCAACACACACACCCACACTTCCCAACACCGAAGGAGTAGGGTGACACCTTGATCTTGATACTAATCTATCGACTGGCTTCTCTCTCAAACATACACACACACACTACCCGGCACCGAAGGAGTAGGGTGGCACATTGATCTTGATAATAATCTATCTACTCCTCTTTCAAACACACACACACACACTCGCTAGTTGTGCCTCTGTGCCTACCGCACACACTCTCGATACATCTTTCTCTCCCTCCCCCCCCCCCCCCCCCCCCCCGCCCAACAATGACAACGGAAGGGTGACAACTCGATCCGATCATAATCATCAATTGGTTTCTTTCTCAAACATTGTGTCTCGGTGCCTCGCTCGGTAGCCCCCTCGATATGTAGACTTCTCTTGACGCACAGTTGTAGTAGCGATGATCTTTGGACCAGTGTGTCTTGTTTTTACCGGCCTCATGTGATAGTTTTCACCCTGTTTTCTATTAATTAACAAGGCAACCTTTTCTTTGTTACTACTAGTGAATCTGAAATCATTCGGGGCAGACATAAAATATATCACTTCAACCCAATTATCGCAACAACTATTTTAAAAGAAATTAGCTAGCTGCCCATGCGTTGCACGGAACATCAAGATGCATTTGTATGAGTAGTTTATCTTGTGAGAGAAAAGGCTGAACGAGGGAAGGCCTTATTTGCGAACGTGGAGAGGCGTGTGGGTATATTTTTGCAAAATTGCCATAGTTTCTTTCCTATCCGTTAGATATAAATCTGACGGCCTATATTGCAGGATGGCACGCACACCATCATCACCAACTCTGTTTTCTACTCCCTCCGTTCCTAAATACTCCCTCCGTCCGAAAATACTTGTCATCAAAATGGATAAAAAGAGATGTGTCTAAAACTAAACTACGTCTAGATACATTTCCTTTTATCCATTTTGATGACAAGTATTTCCAGACGGAGGGAGTATTTGTCTTTTTAGAGATTTCAACAAGTGACTATGACCGGACCTTACCAACATACTCAAAAAAGTAGTCCATAATTTTGATGCTACCCTCTTTTCTTGGCGGTGCAGTGCCATCTGGATAGCTCATAAATAAATCAAGGACAAATCTGACCCCTTCCTGAAAAGACATACGGAGCAAAATGAGTGAATCTACACTCTAAAATATGTCTACATACACATCCGTATGTGGTAGTCCATTTCAAATCTAAAAAAGACAAATATTTAGGAACAAATAGAGTATAAGGGTAGACATGGAGATATATCTCAAGCATGGTCTACAACAAAAATGTGCTAGGTTGTGGTTAGCGCCGGATGCTCGCAACGCGATGACATGAGTTCAAATTCTGTCTTTTAACTTTAGATTTTTATATTATATATTACTTATTTAATATATACTTCTTTCGCTACTGTACTGACAGTGGAACCCACAGAGTACTTAGAATACAAGATTAAGGATGGACTTGTTTCTTTTTAACTTTTTGTATGAAGTTGTAGCCACCCTGCAAGTCACGTGTACACTGTACATGCAATTAACTTTTTATAGAGGGACAATCATACAGGCAATTAACTCAAATGGATTGGATGTCACTCTATTATTTCCAGCATAAGAGCATCTCCAATGGCAGCCGACAAAATTCCTCCCGTTTCCTTCCGCGGAGGACGACATCAAACGCCAGCGGCATACATTTTTACAACTCTAACCAACTAGATGAAATTCGTGCAAACACGGACTGATTTCGTATAAAAAAGCCGGCTCTTCATATAAACATGATGGATTTCATTACATTTACATGAACAAAGCGGTGCCAATCCGGCTCTCTTGTATAATTAATACTCCCTCCGTCCGGAAATACTTGTCCTAGAAATGGATGTATCTAGACTTATTTTAGTTATAGATACATACAATTTATCCATTCTTAGAACAAATATTTCCCGCCAGCTGCAGAGGGAGTACATAATCTAAATGGCCGCCCACGGATCCCTTTGTCTTCCTCATGTTCGTCAGACACTTGCGGGGTCGACGAAGGTCCTCGGAAGAGACGAAGCAGCAAAGAAACCACCTGAATGCGCAATCTTTGCCTCGGCGGTGGCCTTCATGGGTCCCAAGTAGCGGGGGCCTCCCGTGTTCTACTTCTCCTCGATGATGGCGGCGGACACGGAGAAGCTGGCCACCGACTCATCGCTCTCCACGCACCCGCCATCTCCGCTTTGCATGGCGCGCCGCCGCAGCACGGAGGCACGCCCACAGACACGGGAGACGCGGCCACCGTAGACATTGGTGGGGCGGTACGACGCGGCAGCGACAATGCCTGTACCGGCGTGCTCGCCGTCGTGCCGGCGTGGAGCAACTCGCCACTCCTCATCGAGCTGAACTGGAGCGGCGAGTTGCTGAACCACGCGCCTGCTTGGGACGACAACTGGCTCCGTCGGGCCAAGCGAGGTTGGTGAAGCACCGAGCGGCCTCACCCATATTCGGAGGTCTCGGCGGGCCACCCAGCCGGGTAATATGCCAGAGAACGGCTCCTCAGAAGCCATCGAAAGAGTGGAAAAAATGGTGAAGGAGGAGATGGGGGAGCGGCGGAGGGGTGCGATTCTTCCCTGTTGTCTGTCTGGCCTCATGTAAATAGAGGGCGGACGGTAGGAGCTTGGCCGGCTGGCCTCGTTTAAACTAAGGGCGGATAGGAGGAGCTCGGCCGGTGTTGCGTTTAATTCCGGCCCGCTCATGAACGCACATGTGGCCGGAGTAGGATTCTCGGTTTGCATGCGGGTTTAATGGAGGGGTTTAATGGAGGCGCCGGGCGTGCATGGCAAGAAGATACTATTCGATTTGGACAGCGAGAATGAGCCGTCAAATCATAAAGGCCCTCGCCTCTCGTGAAACCGACCGAGCTAGACTGCCCTGCCCTCTAGCCTTTTAAAAAATGTATATACTCCACTTTTGTACAGTAGTAGTATCAATGGATTGCGCCATGGAGCAAAACTTGAAATTAAAAAAGGTGGTACATATAGAGAGCGCTCGTCGTCAAATTATGCATATAGTACTATTAAAAAGGCTTGTCACAATAATGGTGTCCAGCACAAGTGCACAACCCAACCCTCAAATAAAACTAAGCACCCTGGAATTCTTTGACAAAACTAAGCACCCTGAAATTCTTTGACAACATACTGCTAGCTATATGATGTGGGCCATATATATTGTATGTATATAATGTGAAGAAATGAGTGGTAGTACTATACCAACTAAAAGACAAAATGTAAGAAGTACTAGTATGTACGTACTGAAGAGTTAAATTAATGAGAAGAAACATAACATAGTTCTGTTGGGGGCTCAGCACAACACACCCCTCAAATTAAACTAAGCACACCTGAAATTAAACTTTGCAACTACTCCTGTAGACACTGCATTAGAACCACCATGAGCAACGACATTGCCACCTTACCAGAGTCTCGTCCATGTCCTCGACATCGTCCTTGTCCCTCTTCCTCTTGGCCGATACTTCTTTGCTTGTACCGCACACTTGGCTCTTGCTCTTCATCCAACCGTTGTAGATATTGAAACAAAGGTAGCCATCCATTGCAGCGTAGTCGATGTGGTCTATATCTAGTACATTCTGCTGCCATGCATAACGATGAAACGTGTATGGAGGTTTCTCCGCCGTCTGAAGGATGAACCATGGCTCTGCCGGTCGGCGTGAAGGCTGACGAGAGGACACTAGGCGATTCTTCTGGAGGTCGAAGGGGTTGCCTAGAACGAGGCCTATCCGACCCAGGACTTCTTTGTCGTTCCCAAAGTCTACAGTAACAAATTTGACTAGGTTGCTCTCGAGGAAGTCCTTAAAATCCAGGCATTCAACGTCGGCATGGCATATGTGGTAGACCAAGCATAAGTCATGCATGCAAACCTAGATCACGACGGGCTTCTTCCTCTCTTTGTCCTTTAGATCCTTCTCTCGTCCCAGGACTGTGGTGTTCTCAACATCTAGCCCAGCGACCCACTCATCATCTGAGTTTTCGAACATGCATCTGAAGCGAGAAAGACATTCTTTCACCGTCGCAGAAGAACGGGTGTAGATGACGTCGAACTCATCACCGGTGATGGTTCTAACCTTGTACTCACCGCCGATCGTGGAGATTTGGGACGCCATGGATTTGGGAGGAGGGTTAGGATTAGTGGAACTGTCGTAATGTGAATGGACGGGAAGACTAGGAGCGAACCGCCGTAGCATTGAAGGACGTGCGGGGACGAGTAGGAGCGAACTGCCAGCGTGCGAACGACAGGGTAGTGGCTTTCCATTCTCCCATGATAGGGCTTCTGAGAGCCCTTGGATCTGAGATCGAATGGTTGCATGGCGTGATTCTAGACCTATGGGTGAATATCCTATCTTGGAGGGTTATTCTGCAAATTTTCAGCAACTTAGCATGCGACCGTTTGATCTCAGATCCAAGGGCTGCCAGCAGCCCGTATCATGGTCGCGCCTACCACGACCGTCGCGTCGCTTTCATGTGATCACGCCTTGGAGATTTAACATGGTGCATTAGGCTATCTGATGTTGGCATGTCATACATAGTCATCACTTAGTCACTCATACTACAAGAAGGTTGGCTATAAGGTTGGCTATAAGTGTACTTTTTTTACTTCTCTCTATCTCTTTCTTCGTACTCCCTCTGTCCCATAATATAAGAACGTTTTTGACACTAGTGTAGTGCCAAAAACGTTCTTATATTATGGGACACGGGGAGTACTAGTATTTATTGCATTTGCCAAGGAGTGACCTCTTCCAATGAAATGGTGTGCTTATTAGTTTTTTGTTGCTAAGTTTGCTTTGTTTAATTAGCTATAGACTCAAAATTGTCTTTTCACCTAGGTACACGTACTTAGCACCATTTCTTCCTTGGGTCACCAAACTAGTCTCTCTCTTCTTGATTAACTTGCCACATCAGACTTTATGCCTATGTGGCAAGCTTAGCACCTGTAGGAGCAAGTAAGTACAATAGTGCGCTTTACATGGCATTTTTGCATATGTGGAGGAAAGAGAGGCAAGGAAAAAGTGGAGAAGTGGGATCTCATGCAAGAGCCAGCCTCTACTACATGGTGGACCATTGGGAGAGGCACCTGTATGGAGGTGGTCAGGAATCAGGAGACTCACGCCGGTCGTAGCACCACAGTTAATATGATAATGGCAAGTCAAATCACGGGGCCCCACATGTCCAGGAGTAACTCGCTGTCAAATCACACAGCCCTACATTTGCAGTAGCCTACTCCCTCATCTTCTCGCGTCTCTGTCGAACCGACTAGGCGAAACTGCCCCGCCTACCGCGCAGGAAAAGCCCGCGCAGGATACTCCCTCCGTCTAGGTGACCAAGGTGGAGAAGAAAACGAGAGAACATAATGTTTAGTACTATTTGCTAAGGCTGGTTGTAATGGTAGTACTAGCCTTAGCAATTTTGATGAGGTGTCATAGAATTAAATGAAGAAAGAGAGAGAGTTGAGTACTATGTGTCATACATGGCAATAAATAAAGTACTACATGATACTAATATATGATACTAAGTATTATTAATACAGTTTTGCTAGAACTCATCTACTCCCTCCGTTCCTAAATATAAGTCTTTGGAGAGATTTCATTATGAGCCACATACGGATGTATGTAGATGCATTTTAGAGTATAGATTCATTCATTTTGCTCCATATGTAGTCCATAGTAAATTCTCTACAAAGACTTATATTTAGGAACGAAGGGAGTAGATGAGATATAATTTGGTCTCATTCGTCTTTTATAGCCATTGGATGTGATGCTATAAGATGCGTGTGTGCTGACGTGGGTTGTATTTGTTCTTGTTTTCAAATTGAATGAGACCAAATTATATCTCATCTAGATGAGTTCTAGGTACTCCCTTATTAATATCATTGCATGCAACGAACTGACCACTGCATGTCATGTTTGATATTCTCAAGTCATTAAAAGCATACAAGCCCCACATCTCTTATTGATTCATCTATTTACGTCAAAAAATAAGAAACAACATGAGAGTTAATGCACCACGCCTATGTGTTTACTATTTGGTTTTCGTAAGATGACTTAATACTCACCTAGACGGAGGGAGTATTGATTTGGCAATGGTAGGCGTAGTTCGATATGGCTTTAATGCAGACGAGGGAGGGAGTAGCGGTTCCCGAAATGTTGAATGGCCAATGCATCCTCCTTCAATTAATGCATGAGGGAAGTAATGGGAGGAGGTCCAGGAAAAGAGGCTGTACGATGTGAATGCAACGCAGTTTGCCCTCATATAAAGGCGCCCCTCCATTCCAATGCATCTACCAAATCGTATGCACCTAAGCATTTGCCTAAGCACCTACACTACGTGAAAAAGAGCTCACTCCAGACCCATGGCGGCGATGCGCGTGAGCAGCCAGCGGCTGTGCCAGATGGTCCAAGACGCCAACCTGCGGCATGGCGCCAAGGATCGTCTCCAGGCGGTGTTGGAGACCGGCTGGTGGATAGCCGCCGTCGACGCCAACTACGACTCTCAGTTGGACCAGATGATCATTGCCACCAGCAACAAGTTCACCGTCCTCAAGAAGCTCGCGGACGACATCGCCGTACTCCTCCAGCCCAGCGCGGGCTCCTCATTGCTGCCACCTAATCGGCCTCCATGGCGGAACCTCTTTCAAGCATGGTGGCCTGCAACGCCGCCGACGCCATGAAGAATGTCCACGGAGGTCGCGCTTCGCATGGCGCCGCCTCGCAAGAATTTGTCGACCTACAAATCACTACTAGGGAAAAGCCTAGCAGCAAAGACGGGTTCTAGGTGTATCGATGGCTGGGGGCGGCTCTACTAATAAGGCGCTACTGACTAACTCAGTAGCAGCAGGCGTGCGCTCTGCGCTCTTGATATACAAGTGTAGCAAGCAGCGTTCTTCTGAGAGCTCGCTCATCGCTAATAGCTATAGCGCTTCTCTGTCTTGGCCTCTTGCTACTACCACGCTGTTGCTAACTTTTCTCCACTTGCTACTGCTAATTTTAGTAGTTTTTTGGCATATTTGTTTTGTATTTGAACAGGCTTTATAGAAGAATCTTTAGCACATACAAATGTCATCATGATACACATACAAATGCCTGCGAGACCACAAATGTAATCATAGCATATACATACAAATAGTCTCATCATAATCATCATCCAACACAAAGTGGTATCTTGTCATCATCTTGAAAATAGCGATACATGCAAGTCTTGAATACTTGCAACTACAACATCATCCATCTAAACAAAGGTATACGCGAGTATCACTATGAGTGAGAGCGGAACTATGCAGTACATGAGCTGGCGGTTACGAGTCCTCTCTCGCGCTAGCGTGAACCTAACTAGCTTCTCCTTCTTGTCTGCTTTTGAAGCCTTTATGGCTGGCGCCCGAGAACCCATTCACTTGCGCCTGACACTCATGCCACTCGTTGTACACCCCCGGAACCTTCCCTTTGTACACGACATAGCACTTCCATCTCGCCATCAAGAAACTAGGTACCTGTTAGAGATGCATGTTCATGAAGAGGATGTACAATCATATATATGCAACAAAATATACTAGAGCAACACCGAAAAATAAAGGGTTAGCAACTAGATGCAACATACTGTACGCAAACTAATTAACTAGAAGTACGCAGGTCATCATATGCAAACTAACAAAGTAGTGTTACGCAAGTTCGGCAGGGACCATGGACATCACCAAGTTTCATCGCTACAAAAAGTATACAAGTTCAACCGACACATATCATCATCATCGGCATCATAAATCACTAGAAGTTCCATCCTTCCATATCATCGAGGATGGACCCTAGCTTCTTGAACGGCGTGAGGTCTAGATGTTGCATGCCTATGCGAGTTCGGACGTCAGCTCGCGAAATAGGGCCGTGGTGGAACATCCCCTTCTCATCAACGAATTCTTTCATGATGATCATCGCAATGTCCCTTTGGATGCGAAGGAAGTCATCTCTAAGTTTATAATCCGCTTCTCCATGAGATTCTAGCCACTTGTGGATATGATCATCATTTCTGCTTCTCATGGGAAGCTTTTGGTGATCCGTGTTGAACTGAATCATGAGATGGACGATGTAGAATCCATCCTTCTTGCTTGGTTTTGGGACATGGATGCAGGAGAAGTTAGTTTTATGCGCGAAACCCATCTTCTTGTTCCTTTGTTTCCTGATCTGCATGTGGCCACCTCTAATGCTGAAGCCTTGGAGAGCATAATCTAGAATATTCATTATGTGGGTCTAGTCTTTTTTTCTCGTAGTCTCTGGAAGGGTCAAAATACACGGCATGGGAGACTTGCGGGTAAAGAACGATAAGGATGGCGCGCCCGTTGCTGCGGGGAAAAGACACCTCAAATTATTCCCCATATGAGAGAGAAGGAATGATTGAAATGTACGAACGGGTTGTACGGAACTGACTTACTTTGGATGATAAGGCACGAGGACAATTTCCCGGTCCTTATTTTGTACCATGAAGTTTTGGAGGTACTCCCTAGCAGTTTCACGCTCAAAGTCGCCGAGACTCAAGAAAGACTCATGCATATAGTACGGATCCGCCACACAGATTTGTGAGACTTCTTCACTCTTCATGACAGAGCTCATATGTAGCGCGATTGTAAAATCGAGCCGCCTTGTCAGAAACATCTCAAAGATATGGTTAAACCACAGGAAGAACACCTCCGTGGGCCGTGTCTCGACGTAGCACTTCCCCTCAGGCACACGAGCCGCGTATGTCGGATATCCTGGATCCTTTGAGGCTAGTAGGCTTTTCTCCGTCGGCGGCACATGGTCGTGCGATCTCACGAGATCCCGATAGTGCCTCCAGCGATTTCGGCGGTAGCATCGGCTCGCCCGTGAGATGGAACGTGGCCGCACCATTCACAGGTACACGCTCTTCAGAATGCATCATCTGGCTGCTTTGTGCTCGGCTTGTTTGGAGGCGATTATCTTCCCGATCTCTTCCTCTCCTTTTCTTGGGCACACCTTCGGACCCATCCTTAACCCCTGCCCGGGGTTCCGGGCTAAGCATTATCGACCCGGCTAGTTGAGCCTGTGTTGGCGACATCTTGAGCATGTCCTGTGAGGAATTCATGAAGAGAGACTTTTTGTAATCCTTCCAACGACCTTCCTGCCCAAGCAT